>CM076571.1:797872261-798472261 GCA_034641835.2 Pinus albicaulis
ATAAATTGTACATACAAATGGGAAGAATATGTGTATAAAGACAAGAAGGATACATTATATTCCTTAAATGTTCAGTGACATAGAAAAATGTTGTATGCCTCCCTTAATCCTCTCTCACCAACATTCCCTTAGAGGGATCAAAGCAAACAAAGAGTTAATTTTCTTGGTGATTACAACATTGTGGGTTAAGATCGATCTATGCTTGGTTTTTTTTTTTTTAAATATGTCTTGTAATATAGAGAATTATTTACAAGTAGAAGAACCCAAATTGGAAGGGTATATATGATCTAAATATGGGAAAACTAGTTTTGTTGTGCTAGCTTCCTCATTAGTATAAACAATAGTGTCTTTAGGATCATCTCAAATTAGCCATTTGTGAATTGGTTTATGTGTCAAGTTTTAAGTGTATTTGATGAGAAATTTATAAGTTAATTAGATTTTAAAAAATCATGTACAACAAATAAAATTCAAGGAAATAACACACAACAATCACATTACACAATAGTTGATAACATAGTTCACCCCTCCTGGGCTACATCTCCATGGACCTGCTTCGACTAGCTAGGCCTTCTTGGGAATAATGGTCAAATGTATGATTAAATGAACCTACAATGTTCCAATGGCTTCATAAGACCCAAAAACCTCAAAAATAGACTATTCAATCTCTGAAAATGGTCTCCAAATGATCTAGGCATAACCTCCTCTCCTGGTGGCCCTTGACTTCTTTAATATTCAAAGTGGAAAAAACACTTTCAGAATTGATCCAATGCTCTGCAACCTACTCCTTCATGCTTAGAGAATCAAAATCATCTGAGAATGACTCTTCTTGAGCCAAAATTGGTCGAAATATGCAAAAGTTATGCTTCATTCAATTTTTCCCTATGAATATCCACTAAAAATGGAACATCTCTAGTTAACCCCGCCGATTCTGGTAGTGGAGCCGAATTTGGAGGACCGTCGAAATTCCCGCCATCTTAAACTCCATTTTACTTAATTTTTAAGTGGGTTTAACTATGATAAACCCAGATTAAATGAACTAAACGCATTTTATCACAAATCTAGATTAGTATGAAATAAGCGCACAATGCATGGTTTAATGGTTAATTAAACCTGTTTAGAGCCAAAAATCCGCGTATTGGTATTGAGCCCCTTCGTTGGTTGTAATGGAAGGTCATGTGCGGAGGGTGCTGGCCCCCTCCATACCCTAGCCATTCAAACCATTTGATTTGAAACATAAATGGAGAGCATAGAATATTAAGTATGAACCTTGTGGTATGATGGTAAGTGCGGAGAGTAGTGTTGGGGAGGTCATGGGATCAAGCCCCGACCTCTACATAACCCTGTGTATAATGTTTGTGCCATAAAACATATGGTTTAACCTTTGATAAACGAAATATATTTCGGCCCATACCAACATATATCAAACTTTTTAAATATTTAATGAATTCAGACTTTAATATAAAATTTACATCTGACACTTTAAAATATATAACCTTTCGGACTTTGGCTTATGTGAAATGTTTCAGAGTTTGGAGCATATAATATATGTTATTTGGACATTTTAAATTGAAATTCATCTGAACCTTGGTCCACCAGAGGGGGCATGTGGTGGCCGCTAGCTGCACCACGTGTTAGCCTCTGGTTGTACTATCCAACCATTAAAAAAAACTCAAATTCGACCATTAAAATTGAAAATAGACCTTGGTGGATAACCAGTAAAAAAAATTCACCTTCAAAACTCTCCGGTGAATCCTGCAGTGACACTTATCACAGTGTCATTGGGCGAAATTGGAGAAAATCAAATTTTTTTTCCTTTGACCTTGTTTGACCATTTTTTTTAAATTCACCTGTTTGACACGGTGACCAACAGGCTCTAACTTCCTCATACATAATCTGTTTTGAGTGAAACTAATTGCGCCGGCTAGTGACGAGCCAGATCTGTTCTTTCTGGTTTGGTTCAATTCTAAGAAATTTGAATTTTAGGCAAATTTCTACCCCCAATCCAAATTCCAATCACTCCTTCCCACTGACAGGATTTTGGACTGACAAAAGCTAGTTATCTCATGAGAGCTGGATACTCTTTTTTTTCCCAAGTTATATCAACGTTATTATACTTGGAAAACACTCCATGACAACCACTTGGGCTCATTGGGATGCCTTGCCTTGTAAATGGCTTGGCTCTTCAACCAACGCCCTCCTTTTGTTGTTGACCCAATCCAATACTTCTTGGCTGCTTACTGACTGATAAAACACTTTGATGTACCAAATCGATCCCTCGATGCTTGGAAAACTAACTGATGGCCTTCCCACTGAGAATCATGTTCCTCCTTTTGCACAAACATACATTCGATGCAAGCTTCTCCTTGGAACAAATTTTCCAAGTTAAGCCCATTTGAGTGAAGTATAGCAATGAGTTCCAACAACAATAATAACAAGAAAATAAATTACTATTCTTTTTACCTCCGCGGTTCCAAATTCCACATCTGGAAGAATGCATTTTCCATCTCTTTCACTTCTTGGCGTCAACACATCAAATGGTATACAACAGCTGCAAAATTTTGGCTACAATTTTTTTTTCATCTTGTCCCTCTTTTCATCATCCTCCAGTGTTGACATGCTTCTCATACCATGATTTGAGAATGAAGTCTAATCATGAGCCTCTCGCTCAAGAGTGGACCTTCCAAAATCCTGCGACATCTTGTCACAAACACAACCATCAATATGAAAATCACATCATGCAAGAAACATAACTTGACGACATATAATTTTTCTCCTTCAAAGCAAAAAATTTCACATCATGTGAACATAGACATGTACTCTTACATCTTTGTGTCAAAACTCATCGACCAAACACAAGTCGACAAAACATGCCTCTTCAAACAATTGACTCTCAAGTCAAAAAAAAGTTGTTGTACATGCTTTTTCAAAACAACAAGAATTTCACATCATGTGAAACAATTCATCAACATCTCATTTTTAAAAAAATTCCTGGAGTAAACATGCAACATGCATTCAATTGGAAAATCAATGCATCAAATAGGCAAGATTTGCATCAATCAGAAAATGACATGCAAGGCCTTCAATTGGATAAGAAATCTAACCATTTCTTACCAGGACATTTAAATGGTGCTTATTTTAGTTTCACTTCATTATGTGAATCATCCTGACCCACATCGATTATGGAATCCTCTTTTCCATTCCTATCAATATCTCTTTCCACCTTCTTCAAATTCGAGGATGACTTGTTGGATACAAAGTCCAACACTTGTATACAAGATGACCGTGCTTATGGAAATGAGTGAAAATAAATTGCATCTTCTTTTCAACATGCTTTTCCTTGTCCAATGGACCTTTGGCTTCATGTCCCATTTGTTTAGAAAGTTTCCTGCACATGGATATCTTCTTCCAACACCTCGAAACATTATGGTTATTCAAGCCACAAAAGGAACACGCAAAATTTCTCCAAATCTTATGTGAAGTTTTACCATGTTTATCATAATCAAAAGAAACTTGATTAAAAGTAGATTTATACCTTGAACATTCACATTTTTTGCCTTCTTGATGAGGTAATGACTCTCTTCGGAATACTAACAATGCATTCAATGACTTTAGAGCTTTCAATGTCCTCTTTTTTTCCATTCTCAATAGTTGCATTCGTATGAGCACCTTCTTACAAAGTGGGTGTAAAATTGTTGCATTCCTCATGAGCACAAACTTAACAAGCTTGAGGTAATTAAAATGAAATTAAATTCCTTCTTGGAACACCTTCATGTGCCTCTTTGTCTTTAGATCATTCTCCATCATGTTGTCCATAACCAAGACCCAAATATCTAGGCTTTTCCCCAACAAAAGTTGGCTCAACTATGCCTTGTGCATGTTTGCCTAATACTTTACCTTCATAGCCCATTTTCAACAATAATTTGGACCCTATTCCTCTAACGTGTCTTTCAAAATCACCTACATATTCATCTTGAAAGGAGATAGAAGATAAAATTCAATTGCATGCCTCTTTTTCATGCACATACTTGGCTAAAGTTTCTTTGGCATCATGGAGTTGAGTCTCCATCTGATACATCTTTTCAAGGTTTTAATTTACAACATGGAGCTGAGTCTCCATATCATGCATATTTTCAACAATTTATTGCTTCTCCTCCTTCATGGCCATCAATTAATCTTGAAGTATAATGCTCTCCCTCTTATCTCAATACATTTCTTGCACCATAGCATTCATGATGTAGAGCTTCTGCAATGTCTCTTTATCAAAGAGTTTTGCTAAGGAAGATTGACTAGAAATTGTGTTTGATGAAGCTTCCATCACACCTATAATGCATAAAAAACTTCTTTTCTATGATTTGAGAATTGAGCTCTAAATATTGACCTTCTCCTTCACACATAAACTTGCACATAGTTAAATTCTCCTTGCAAAAATTCAAAAAACAATAGCTAATTATTCTAGATAACCTTAGCTAAAATGAGCTAAAATGTTTCTTTGATACCAAATTGATCTAAATATGGGAAAAATAGTTTTTTTGTGCTAGCTCCCTCATCAGTATAAAAAATAATGGTGTTTAGGATCATCTCAAATTAGCCATTTGTGAATTGGTTTATGTGTTAAGTTTTAGGTGTCTTTGATGAAAAATTTATGAGTTAATTAGATTTAAAAAAATCATCTACATTAAATAAAATGCATAGAAATAACACACATAAATCATTACACAATAGATGATAACGGAGTTCACCCCTCATGGGCTACATCTCCATGGACCTACTTCAACTAGCTAGGCCCTCTTGGTATTAATGGTCAAATGTCTGATCACATGCACCTAAAATGCTCCAGTTGCTTTGAAACCTACTCCATTGGCTTCAGAAGACCCAAAAACCTCAAAATAGGCTATTAAATCTCAAAAAATGGTCTCTAGGTGATCTAGGCATGACCTCCTCTCGTGGTAGCGCTTAACTTATTTAATATTCAAAGTGGCAAAAAATACTTTCAGAAGTACTTCAATGCCTCTACAACCTACTCCATCATGTTCATAGCATCAAAATCATCTAAGAATGACTCTTCTTGAGCCAAAATTGGTTGAAATATGCAAAAGTTATGCTTCATTCAATTTTTCCCCAGGAATCTCCACTAAAACTGAAACATCTCAAGTTAACCCTGCCAATTTTGGTAGTGGCGCCGAATTTTGAGGGCTGTCAAAATTTTTTCCATCTTAAACTCCATTTTACTTAATTGTTAAGCAGGTTTAACTGCGATAAACCTAGATTAAATGTGCTAAGCGCAGTTTATCACAAATCTAGATTAGTATGAAATAAGTGCATAATGCATGGCTTAATGGTTAATTAAACATGTTTAGAGCCTAAACTCTGCGCATTGGTATTGAGCGTTTCTATTGGTTATAGTGGAAGGTCATGTGGAGGAGCCTCGCCCCCTCCATACGCCAGCCAGTCTAACCGTTTGATTTGAAATATAAATGGAGAGCATAGGCTATTAAGTCTGAACCTTGTGGTATGACAGTAAGTGCAGAGAGTATTGGGGGAGGTAGTAGGGTTGAGCCCCAACCTCTGCCCAACCCTGTGTATAAATTTTGTGCCACAAACCATATGGTTTAACCTTTTATAAATGAAATATATTTTGGCCCATACCACCATATATCAAACCTTTCAAATATTTAATGAATTCAGACTTTAATATAAAATTTAAATCCAACCCTTTGACATATATAACCCTTCAGACTTTGGCATATGTGAAATATTTTAGAGTTTGGAACATATAATATATGTTATTCAACCATTTTAAAATGAAATTCATCTGAACCTTGGTCAACCAAAGGGGCCACGTGGCAGCCCCTGGCTGCACCACGTGTCAACCTCTAGTTTGATTGCCCAAACATTAAAAAAAATTTCAAATTCGACCATTAAAATTGAAAATCAACCTTGGTGGATTACCAATAAAAAAAATTCACCTTCAAAACTCTCTGGTGAATCCTGAAGTGACACTTGTCACAGTTTTAGTGGGTGAAATTGGAGTAACCCTAAATTTTTTACCTTTGACCCTCTTTAACCATTTTTTTTTAAATTCGCCCGTTTGACATGGTGATTAGCAGGCTCTAACTTCCTCATACAGACTCTATTTGGAGTGAAATGAATTGCGACAAATTCTTGGTGATGGGTCGGATTCATTTGTTCTAGTTTGGCGTGATTCTGAGCACTTTGAATTTTAGGCAAATTTTTGCCCCCAATCCAGATTCTGATTAATATACAATGAAGATCATATCTTCTTCCATAGAGAATCTAGAACATAAATGAAATCAAAGTATGTTGTGGTATTAAAATCCTCATTTTCTTTGATCAATGAAGTGCTCTTATGCAAAAGCTGATGGCATATCTCATTGTAGCATGAGGGATGGAAGTCAGACAATGAACTAACTTGATTCTCAAAACTAGATTTACAATGGATCATCCAATGATAAAGAAGAAATCATCAAGCAATTACAAATCATTGAAAAGGAAGAATGGAAAAGACATCAACAATCTTCAAATAAGGCGGCCCTCCAATGAATGTGTCCCTGACGAAGCTCTCAATACGAATCTACCAAAATTTCCAGCAATTGGGAAAACCAAGAGTCCTGGAAGATATGTTTCACAGTATTCAACTGACCACATACATGGAAAAGGCCATCTAAAAACACACTTTTGATCAAACATGCCTTTAATGGAATCCTTGGATACATCACTATCTAGGAAAAAAACTTATAGCTCATAATAAATCTGGATGAACCAAATAATACCAAGTGTTTGTACCCATCCGTCCTCTATATAATTAAAAATTCACCTCACATTCAATACGAGTGGAAACAAATGATGATGGTGAAAGAGTGAGTAAAATATTTGAGTGTCATATTCCTCAATAGGGTGCTCAAAGCTCCATCTCTAGTTCTTCCAAAATATACTTGGCATCCCTAGATTTATCTTGAATAACTTGGCCTTTAGAGTGATATTTGTCAGCTCCATAATTTATAGGGGATTTGAGGCCATAAAAAAAAACTCTTAAGAAATAATTAACTAGTCCCTTTAGAAGTGCAAAATGGAATCCCAAATTTTCTGCTAAAAGAAAATATCATTTCTACTCAATTTTCGAGCTTGAAAATGGGGTATATCAGCATCACATTGACCTTTTTCCCTCCAACTCAATTTCTGATCTTGAAAATGAGGTATATCAGCATCACATTGACCCTACACCCTCCAACTTCAGATGGGGTGAGAAGCTAAGTTCCATCGTTCCTTGCTGCCCTACCAAGATCAATGAACCAAACCATCCTTGGCTTCCCAAGTTGCGCATATACTTTGGAAGATGAATGAGCATGAAATTTGAAATAAGTGAGGCATAGAAATAATATCACATGAGCCAAATGTGGTAGAAAACGTATGTAGTTAACTAAGATCCAAATTTCCACTTAGACCCTTTGGCAACATCTGGTGACAATTTCACTGTCATCATGGAAGACTAACAATTTAATGCTACTCTTTCCTAAACCACTGCCTTACGGTGTTTCCTTTGCAACATTTGGTGTGATTTCTAGTTTAATGATCTCCCTTTTGAAAATGGTCAGTCTAAGCATCGTCTACATTTTCATCTCCATTTGAAATTTGTCTGTCTGTTGTTTTGACATGTGTCAACTTTAACTTAAGAAGAAAAAATAATTACATATCTTATTGTAAAATGGACCATTTTTCAAAATAAAGTTTGTTTATGTATAAATTAATGTTATAAATAATAATGAGGAACTTATCATGGAGGAACTTATTATAATTGGAATAATCTCAAATCCATAGGAAATTGGTGGATGGTCACTTGTTATTGTGGAGTTTGTTTATGTATAAATTAATGTTATAAATAATAATGAGGAACTTATCATGGAGGAACTTATTATAATTGGAATAATCTCAAATCCATAGGAAATTGGTGGATGGTCACTTGTTATTGTGGGACCCACACTATTTCGGGAAATAAATCCCTAGAGGTCGTTGGATCAAAAACCTCCACAGATCAGGGCATGTTATTCAAGAAGGACTCACACAACCACACTTGTATGCTAAAAACTAGATATTACAGATTGTAGAATTCACCCGTAGATCCTACGTTTGATGTAGATCCCGCGGGGTCCAAACCCCCAGCAACTCTTCTTCCTCTTCAACTTAGAAATCAAGAAGAACATGCACAGAAATCTAGTTGTACAGCATATATCTTTCCTAAATGTCAGTGTAATCCATGTGAAACATCATATAAACAATAATAAATGTTTAATTAACAATCTTTGCACATATACAGGAAGATATTAACACGTGAATTTGGAAACAAGATGGTTCTTATTCATTACGAACAGCATGTACAATAATAGAAAGGTGGAGAGATCACCTGAATCCTTCCATGATCTTCGAACAGACCATCATCCAGATCCATCCCACCCTTGCCTCGCTAGGATTCCTTCAAGACTTGTGCACATGAGATGAAATATAAGCTGATGAACATCTCCAGGAAACAAGGGTTTTCTGTAAAAATTTGGGAAGTGCAGGAGGCACGGGAAATCAGACTTGAATTGGGCTCCAACATAGTATAATGTCTATAATTTTTTCTCTCTCCCTTAGGCCATGTATATGAGGGGCTTTTATACTCCCTCAAATTAGTTTCAATCAGTTGGAAATAGTTGGCCACGGGTTGGGGTGGTTGAATTACAGGAATAACCATCAACACAGCCTCGAAAATAGGGATTTATATATATATTTTTAATGATTTTAATGGCATACACGAAAAAGTATCTCTGGACTCGCGTATACACGTGGAAAAGTCTGGGCATATCCGCGTATGGGATTTTAAACATTGTTTTTTATGAACTTTACTCAAGTCTATGGGAATGGGTGCCCAAGGCCAAAGAGACAATCATGAATCACACGAGGGTGAAAAATGATGCTACAACAGATGCCCCCTAATATATGAGGTCAGAAGGGGTACATGATGGCTGAAATGTATTATGTGCATAGAAAGAACCTCGCGAGGACAAGAGAGGGCTTCACCATATTTCAGCCTGCCAAAAATCAATGAAAGAAAACAGAGAGTCAGCTCATGTATGAGGTGGGCATACCCATGCTCAGTCAAAAATATATCCATATAGAAAGTACAGAATAGATCCAGAATGTATACAAGTATAACTGAACTAAAAGTACATAATGAATCATCTGAGCACGACCCAGAAGTACAAGTCGGAATCGATGTCCAAGTATCACATATAGAAAAACTGATCAATAATGCTGAAAATGGATGCCTGATCACAAAAGTAACTGAATCCCAGGTACCAAATCATAAGGGGTGGAACACATGGTACAATCACACAACTCGGGAGCCAACATATAGGATGCTGCTGTACTCACACTGCAACATGTAAGGGTGGATGACATCACTGGAAGAAACTGAATGTACTGTCAAAAGTGAACTGAAAGATGCTGATGCAACCCGAGGTCTTCACTGATCGCTATGGCACAATTCTACACAATGGGAATAAATGAGCTAAAGTTGACCATGTGAGAAATCTTTTGATTACCGGTCAATAATGTATATCGTTAACAAACGCGAGACAACCCACCAATAATGAAAATGAGCGTCAAGGTGCCCCAGTACAATCTAACAAGTGCGAATGAATGAGTTGAAGTTGAACACTTGGAAGAATCTACCAATCAGAAGGAAATGATGAATCCCCACTGTCGATGGCGAAGAGTCTGCCACTGATGACTGCAAACCCTAAGGTACTGACAAAATACTCTAGACCTTATTCCTAGAGAAATGAATCGGATTCGATGGGAAAAGATCTGCTAGAAGGAAGGCATTAAGGCATCCCACATCAATCCAGCGTGAGTGTAACCCACAAGCCAAGATTTGGAAGGAATCGGATGAAGCAGAGCGACAGAACCAAACCGAAGTACGTTTCCGACATGCACAAGATGAAGCTAGCGCACAGAAGAAACCCTCTGAACCAACCAATAATGAAAGCTGACACAGAGGCGAGATATCCACCGATAGGGTCAAATGGAAATCAAGGTACTACACGAATCCCAAGTGTGATAATTTACGCTGACGTCGAACACAAGGAAAACCACTCAGTCAAAGACCCATAATGATGATCAAATGCTGGGCACAAGGTCACCTATCAACGATGGAAATAGGGCTAGGGTGCGGCTCTAGGTTTAATCTCAGAGAAATATGTCGTAGTCGATGAGAGACAAAACCACCAGCAAGAAGTCAATGGAGACCTTCTCAAACCAACACGAGCAGAAGACCAAAACATTTGATGTGATAGAACAAGATATTGACAAGACCAGGAAGGCTGACTGAATAATAATTCAAGAGACACTGCAGAATGGCCGACTCTGGTTAAACTTCCCTTGAACAAAAGAATGACTCGTGATGACCATGGCAGTATAAAAATGACACTGTATAAGTCTGTTATGTAGGAGGCAAAAACAAACTCTCCATATGATTGGAAGAGATAACCAACTGGGGGAGGACTGACTAGTGAAACAAGGAAAAAGCTGAACCTAGGTCAAAACTAAAACCATCCAAATAAAGGAAATATATAACTATATGTGCTTTGTTCAAGGGCGACAAACTGATACTATACTGACATCAAATTATGAAGTAACATCCCGTTCCCGCTCTTTTTGTTATATTTAATTTTTTTTTTCTTTTTCATATAATAAGCCTGAAAAAGAATAAAAGAATGCTATGGTATAATGGATAGAACGAGTATCAAGAAACAGATGCACTAGTTCCTAGGATAGGAACGATCCTATGCTCAATGAAATGTGGCAGAAACTGGTAAGTGGTACTCAAAGGAATGTTCCATCCATGGGTAAAAAGGGTGTCAAGTCATGATAGCTAAGTGCATGCAATGGTTAACTTGTACATACAGTCAAGGTCAAAAGATGCCCTAAACATCGAGTCCAAATGAAGCCGGCTAAAGGCCATGATAAACAAGTAACCAATATGCAATGCAATAGTACAACTCAACGACACCAGGGAGCCTCTAGGGTAATAGCCAGAAAAATGATAGTGAAGAAGAAGAAGAATGAAGCTTCAACACATAAGTCATGGTGGGACTAAAGAGGACTCCCGAGCCTACAGAAAACGCAGCATGGGAAACAAGTGCTAGCGAGGAACTAACTAGGAAGCCCATGTAAAGGAAGGCTCTACCACCAAGTCATGATTAAATAATCAGTGAGTGAAATGGGTGAAATACTCATGACCTGATGGGATCGACCCTATGGCAAGTGATCAGAATGGAGGCTAATATGCAAAATGCGACTGAAAATGGATTCCCTAACCTATATGCCAGTGAAGATCATATACCTACCATGACAGGTCAGCAGTCATGGATCAAAAATCGGAAAAATCTCAAATTCATCAAAATGTACCTGAAAATATACCAATTTGGGCACTTACAAGCATCCGGGTTATGCAGCTTAAGATAGATTGAAAAAATAGGCATAACAAATTTTTGCAAAAATTTTCAATTTCTGGGCATAAATACACATGTTACCTCATATTTGGTTCATTGTTACTTGTTGATTTGGGAAAAAGAGCTCTGGAGAAAAACCCTCTTTTGTCAAAACAGGAGCAATCAGTGGTCAAACTTCGCTGAATCAATCAGGTAAGCTCTTAATCCATCATTATTATCAATTTTGTCCATTAATAGAGAAAATTTGGAAGTTTCACCATAAAAAACATTTGTTTTAATTTAGGGCTCTACACATACGCGGGTTCGTATGGACCAATCCGCGTATGATACACGACTATCTACAGGGTAAGTCGCATATGCGCAACCCGTGATGTAAAAAAACGCATCTAATGAACAAATAAATGAAGTTTTTCAGGATGACCATCACTTGGAGGGAACGTGAGCATAGTGCAATTGATAATAAAGTGATGCAAGATCAACAATCGCTCAATATCCTCCGTAATTGTGGATTGCTAAAATTTTTCAAAATGCCAAATATGAAAAGTAACATCCGGTTGCTTGAAATGCTGGTAAATTACTGGGAATCGGAGGAATATTGCTTCGTGATAGATCAAATGCCTATACACATAGAGGTAGAAGACATCTACTTCATTATTGGACTCTCACGGAGGGGAGACCCAGTAGATTTGCACAGCAAGCCTTTGGGAGGGCTTACTGTGGATGACTTTTCCACATCTACTGTGTAGAGGGGTCCAAAAAAGTAGGGACTTAGATTGCTATAAAAGATTTGAGAGATCTTCACATGAAGATTATCCTGTTTACCATCGGCAAGGTAGCAGGATCTGATTCCTTGCGTCAGGCATCCAGGACCCAAATGAGCATAGCTGTGGAATGCCTAGCTCACTTGTATGATTGGTGTACAGCTCTGTTACTAAATATGAAGCAACAACTGACCTCCATCCGGAAAGAAAAAACGAAACATTTCGGATATGGAACCATTTTGATGACATTCTTCTTTGAGAAGATTCCTGGGCTTCGACCCAAAGTGATCTCTTTAATCAACAGCCCAAGGGACCCAAAAATTGCTCGATGGGCTGATCTGATGAAAAGACTGGGGGGAAGTGAAGTTCCTCGAACCACCTGGGATGACGAGTTCTTCCAATGGTGGGAGGAACAAGTCATAGCAGTGGAGGATTACCCCTATGCCGGGATGGATTTCCGCGGTGACCCAGACCTCGTCCTTCCACCTGGCGCAGCATGGGGCACAATCAATGAGATTGCAATTTTTGATTATATGTTTTTTAGGATTTTTTCAATATATGTGAAAAAATGTGAAAACAAAAAATGTTTTTAATTGGATTCAAAATGACTTACAATATTATGATACCATGATACAGATATTGGACCAGTTCATCTTGAGGGCTACCCACGGCATAAGCGCCACAGAGGCGAAGCAGAGACGGAAGACCTAGGCATAACCCTCCATGCAATTTAGAGGAACTTGGAGGGTTTAACTCACCAAGTGCCTATGGCTGCAGTGCAAGATCTACCTGAGGCTATCCAGAGACGGGTAGTAGGAGTCCCACGTGACTGGGTGCGCTTATTCCATCGTGTCGCTACTGCGATCGTGTTCTATAGGAATAAAAATATTGGGTAGGGACCTCAGGAGTAGATAGACATGATTACTGGATGACTGTATATTTTTTATACTGATCATGATCGGACATAAACCCTAATTTTGTATGACCTATGGATCCAAATTTTGTATAGTTTTTTGAACACTCTGATGATATATATACAGCGATTTATGATGTGATGTGACAAATGTATAAAAAATGCATGATGTTTTTTATGATTAAATTTTAATGTATGGAATGATTAATATGCCAATCAATTGCTTGATTAACTAATGAGTCTGCCATCCAATTGTCTGCTCGAGGAATATGAATGAATGTTAAAAACTGAAATGATCTTTGTAACAAACGTACCCTCAAAAACAACCGGAGTAAAAATGGATCTCAAACTCGATAAGTATTGTTCAACTGTGACACCACCAGCTGGGATTCCAAGAAAACTACCACGGAATCAACACCCAAAGATATTGCCTCCGAGAGTAGATAGATAACTGCAGTGTACTCCATTATATTATTGGAAGCAGGACCAATGTAGACTCCTCTTGATACTAACAACTGACCGGATGGATGATGAAGCAAGCAAGCCGCGGAAGCCAAGTTCCGGGTGTGTCTACTAGCACCATCGGCGAAACCATAATGACTCATGACATGCAATACAACCTGCCAAAGGAGATCAAAAACATCACCATCACATCAAAGACCAAAAACCAGATATGTACAAAACAAAACTACTATATACAAAATTAAGATGCCAGGCCGAAGCCTAGGCATAATACCTTTTCAAATAGAGCCCATTTCTAGGCTCCGCCAACTCATTTCCTTCAAAATCAACCAAGGCATATGCTCCTTTTTTAAGGACTTTTTTAACGATAAAGGGGCCATACCACATAGACTTAAACTTTCCTGCACCCAGGGCATCCTTCTCTTGGGCATAGACCAAAACGAGGTCACATTTCGAGAAAACCCTAGGTTTGACCGCCTTATCATACTGAATTTTGACTCATTTCTTATGTGCCTCATTCATCGTGGCGGCATCCCGACGCTGCTCATCAAGATGTTCCAAATGAAGGAGACGTTCTTCAAGACTAGAAGTGTCAGTAAGAAGCTCAACAGCTAACTTTAGAGAAGGAATCTCACATTCAATGGGAAATATGGATTCCATCCCATAAACTAGTTGAAACGGAGTAAATCTAGTTGCAATTTTCATTGACGTTTGGTATGCCCAAAGTGCAGGATACAGCATGATATGCCAGTTGGATCAAGCTTTATTCATTGTCCTTTGAAGAATGGTCTTCAAGGATTTTTTCACGGCTTCCACTTGCCCATTGGCCTGAGGATAATAAGGAGATGAATGCTCCTGCCAGCAACCTAATTTTAGAGCCAACTCATCCATCATGCTATTCTGAAAATGACTGCCATGATCAGTGACAATCTCTCTAGGAATACCAAAACGAGCAATAACCTGGTTGAAAAGAAAAAGAGCTATTGTCTCACCATCATTCCCAAAAGTAGGCATAGCCTCGACCCACTTCGTAAAGTAGTATACTGCTACAATAATGTACTTGTGACCTTTAGCTGAAGGTGGGTTACAAGTAGTATAATCAATACCCCACTTTGTAAAGGGACCGACAGTAATGACTGGAAAAAGCGGAGCTGGATGAGTGCGCATTTTTCAAGTATAGACTTGACACGGATGACACTTTTTGACCAACTCCATACAATCTTTGAAAATTGAAGGCCAAAATTATCCAGCACACAAGATTTTTTGGGCTGTAGCAAGCCTAGATAAATGACCACCACAAGCTCCACTGTGGCAATCATTCAGCACAGCCTCAGCTTCTTCGAGAGTTAAACAACGTCTCAAGATTGAATCAACCCCTCGACGGTATAAAGCATCACCAATAATTAAGTAATTTTTAGCCAAGTGACACAACTTACGACGCTCATCTTTCGAAAAAGTAGAGGGAAAATTCACAGTCTAAAGATACACAATGATATCTCCATACCAAGGATCCTGTGCAGAGATGAGAAACAAATGTTCATCCGAGAAGGATTCATCATAGACTATCTCTTCTGCACAGGGCAACTCAGAGATTAATTTCGCAAAAACTAATGATTTCTCGGACTTGGAAGACATAAAATCAAGATCAAATTCATGCAAAATCACAATCCATCTATTGTATTTTCCCCCAATCACTCGCTTACTGAGAACAAACTAAAATGGATTGGCAGCTGCCAAAACATAAGTTTTTCGTAAAAGAATATAATGTCTGAGTCGTTGTACATCATGAAAAACTGCTAAAGCTAGCTTCTCTATCGGAGTATACCGGAGTTCAGGTCCTACCAATCCTCGACTAAGATAGTATATAACATGCTCTGCAAGAGCATCGTCCTCCTGAACCAAAACCATACCAATGGTAGATTCTGCTACTGCAAGATACAAAAGGAAATCCCTGCTATAATCAGGTGGACCAAATATAGGAGCAGAGGTCAATGATTTTTTCAAAGAATCGAATGAGCGCTGAGTGAAGTCATCCCAAAATAATGGAACTCCCTTCTTCAACAATCTCATAAATCCCTTGGTAACTTCAGCATAATTTACGATAAATCTCCGAAGAAAATTAGCTTTTCCTTGTAGATTTTGAAGTTTACGAATAGATGACGGGGGAGGCAACTGAAGTATTGCCTCAACCTTAAAGGGATCTACCCTAATCACTTCCGAAGACACAATGAATCCCAATAACTGACCGGATGTAACCACTAAAACACACTTGTTCGGATTCAACCTAATCTTGTAGAAACGACATCGTTCAAATACTTGATGGAGGTGAGCAGGATGATCAATTCTCTTATGAGAACGAGCAGCTAAATCATTCAAATACGCCTCGATAATATGTTTGATGTCATGGAAGCCATATGACATGGCCCGCTGAAAGGTAACCCCAACATTTTTAAGACCAAAAGGCATCTTCTTGTAAGCAAAAGTACCCCAGGGACAAATAAAGGCAGTCTTATGCTGATCTTCAGGATGGATAGTAATATGATTGTATCCAGAGAAACCGTCCATGAAGGAGAAAATCTCATTACCAACACACTCATTGATAAGCAGATCTATAAATGGTGTGGGGTAATTATCTTTTGGACATGCTTTATTAAGGTCTCTGAAATCAATGCAAACTCGAATTTTTCCTTGCTTTTTATCCATGGGAACATGATTTGAAACCCACTCTGTCAAAGGAACGGGGAAAATAAATCCTGCCTTGAGCAGCTTATCCACCTTGGCTTTGATAACTGTAGCCTTCCTAGGATTGACCGGACGAAGCTTTTGCCTCACAGGCTTAGCATTTTCATAAGTCTTGATCTCATGCTGGACAATAGATGGATCTATACCAGGCATTTCCTCATAAGACCAAGCGAACACATCCCTAAACTCTTTGAAGAGATTGGTGTAAATCTGAATCTCTTCAGGGGAGCATTCAGCTCCAATGAAGACATTCTCTATAATATTGGGATCCCTGGAAATGTTCATCGAGATAGTTGGAGAAATCACAGCCATGTTCCCTTCAGCATATACCTATGTTGGTGCTAAAGGTTTCAGGACTGGGTGAACAGGACCATGAGATAAAGGACTTGGAAAACTTGATTCAACTTCGCTCAAATCAGGTAAAAAGTAAGACCGATGATGCAAATCATCCCACGATATATCTATACCAGTCATAGCTTCCAGGATGGCCTCTTTAGATGGAAGAGTGGTATCAAGGCAATCCTGGGCGGAAGAAGAATTAAGTGTCCAAGCCAAAGCCACATCGCCATCCAACTTCTCTGGAGAAAGAGAAGTTGGAATGGACTCTGCAGAGTCAACAATAGATTGATGAGCAATCTTAGTTGCAGACATCGGAAATGCCATTCCACCCACTTGACCTTCCACTAATGTGGAGGTAGGGGAAGGCAAGGTCCAAGGATCCAAAAAATAATGAGTTCTGAAGAACTCTCTTCGAATAGGAGCCCTGGAGGATGAAATTGCATTTATATGAACGATAGGAGGTGGAATATCAAAAGTACCCATCAAAGAAGAATACATTCCCACCCCTAAATTCTCAACAGGCGGCTTGGCATCATCCACCATTGGGATAGTTGATTCAATAGATGCATTCGGGTCTACAGGAGAACAGTCCAGTTGGTCAACTGTAACAATCCTCCCTTCGTGAGGGAAACAAATAATCCGAAATAATGAGGATGCAATAGCATCCATCTCATAAATCTAGTTTCACCCCAACAAAAGGTTATAGTCCAAGCTTGCATCAACTATCTCAACCTCTATATTTACAGTTCTACCCCCAACATAGATGGGCAAAGCTGGGATAATTCCATGCAGTCTATGAGAATGACCATCAAATGTAGTCAGAAGAGTAGCAGATGGAACAACTACGGGAGATCCAATTCCCTTCCAACATGCGAGAGACATTACACATGTGGAAGCACCCTCATCAACAACCGTTTGAAAGATATTGAATTTACGAAATGATGATTTAATATAAAAATCCATATGATGCGGGAGTCTCTTTTTAAAATTATACATATCGAATGTAATCACAAGAGAGTTCTTTAGATCAACAACCCCAATCGCAGTGTGCAGAGCATTGCGTTGAGCTGGACAAGACTGGAGCACCTCAAGAGCCAACATGGCACAAGGACTCTACGCCAGATCTTCCACAATAGAGTAGTTTTGGGCAGCCCTGGCATTTGGATTAATTGTCGTACGCTTGGTAGATGCTTTTGGCATCTGAGGTATAGGCTCAACAGTAGGCCTCATAATATGAAGCAGCTCAGTACCATCAGGAGCACCCTTGGCTTTCGAAGACTCATCTTCGCCATATTCACGGGATCTCGTGGTGATATACATGTGAGCACTCATCATGTATATGTTTGACGGCTTTTCCCCTTCCTGGGTGCCCCTCAGTACCATCAGGAGCACCCTTGGCTTTCGAAGACTCATCTTCGCCATAATCACGGGATCTCGTGGCGATATCCGCGTGAGCACTCATCATGTATATGTTTGACGGCTTTTCCCCTTCCTGGGTGCCCCTAGAGGAAGCCCTAGTATTTTGATTTGCGCCAACATCTAGCTGTTGCCCTTGGGGAAAAGGGTTTGTCAACATAGCCTAGGAACTGGAAGAACCCTGCTGAGCTAACAAGTGCTGCACATCCTGAATTTTAGGGCGAAGGTGAGTAAGATGGTCTCCATCACATAACTTGCATGGAAACTTCACTTTATTTTTATCCTTTGGACCCTCACCAACATGCTCGTTGGATTTATTTACATTACCCTTCCCATCCTTGCCCTTTTTCTTATTATTATTTCGTCCCTTCTTCTTCCCTTCGGATTGTTGATTTCCTTTAGGGTTGGAAGTCTGAACGACATTTACCGACAAAGATTGAGAAGGCGATGAATTAGCAAGCACAGCTTGACCAGAAGAAGCAGATTGTATAGACAACTGCTGCAATTGACTAAGCAGGTTAGCTGCGCCACTATTGATCGACCCAATAAGTCCATCACCATGATGACCAGGTTTAGTCTTGGATATGTCTAATTTGGAGCGAGGAGCATTAGGCAAATATTTATGAAGGACACTAGAATGAGAATATATCAATTCAAGCTGTTGGGCCCTAAATATAGCCTGCTCCTCAGAAAATACCCCAGACAGGGATACATCCTTAGAAATATCTGCCTGCAGAGATTTCAAAAACCATTCCAAGAGAAATTCTCTCAGGATATAAGCTTTAATGAGTCTCTTCCTTCTCCTCCATTCCTGAATATGATAAAAAATGTGGGTTGTGTCATCCTGCTTAAAATTAGCTAGGAGTTCAGACCCGACATCATAACGGACAGGAAACTGGAAATGATTTAGAAATATAGTAGCCAGATCTCCAAAAGTAGCAAAACTGCCCCCAGTTAACTCAATATACCACTTGGCAGCATTTCCAGTCAAGGTGTGTTGAAAAAATCTCAACCTAATCAAATCGTCGATTAGGGAGTTAGATGAACACCATAAATGGAAAGTGGTGATATGATCAACTGGGTCCTCTCCATTCTTGCCTTCAAACTTTGGAATGTATAAAGGTAGTTTGGTAGGAACCGGAGGCCACCCTGGACTATATCGGATTGGATAATTCGTCAATTTCGATAAATCTAGCAAGTTCAACGTTGCTAGAAAAGGTAAACGAGGGCGAGCTTGAGGATTCCATCTTTGGTGGGATGAATTCGCAACATTCTGAAAAGAATAACCTGGATTTGATGAGGCACCAGGTTGCCAAAAATAACTCGTAGAAAATGTTGGACCATAGGACAATCCTTGTGACCCAGTATTTGGAGAAGGACCCCCTCCCAACATAGAGTTACCATAGACCGGACCAGTTCCCCCCCCCCGAAGTAGTGAATGAAGAGGAAATCCCCTGATAGGGGTTCCAAGCATTAGAAAGAGGGGAAAAATCCTGATAAGCACTTGACAAAGGGAAAGAAAAATTCCCTTGTTGACCAGCGAGAAACTGATTCCCTGCCCCCACTGCTGTAAATACAGGGTTCCAACCTGTAAAGGTAGTCAAACTCTGACCTCCAGACCAAGGGTTAAAACTCTGAGTCTGAGAAGTGAAAGGAAAAGACCCTAAGGAAGGATTCAAACTAGGAATATGCCCACTTCCGAAGGCGAACCCTTGAAAAGAAGTTGACCCACTAGCCATGGAGGACATGGGTGCAGACGTAGTTGCAGCAGCAAAAAAGGAAAACGAAGGAATCCCACTAATGGGCATTCCAAAAAAAAAGGGACCAGATTGAGAATCTTGTGCTTGGGTGAAGCCAGAGCCAAACACAGTAGTACTAGAAGCAATTGAAGATACAGAAATTGTGCCTCCTCCTTTTACTGAAGTAGGAGTCTGAATGCTTGCAACACTCATAGCCGAAATCACGTTCCTAGTCGTGGCCATCGCAAGGTATGAATGAGATGGATAAGGACTTTATGGTATTTTAAACTCAAGTCCAATGTACTCAACAACAAACGGAGAATTAGAAGGAAGAGGAGATGGAAGTGACTCAGAAGGCTGAGGTACTTCCTCTACTTCTACTTCTTCTTCTGCTTCTCTTGGAAATAAGACTCTCGAGGTGAGCGCAGTGCTCCTCTTGGAACCAACACCAGAACCAACTACAGAACCTTCAAGCCCTAGCGGAGGATCTCTCTCCACTACGTCAGATACCACAGAGTGATATTCGCATGTTATATTACTCCTACGCCTTCTTGAAGAAGGCTCAGCACTCTCAGGAGATAACCCTCAGATTCTCCTCGATCGACGAGGCGCTTGATCAGCCACTTTAACAGATTAATTAGACTCAAAAAAGTATAAAGCTAAGCAAGCTAGGAGCAAAGAGCACTCACTACAAAAATCCCTAAGATACAACCAAGCAAGCAGCCTTCAAGTATTTCCACCCCGGGTGGTTAGGACCAGACACCAAAATACGAGAAAGCGAAAAATAGGACCTCCCGAAAGTAGTCTGGGATAATGATGACCCAGGCCTACTAGCAAAGGTAACAGAAACAGTTACGCCAACCTCCTAACAATAGTGTTTGCCGGTGCAAGTACCCAAGCTTCACCGAGGCACCCTCTAGAAGTACTGCTAGAAGTGATACGACGTCTGCCTCAGGTACCACAGGTATTCCCCCCCCACAGTCACCTGTGTGATACCTAGGAATGGAAACTAAGGGCACCAATCCGTGTCAGCATCCGGGTGGAACGGTCTTAAGGCAATATCCAGCAAATCAGAGAGGGGGTATCTCTCGTCTCAACCTTCACTTTCCCTCGCGCTTGACTCTCTAGAGGAGAGCTTTCCCGGTCCACCTAACGGTGTTGGATTTCGCTCATTTAATAAACTTCTATGTTTTAGTTTGAGCGGCCTTGGAGAGTTAACTCTCCACTCACCTAATCCAAGGCCCTACAACCTAGCTGGTTGATGTATGACACTTAATAAAAAACTTGCTAGTTGTTTTTAAATTATTGCGCTTATTTTAGTTGGCTGTTATATTAAGTCAAGGGAATATGGAAATGAAACTCATGATGTTTTATGACGCAAAAAAGAAATTAATGAAAACCAAACTAAATGTAGATGCAGTAATTGCCTTTCGATGAAAATAAATTTCTACATGGGTTCTACGAGACTATTTTTTCTTTTCAGATATCAAATCTCACACTCGCAAAATTTATGAAAAAGACTACAAATGTTTAAGTGCACCTAATGCAAATTACTAAGAGCATGCTAATTCTAAATGCAAAATATAACAAAGCAAAGAGAAATTTCCAAGAATCCCTCAGTTCTATCACTTTTCTGGCTGTCCACAAAGCTAGTTCCCAAATCAGAAACTCTCAGTATAAAGACGCTAAAATATGCTCGAAATAAGAGAAAGAAACCAATGAGATTTCCCTTCCCAAATCAAGTCAGAAACTGAAGGTAAGAAATCTCAACAAGGCTTCAAAATATAAAAAGAAACCAAAACAAAAATGCAAAACAAAAGCAATGGAAAAACAAATTTTTTTTGAGATTTTGAATTTTATAAAAAAAAGACTTCAAAGAGACCAATAAAACTATCCAATTACCAAGACGATCAATCTCCGAATTTCAAGAAAAACTTCAACAAAAATGCCCAAATCTTATAGTGCCACTTAGTAGCAAGATTTATACGAGCAAAAGGAAGACAAGAAACTCAGTAACTCAGCCCAGAAGAATAGCATAATCTTGCAGCAAACAAAACTTCAAAGAACCAAAAACGACTCTTCAAAAAAATCACAACAAGACCTAGTCCAATGAACTCAAGAAAACCAACCAAAAAGTAGGCAAACATCAAAGTGCAAAGCAAAACATAAAGTGAGGAAAGAGCATACGAGCAGGAGCTCTCTGTCCTGATTAAGCAGAACAGCCAAGAATCTCTAGGAAGAGATCTTGGTACTCGAACCAGGAATGCAAGCACTAAAAAAAAAAACAATATTTGCCAAATGAGCCAGTGTTCAACCAAACAAGAGAGAAAAAAACTAATAACCACCTTCAACACAATCCAGAGACTAAAAGGACACTGCGGGAACAGGTCACCATAGGCAGACAAGACCTAAAAGTCAAAAATCAAAAAATTTCAAAATTTTCTCAGGCATATGCTACTTAGCAGTTTTGAAACAAGCGTGCATACGCGTCTTTAGCAAAGAAAACCCGCGTATACGTGACTGTGTACAGGAAAACTAGCATATGGAAAAGTAGATAATGAAAAATAAAAATGATCAAGCTTGGCTAAAGAACCAGGTCTTTAGTCTGACTGAGAAAAAATTAACTGGACTGGAAATAATGATTAAAACTGTCAGAAACCTTTAAAATAGCTGAAACCACCCAACAGGGGAATCACAAGAATGCGATCCCCAATGGAGTCGCCAGTTCTATTTTGGGAAATAACTCCCTAGAGGTTGTTGGGTCAAAAACCTCCACATATCAGGGCATGCTATTCAAGAAGGACTCACACAACCACACTTGTACGCTAAAAACTAGATATTACAGATTGTAGAACTCACTCGTAGATCCTACGTTTGATGTAGATCCTGCAGGGTCCAAACCCCTAGCAACTCTTCTTCCTCTTCAACCTGGAAATCAAGAAGAACATGCATGGAAATCTAGTTGTACAACATATATCTTTCCTAAATGTTAGTGTAATCCATGTGAAACATCATATAAACAATAATAAATATTTAATTAACAATTTTTGCACATATACAGGCAGATATTAACACGTGAATTCGGAAACAAGATGGTTCTTCTTCATTACGAACAGCATGTACAATAATAGAAAGGTGGAGAGATCACCTGAATCCTTCCATGATCTTCGAACAGACCATCGTTCGGATCCGTCCCGCCCTTTCCTCGCTAGGATTCCTTCAAGACTTGTGCACTTGAGATGACATATAAGCTGATGAACATCTCAAGGAAACAAGGGTTTCCTGTAAAAATCTTGGAAGTGCAAGAGGCACGGGAAATCAGACTTGAATTGGGCTCCAACAGAGTATAATGTCTATAATTGTTTCTCTCTCCCTTAGTCCATGTATATGAGGGGCTTTTATACTCCCTCAAATTAATTTCAATCAGTTGGAAACAGTTGGCCATGGGCTAGGGTGGTTGAATTACGGGAATAACCATCAACCCAGCCTCGAAAATAGGGATTTTTATATATTTTTTAATAATTTTAATGGCATACGCGGAAAAGTATCTCTAGACTCGGGTATACATGTGGAAAAGTCTGGGCATATCCGGATATGGGATTTTAAACACTGTTTTTTATGAACTTTACTCAAGTTTGTGGGAATGGGTGCCCAAGGCCAAAGAGACAATCATGAATCACATGAGGGTGAAAAATGATGCTATAACAAGGTGGAATATCTGGGTCATATTGTATCTCACGATGGTGTTAAGGTAGACCCTAACAAAATTAAATACATTAAGGAATGGAAAGTCCTCATAACCATAAAGCAATTAAGAGGATTTATTTGGTTAATAGGGTATTATTGCAAGTTTTTTAATAACTATGAGAGAATAGCAACACCTCTAACAACAATATTGAAGAAAGATGCATTTTCATGGACTCATGAAGCAACTAAGTCCTTTGAACATCTTAAAGAGGCAATGTTCCTAGCACGGTCTTAGCTACACCAGACTTCACAAAAACCTTTATTGTGGAATGTGATGCCTCAGGAAATGGAATTGGTGATGTTTTAATGTGAGAAGGAAGACCCATTGCTTTTGAAAGTCATCCAATCAAAGGAAAGTATTTACAGAAAGCTATTTATGAGAAGGAAATGTTAGCAATACTTCATGCACTAAAGAAATGGCGACCTTCCCTAATGGGAAGACACTTCAAGGTAAAAACTAATCATGATAGTCTTAAACACTTTTTGTAACAAAGACTATCTTCAGAAGAGCAACAAAAATGGGTCACAAAGATGTTGGGTTATGAATTTGAAATAATCTACAAAAAAGGGAAGCTAAATTTTGTTGCAGATGCACTCTCAAGAAAGAATGAAGAGGTGGAAGCATTTCTTTGTGCAATTTCTATTATACAATCAGATTGGATAACCGAAGCAAGGGATGAATGGAAGAAGGATGAAGAAGTGTGAACACCCATTCAAAAGTTGCAGCAAGATCCTAGTACATCTGATACATTTAGCTGGAAAAATTATTCCTTATGGTACAAATATCGCTTATATCTTTGTAATAATTCCCAACTAAAACAAAATATTCTTTTGGAATTGCACACTTCTCCTTTAGGAGGTCACTTAGGATTTTTAAAAACTTACCATAGGGTGAAGAAAGAATTTTTTTGGGATGGCCTTAAATCTAATATTCAAAAGTTTGTGGTGGAATTTTTGGTTTTCCAGCAAAATAAAGTTGAGACAATTAAGACCTCGGGTCTTCTACAACCTTTATCCATTCCAATTCAATGTTGGGAGGAGATTTCAATGGATTTTATCACAGGTTAACCTAAGTCCGAAGGAAAGAGTTTAATCATGGTGGTAGTTGATAGACTTACTAAGTATGCACACTTTTGTGCATTATCTCATCCATTTAAAGCAAGTACATTCGTTACTACATTTATGGACACGATTCAAAAGCTACATGGAAACCCAAAGGTTATTGTGAGCGACAAAGATCCCATTTTTTCTGGAAATTTTTGGATGGAGTTATTTTATTGTTTGGGTACTCAATCAACTCATAGCTCATCTTATCATCCTCAATCCGATGGTCAAACTAAGATAGTGAATAAATGTTTGGAAGGATATCTTCGTTGTTTTGTATCTAATAAACAAACACAATGGGTCAAGTGGTTACCTCTCCGTGATTGGTGGTATAACACTTCCTTCCATACTGCAGCAAAAATGACCTGATTTATGGCACTTTATGGATATCATCCACCGTCCATCACATCATCTTTAAGAGAAAATTCTAAGGTTCAAGCAGTGGAAGATCACATCGAGCATCAATAAGAAGTTATCCAACTCTTAAAGGATAACCTAAATTTGGCATAAAATCAAATGAAACAGCAGGTGGATCAACATCGCAACGAGAGAAGTTTGATATAGGAGACTGGGTATTTTTACGGCTACAACCATATAAAAAAATTCCCCTCAAGCAACCTAAGAAGGATAATAAATTATCGCTAAAGTACTATGGTCCTTACAAGGTGTTGCAAAATATTGGTACTATGGCATACAAATTGGAGCTTCCTGCTTCTTTACAAGTGCATCCAATTTTCCATGTTTCATGCTTAAAGAAGGTTATAGGTGAAAATCTTCCAGTTCAAACAATATTTCCAGAACTTGATAAGGAAGGAAAAATCATATTGGAACCTGAAGCGGTCATGGAAACAAAAGCTCAACAACTACGAAATCGATCATTTTTCAGAGTATCTCATCAAGTGGAAGAATTTACTCATTGAAGATTCTACATGGGAGGATGAGAAATTTATACAAAAGCACCCAGAGCTACTCAAGCATTGAGGAAAACACTTTTTTGAAGGAGAGGGGCATATTAGGTCCATATATTACTAGTTTAGTCCCTTATTTTTATTAGTGTATCCCCCTTATTTTTATTGTTGTACCCATGTAACCCCAATATTGTTATTATTGTGCCCTTATATTGTTATTGTTAGGTTGGCTAGGATTATATTGTGGGCCCATGGACTCCTATATATAGAAGGAGGTTTTGGTCATTTGTATCATCCAAGAATTTTTCATTTATGTAATGTATTGGAGGTTGCCCCCTTGAAGTGGATGATTTCTAAGGCATTGATCTCTCTTTTCTTCTATTTTTGGAGCTAGTTTCATAATAGATCACCTTGAGTAAACATAGATTCCAGATGCAAAAGTGGTTTCATATTGTGTTTTTCCCATATTTATTCTATTTCATCATCTTTTATAGTAAGGACCTTAGTAATATGTTCTTCATTGTGAAACACTTACAAAAATCTTCATTGTGAGATACAAATGGATGAAACATTACTTTAATATGAAATGAATTATGATTTGACTCTAGGTTAATAATGAAGTTACTAGTAAAGAGTAAACTCTTTGATTCTTTTCCTTCTAAACTAATAATATATTAAATGAATTAAAATTTTGGATAATTTCAAATAGTCTATCAACATAAGGTTTTAACGTATTCTTCTTGGTATTATATTTTTTCCATAACAATGATAATTTTTAATTTCCATTTGATGATCAAGAATTATCCCATTAACTAAAGCTTCATACTCATCTTCATTATTGGTACAAATTATAATCAAAATGCATTTACGATCAATTTTCCTTGAGGAATTTTAAATATTACAATAGCTCCTAATCTAACACTTGAAGAAACACCATCAAATAAAATTTTCCAAAAACCTTGGAAAATATTTTAATTACTATTATGTAAAAAAATTAAATCATCATCCCTTAGACTAGCATAAATTCTATGACCAATACCAATATAATTCAGAATTGCTTCAATTTCCTTTTAGAAAGAATATGATTCTTTTGTTCACGATGAACTTTAGTAAGACCACCTTTTTTTTTGGGAGGCATAATGCATCATCCATCATTCATTATATATCCTCCTAAAGAAAAACACCATTCTCTTCCTACAATTATACCATTTTTTGTTGGTAGATTTACCACAATAATAGTGAATACTATTCAAATATCTAGAGTAGAGCTTATTATTGCACAAAAATCATTAATCTCTCCATATGATAAAAATTTTCTAAAGTTAATAATAATTGAGGTGGCTCTAGAGAGGCTCAAAAATTTGAATCTTTATATTTCATCGAAACCATGCTCAAATCAAAGAGCTCGTCATCTTCATTCCAATGGCGTAGATGACACTCAAATTTGATTTCGTACGTGTAAATTATCTGCAATCAAATTTTCAATTCAAAGAGTAGGACTTTTGTTGCCAGCGAAATTTGGAGGCTCACTAAATTTGGTAGTCCAACTAAATCTAGTGAAACAACTAAATTTGGCGGCAACTAACCGAGCAATAATTTGGCACTTAACGACAGTGAGAACTGGTCAAAATGTCGAATATTTAATTCTTCGATTACCCATAAAAATTTGGTCGATGGTTTTGATTCGTTGTATTAGAAAAGTAAAAAGAGTGGAAGGGAACTGACCCCGCCACCCCATCATCATATTTATTAAATATAATATAATGGGTCAGGGTATGACCTGATACCGCAACCAATGACTCAAAAAATACACCATAGATGGGGTTGGAGGGATTCAAACATGCGTCAACCGCCAACCGGCCTGCCCAACGGGCAACCCCAACTCAATAAAATAAAAAACTAATTCAAAACATATATCGCAATAGAGTTTAAGTTGAGGGTCCTTGTGGGGTTTGACTAGGGACCTCCCCAAATTTCCATAACTTAATATAGCACACTAACCAATTGAACCAATGGTCTTTAGTAATTTTGTGAACCAAATTATAACCTAATTCAATTGTGCATCGGGCAGGGGGATGATGAACCACGCCGTGCATGTAGGTTGGATGGAACCAACAGCATGGAACCACAACACAGGAGGTCAAAACCATGAACAAGGGCAGAGCCATAACCCTATGAAACCCTAACACAAGAATATTTGAGGAATATTTAGATTCACTCGGGGCCAAATTTTTAGAGTGTCAAAAATATGTCAAATTTATACATAGATTGCTCATAATTTTGCCATGAATATAATGGTGGAGATAGTTTTCTAATCAAAGTAGCCAATTTTCCAGAGGGAGAATCTTAAGCATGGAACCTTGAGGGTGGAACCTTGATGCAAGAATCTACTAGGAATATTTTAGATTCCTTAGAGGCCCATATTTGACAATTTCAAAATAGGGTCAACTTTATACTCAAATTTCAAGATTTTTCGCAAGGATTACGAAGGTGCAAATCGTTTTGGCATTTAAGTAGTCAATTTTTAGGCCAACGTCACATTGGGAGGCATATTGATGCATTTTGACCAATTTTCTTGCTTTTTTTTGGCAAAAGGATGGATGTATGTGGCAGGTGTTGGTGATATTTGTATGCTTCCGTAGAACAACGAGCTCTGAACCTTTGCAGGAAATTCATCATTTTAGCCATTGCATGAAAACCTAGCCGATACAGTAATGAAAGAAAGCCATGTTGACACTTTTATAGAAATCAGTCATGTTTACAGCCATTGGTCTCAGAATTTCATGATGATCATGACGATGATGAGCATGTTTTGAATTTGGTCAACGGATTCAAGAGGACCATTTTATGCTACTTTTTTGAGAGATCATTCCTTTTCCATGTTGAAGGATAATGTCTTGTGAGTGAGATATATTTGTAGGATAATATACATTTATAGATACATGGCACTCAAGATAAGAGTTATATCCTTGTGTTGATATAAATTTTACTATGTACTCATCATCTTTTGCAGAGGCTAATGAATCAACCTTCCCTCTTGACGCAAGGCTTGAAGACGTTGTCTACACTAGACAAACTCCATTATCATGTGTTGTGTAATTATTTCTTCATGGTTATTGGCTTCTTGTTTATGTTTATTTATTGATGAAGTATTGTTTATAAAATTTATTTCTCATGTTTCACATGAAAATATAAGTGTCAATAAAAGGTCATGTAGATGGATATTTTTGTTTAAGAAGTTTTTCACAAAAATTTTCCAAATCAAGTGGTATCAAAGCAGTCTAACCATTTTCTAGGAATTGTGAATGTCATCATGGGCAAAGGATTGAAGAAAGAAAGTCTTCAATAGTTGGAAGCACTTAACCATTTGATTCAAAATATGCAGAGGAAGAGTAGAAAAAATTGAGGAAGAGAAGCAAAAATTGAGGCTGATGATAGAGTAGACTATGGAGGAAAAATGGGAGAATTTTCCACTACAAAAGGAGAGATAACCAAAGAATATGACCAAGAATAACCGATAAGATTGAAGGTAAATGAAACTCCTTCTCATGATGTTATTTCTATTAAAAGCATTTAAATACCTATTTTAGGAACCAGAATGAGACTCCTCACCAAAATGGGGTATAAAGGAGGAGGACTTGGTATTAATGCCAAGGAATTACTCAACAATTTGAGGTTGTAAGAAGGCCTCAATTATTAGGATTGGTGTATATTGAAGGAGAATTTTCAAAGGCATCAGAAGAAATGGATTCTTTAAACAAAGAATCCAAGCCATTACAAAAACCATTGAGGAAAGAGGATGATGAGATCACATCACAATCTTCCTATGATAGTGATAATTGCAGAGGAAGAGATAAGAAAAGTACTTCTCATTAACTCTACACCAGATACAACCATGCAAACTGTAAAAATTTTCAGTATTATAATGTTCCTTTTGATTACAAGAAAATTGATAATGATGAAAAAAACTTATGGCATAGAAAACCAAGTATCTTTTATGGTTTGAATATCCATGTTGTTTCCAAGTGTTGGAAAAGAATGGAAAAAATGAAGAGGCCAAACACGGAGAGACTTCTCCACATCATGGTAGGAAGAAGGTGAGGATATTTTGGAGGAAGAAGAATTTTTGTAGCCATTGTGACAAGAAGGGACATTAGAGAGCCACATGTTGGAAGCTCCATCCAGTGTAATGACCAAAGAAGGACCATAAAGAACCTATGAAGGAACCATTCAATGAAGTTGTTTAACAAGAGAACAAACTATAGAAAGAATAACCATTAACCTAGTTCGGTAAAAGATGGGGATTTTTAAGTAGTTGAGCACGGACACATTTTTCAAATCACATGTTGTGGTTGTTTGTAAATGTGATGAATGTATAACATCAATGGTGTTGGAAACATAGTGATATCTTTTATGTTTTAGTTTATAGCTTAGGATATGGTTTTTCCTATAATTATGATGTAAACTTGACCATGAGTGTGCTATAAACTCTTGGAAAGTATGGGGCTTGCTTGGGTCTTGTTTTGGTCTTGTAATTTAACTTGTATTATAAATTATGGGTTTGCATATGATACAAGGTTCGGTTTCATCATTCCGAGTTCCAAAGTACAAAGGTGAAGGAAAGGGAACGAGGCCTATCAGAGGTACTTGTTATGCATATCGAGATAGCAGTTACGTTTATGCTTTTAGAAGACCAAAAGCTCCTCAGTGGGGAGGAACAATCAAGGTGCCTATGGATAGGTTCAAAAATCAAAATATTTTAATTTCATCGAAACTAGGGCCAAATTGAAGAGGTCGTCATCCTAATTCCAATAGTGTAGACACCATTCAACTATGAATTCGTGTGTGTAAGTTATTAGAAGTAAAAGTTTCAAGTCAAAGGAGACAAACTGTGGTCGCCAACTAAATTTGAAGGCTTACTAAATTTGGCAATCTGGGTAAATATGACAGAACCAATAAATTTGGAGGAAAATAACTAAGTGACTATTTGGACCTTAACAATAAATGGAACTAGTGAAAATGTTGAGTAATCAATTTCGCTGATGACCCCTAAAAATTTGGTCAATGGTTTTGATTTGCTGTATTAAAAATAAAAAATAAAAAAAGGGTGGCGGGGTACATGAACCATGAATCGGGGGTGAAACCGTGACCCAGGGGAGGAACCATGACCTAGGGGTGGAACCATGACCCTACAGAACACCGACACCAAAATCTTTGAGGAATCTTTAGATTCCCCGTGGGCCAAAATTTAACAGTGTCAGAAATATGTCAACTTCATACTCAAATTTATGAGAATTTCACCAGGAGTATGATAGTGCAAATGGTTTTTTGATCTGAATAGTCAATTTTCCAAAGGAAATAACTTGCATGTGGAGCCTTGAGGGTGGAAACTTGATGCATGAATCTGCAAGGAATATTTTAGATTCCTTAGAGGCCCATTTTTGACAGTTTAAAAACAAGGTAAACTTTACACTTGAATTTCATGGTTTTTCTCAAGGATCATGAAGGCATAGACCATTTTGGCATTTGAGCAACCCATTTTCAGGCCATCGCCAGATTGGGAGGTATATTGATGCATTTTGGCCACTTTGTTTATTTTTGTATTGGCGAAAGGATGGATTTATGTTCTAGGTATTGGTGATATATGTATCTTGCAGTAGAACAACGAGATATGAACCTTTTTAGGAAATTCATCATTTTAGTTGTTGCACGAAAACCAAGATGATGCAGTAATGGAAGTAGGCTATGTTGACAATTTTCCAGAAAGTAGTAGTTTTTACAGCCATTGGTCTCATAATTTCAAGACGATCATGATGACAATGAGAATGTATTGAATCTTATTAGTGGATTCAAACGTACCATTTTATGCCACTATGTGTGAGTCCATTTATGCCACTTTTGTGAGAGATCATTCCTTTGTAATGCTGAAGGAGAACATCTTTTGAGTGAGATTTATTTTTAGGATAAAATATCTTTGGAGATACATGCCACTCTAGATAAGAGTTACATCCTTGTGTTGACAAATATTTTACTATGTACTCATAATATTTTCCAGAGACTAATGAAACTACCTCCCCTCTCTTGACCCAGGGCCCAGAGGCGTAGTCCACACTGGATGAACTTCGTTATCACATGTTTTGTTATTATTGCTTCATGTTTATTGGCTTATTTTTTATGTTGATGGATTTCAAATTATTGTTTAGAGAATGTATTACTCATGTTTCACATGAAAATATAAGCGTTAGTAAAAGGTCCTACATATGGAGATTTTTGTTTAAGAAGTTGTTCATAGAAATTATTTTAATCAAATTACATAAATAATTTCTCTTATTTCAAGTATTTAGTGCACTCCAAATTTTTTTTTACATAATATAAAGAAATATAATTTTATTTGTAGCTCCACCTTCCCCTAAACAATTGTGTAATATCAATTGTAGTGTTTTTAGCGATATGTAAAAAGGAGGAACTTTTATTTGTATTATGGTGGATATATGTTGTTTTTGGTTGGCCATAGTTGTTGCTTCAACCTTTGTATCAAATTTTTCCCCATTTTTTAAAATTTTAATAAATTTTCCCTTTTCTTGAGGAATTTCGACTACTTCCAAAATTGGTAAAGTAATTTGTAACTTTGAAGGGTCATCCACAATGTTATTGGTAATCGTTGCTTTTGATCTTTCATCATTATTATTAGGAAATTGATTAGTATTTTAGAGATTTTCTTGGGATGGATTCCCTTCTTGATTTATAGGGAAATTGTTTCCACTATTCTTTTGATCCCTTGTATGGACTAAATTTTCTTGGTCATCGTTTTCTACCATCAAGCATCCTTCTATATATGGTACAACATCATGATCCATTTCCATTAATTCAAGAACAATATAAGACCCTTAATTATACCCTAAAGGAGGATCAAGAAATGAATTACCACCTGGAATTCATCATTGACTTATTCTAATATTACAACATTTGGATTATGAAATCATGGAGATCAAAGAGTTATGTGATTTTATTTTATTTTATTTTGAGGACGATCTCTAAAAGCATATGTAGATGCTCCTACATTTTGTAGTATTTGTTGTGGAATTTATTTATCACCCCTTCTTAATCTAATAATTTCGTTTTGTACTTACCTTATAGTTCAATTTAGTTAAGAAATTTTAGTGTCCAACTTACCATGTGATGCTTCGACTATTTGAGTAATAGATCGTACATTTGGGGTTTAACAACAGAATATCCCTCTTCCAATATGTACATGTCGAGGTTTGTTTTGTTATGAGATAAGAAGAAACACCATTTGACATTTCACTTTTCCTAATATTATGTCTTTACCAACATTACTTTCTCTCATATTTTCTTCCATTTCATATGCTTTCCTCATAGAATTCTCCATTGTACCAACATTTGTAGACTTAATTGCATACTTAAGATTTGAAGGTGTAGAAATTTTAAAACATCCAAGAATGATAGGATCATTAGGGAACAATTCTTGTGGTATTTGTTGTAATGTCTTGAAAAATATTAAATTTAAATTTATGACTTTTTTATTTTTCTCTAAATGAATTTAAGTAAACTAAGTCAAAATAACATGGTATGAAACTGATTGAGAATACAATATAAAAGTAGTTTATTTGTCATCAAAACATGTAATTAAGTTAGTTGGTGAAGAAAGAAACTAATAATATGCTGGACCCGCAAATATTTAGATAAATATTTGAACCATTACCTCATAGTATAATACCCCATGAATATCACAAATCGTCAGAAATTAATCTATATGCTTATCATCATTCATCACACCAGATTCTCCATTAAAAACTAGAAATAGTCAGAGAGGTAGGTTTGGTAACTAATATTATTTTCCTTCCAAATAAAAGGGACCTTGAAAAGTTTGGTTTCTCCATATTCAAATTTATTTATGAGTTCTTCGAATGTCATGGGAATCAAGGAGCTCTTATTGAGTCGAAAATTTCCATCACCTTTTGAGTTATTATTGAATTCATGTTTTTATTACAACCAATTCATTTATTTTATTTCTGTTGCTTCTTTGATCATCAAATCCAATAGGAAGATGGGTTTGGATTGAACCAGGACAAGTCATTTACTTTAAGAAAAACATTTATTGTATTTTCCCCAATATGGTCACCAAAAATGTTGATCTCTTTTCATATTAAGGATAAGATTCAACCTCTTGTGGACTTATTAAAGTTCCCTCTATAGTTTTATAGAGGTTGTACTCCTATTGTGCACTCATATCTTATAATACAGTAAAAAATACTAATTATCAAGGCTGTCCACATAATTTCTATACCCTATAACCTCAAAAAAAATATGATTTCATGCTTCGAATTGCCTTGAAAGGTTCTACACCCCAAATTTCTAAACTAGTACCTATCGCTAAAATTTCCTTGCAAGTTGATTCCTCTAATTTTTCCCACCAAGAAATAATCCAGATTCATAAAAAATAGTATGATGATCCAACATAAATCATAACTTCCCATTTAGAGAGGCTTTTGGTCCCCAAATTTTTTTCTAAATGAGGCGTGGAAAATTTTCCTCTACCTTCGCCTTAGAGTACCATTTTTCATTTTGTATAAGTTATCCTTTCAACCTAATTTTCCAAAGGTCATGGTACCCCCATATTTTAATTTAGGACTTCTTCTACAAAACTATGTCTTCTTTCAATTCTACATGAGCATATGGTGCTAACTCATCTATGGTAAATAGGGCTTGCTCCTCCTCCTAATCCAACATGGAAGGATCTTTCAAATAATCCACATTTAGTACTAATTAAATGAAAATTTTTGGGGGTAGAATGAGTCTATTGGGGTTATCTCACACTTTATCAAATACCTCAAAAGGACCATATCACAAAGCCTTAATATTCTTACAAGGAACCTATAGTCATTCCTTATTTTTCTATACCCAACCTCTATCTCTCACTCTAAACAAATTATTTGTTCTATGTTGGTCGTATTTATCCTTGTACCTTTCCTATGATTTCTTCAATGTCCCCTATACTTGTAAATGGATTTACCTAATGATTTTGAAAAACTTCTCTACTTTTAATGTTTCTCCAATGATGTTTCCCTTGACTCCTCCTTCATGTCCATATTCAAGATATAAAGGTGAAGGTTGGGAAAAAAAACCAAAACAAGTTTCAAAAGGAGACTTACTATTATAAATGTGGACCACTATGTTGTAAGAGTGTTGAATATAAATTAGATTTTCATTTGGAGGCTTTAGATGCTTTTGATTGTATCCCATAAAAAATTGCACGAAATTACTATTGAATACTTTTTCCTTCCCATTTTCCTATGGATGGAATGTTATATACCTGTTCAAATTAGTGTCCATTTTCTTGAAACATCCCCAAAATGATTCCATTTTATGTAAATAAATAATGTTATTACCAAGATAGTCAGTTGGTCTGTATTGGTATTGCATTTCCTTGTATATTTAATTTATTTATTTTTGGTTTTTTTTTCCGAGTGTATCTAAGACTATTTGTCTTAAGGCCAACATGCCTAATATTATAAAAGGTAATCACATATGATAATAAAAAAATACACCATGGTTGTAGACCATCTAACATAAAAGAGTGTGGGGTTTAAGAATTTCACAAGAAGGAAAGATGATATGGTAGAGCCATGATATGCTCCTTAATCCTAGGAAAGAATAAAGCATTCCTAAAGCCATTATAGGGATTATATATCTTATAGAATGAAAACATATAGTTATGGGAGGATTATATATCCTAGTTCCAAAATAAGGGGAGTGAGATCCTCAAGTAATACTTGGAAGGGATAACTCATGCACATATAAGATAGGTTTCCCCACTATGTTGTGAGGGGATTTACCATTCAAGTATATTTTAATGGAGATCTAGGTACCATATATTAGAGAGGTTGTATATGGTGCTTGGATCCCTAGATAATTTTTTAGTTGCGGGTTGAATTGTATTTTTGGAACTAAAATATGAGTTCAAATGGGCCTTGAACATTTATGACTAAGACAATTCTTAAACTTATTATTAAGTGTGGGTCCAAATATAATTAACAATGAATGAAAATATTTAACTGTGAGTGGAAATATGTAAGTGTGAGTTCAAATATAGTTAGGACTGAATGAAAATATTTAAGTGTAAGTGGAAATATGTAAGTGTGAGATAAAATATGGTTGAGTGAGAGTGTAATATTATTTTTTTTTTCTCTTATATATTCTTCTAGAATATAATAAAGACTTCTAGAATGTAATGAAATTTTATTTTCGATTGTAATGAAGGATTCTCCTCTAATTTAATGGATAATTATTCTATAAATAATATTGAGTTAATTTAGTATTGAGCATTGAGAAATTGAGAGTTAAGCTCACAAGCTTAGGAACTTGTAATTTTTATTGCTAGTACTAAAAGATTTGTTGATATTTTCCCTCTGTTTTTCCCCAATAATTGTTGGGTTTTCCATGTAAGTTTTTGGTGTTGTAGTTCTCAATCATTTCTTATTTTATTTTATTTATCAAAAATATTATATTTTATATTTTCTTTTCTTAACAACTAGTATCAAAGTTAGTTTTTGTTGTTATGTCTATTGAGTAATATGGAGATTGTAATGAGTGATATGGACAATCTTAATGGGGATAATTTCATCCCGTGGAAATCTCAGATAGATATTATATTGTCCTTAAAGGATCAATTCTTGTCAATTGAATGGGTAGCGAAGAAACCCTCAACGATGGAAAATTAAGATTGGAAGAAGTTGGACATGAAAGCCATTGCTACAATTTAACAGTACTTGGAAAATGAATTTGTACTTCAATGTGGATGAGTAGAAGACAATAGAAGGTCTATGGAATAAGATTCATGACCTATATAAGAATAACATTGCACAGACAAAGTGTTCATCATGAATAAATTATATAATCTCAAGATGAAAAAGGATGCTTCAATTGCGAATAACTTAAATGAATTTAATGTAATTACAAATCAACTTGCATCTTTCAAAATCAATATATATGGTGAGATTAGAACCATACTACTCATGTGCTCCATGATAGATAGTTGGGAGAATTTGATAGTAGCTATTGACACTTCAAAACTTCTGTGAACACTAAAGTTTGATAATGTTAGTAGTGGTTTAATGAATGGGGAGAGGAGATGTGGAACAAGTAAATTTTGGAAAATCAAGGAGGAGAAGCTCTAGCCTTATTTGATCATGGAATGAAAATTGAACATGATGCATGAGGATGTTCAAAATATAGAGGTAGATAAAATCCTAGGAATTGAAGAATAATTTACCATCATTGCAAAAAATGTGGTCACATAAAAACAAATTGTTGGATATGTAGAAAAGAGAAAAAGGGGAAAAAGGAGCAAAAGGCGACCAACAACATCAATGAAGAAAAAAATTTTATTGCATTAGAAGGAGATGTATTAATCATTTTTTATTGTTAAGATGCACGTATTTATGCTTCTAATTATGATAATGATTGGATTTTATATTTTCTAGCTTCGTATCATGCTAATCCTAGTAGAGAAAATTATATTTCCTATAAATCTGGTAATTTGGGCAAGGTTTGATTAGGAAATAAATTTCTTTGTGATATTAAAGGAGTAGGAGCTGTTATAGTAAAGAGAAAATATGGTTCCATTTTATTGTTAAAATAGTTTAGGCATGTTCAAAGCTTGGAATGACTCTTGATTTCCACTAGGAAGTTATATTATGAAGGATACCATACAATGCTTGGCAAAGGAACATGGAAACATATGAAAGACACATTGGTCATGGCTAAAGGAATCAAAGTAGAAACCTTGTATACATTAAGGTAAAATACATAAATATTGATTGTGGTTGTTGTTGCAAAAGAAGGAAACTCAATGGAACTATGGCATAAGCGATTAGGTCGTATGAGTGAAAGAGGCTTTAAAATCCTTGTTGGAAAAAATATGCTTCCAAGTTTGAAAACCAATTAACTTAATATTTATGAGAATTTCATATATGGTACAAACAATGAAGAGTTTCATTTATGAGAGGTTTCCATGAAAGGAAAACAGTATACTAGAATTGGTATATTATCATGTGTGTGGGCCAATCAATATTAACTCTTTAGGAAGAGAATCATATTTTATCACATTCATAAATGATGCATCTCGTAAGATTTGGGAATATCCCATGAAAATCAAATTTTATGTGTTTGAGGTATTTCAAAAATTTCATGTTGTTGTTGAAAAAGAGTCTGAAAAAATATTGAAGTGTTTAAGGATAGATATTGGAGGTGAATATAGCTCAAATGCATTCAAGGATTACTGTTATAGGTTCAAAATAAAGCCTTGAAAAGAATGTCCTTAGTACTGCTCAATAGAATGGTACAACCTAAATAATGAATCATATTATCATGGATAAGGTGAGGATTATGTTGTCCAACTTAGGACTGGAAAATCATTTTTGGGCATAAGCAAAAAGGAAAACTTGTTACCTCATAAATCGGTCACCTTATACTACCTTGGATGGTGGCATTCATAAATAAGTTTGGATTATTAAGAAGGTAAATTATTCTCACTTCAAAATTTTTGGATGTGCATTTATGCATATTCTAAGAGAGAATAGAACCAATTTAGACAATAAATCCATGAGGTGCATTTTTTTGGGATATGCACATGTTAAGTTTGGGTATCATATTTGGGATCCAATTAAAAATAAATTTATTAGAAGGGATGTTATATTTCCTTAGTTTGAAATGTTTAAAATGTTCATAGGTGATATAGATGTAAATAAATTTGTTAACAAACTTATAGATATCCCAACATTACGAGAAGATGGGAAGGAAATTCAATAATGTGGTAGGAAACAGTAGAAAAGGATGCACAACAATTAGAAGAAAACATGCAGTAACCTTTGCAATAATTCCAACCAGAAAACACACAACCATAATTGGTTCGAAATTTTATGAGGAATCATAAACCTTCAAAAAGGTATCCACCCTCAAATTATATTTTTCTAACTGATGACGGTGAACTTGAATGTTTTTGGGAAGCTTGTAAATTGGAAACTAGAAAAGAGTAGAAGAAAGGAATGGAGGAATAAATGTACTCTCCATTGAAAAAAAATGGGAATTAGTAAAGCCTCAAGAAGAAAGAAATATCTTACAAAACAAATGGATATACAAGATTAAACATGAGGGTGAAGGGAATAAAGTTAGATGCAAGGGAAGGTTCGTGGTAAAAGGGTTTGCACAAAAAAAAGGTATGGATTTTACTAAAAAAAAAAATTAATATGTCATCCATAAGAGCTATTCCTGGTCTTGTTGTTGATTTAAATTTGGAATGTGAACAACTAGATGTCAAGAAAACCTTCCTTCATGGATTTTTGAATGAGTAGATTTACATGGAGCAACCAAATGGATTCAAAGAAAAAGGTAAAGAGAATTTATTTTGCAAATTGAAAAGAGATTTATGGGCTAAAATATGCACCACACCAATGGTATAAGAAATTTGATTAATTTATGTTGGAACGTGGTTTTAAAATATTAGAGGTTGATCATTGTGTTTACATCAAGAGATATGAAGAAAGGTACAATACATTATTTTTATATGTGGATGACATGTTAATGTTGGACATGATAAGAACATGATCAAGAAGTTGAAGAAGGATTTGGGCATGGATTTGCAATGAAAATTTTGGGTCCAGTACAATAAATGTTATGCATGAGAATCATATGTGACAGAAATAATAAAAAATTGTGGCTATCACGAGAAAAATATATTGAAAAGGTGTCAGATAGATTTAATATGAAGGATTACAAGATAGTTGGTAGACCCCTTGCACCTAACATAAAACTCAATTCTAACTTTTTTCTCTGTGATGATAAGGAGAAAGAGGAAATGAGATAGAATCCTTATGCTCCAACAATTGGTAGTCTGATGTATGCCATGGTATGTACCCAAAATATTACACATTCACTGGGAGTTTTAAGTAGGTTTCTTGCAAGTCCAAAAAAACAACATTAGCAAGAAGTAAAGTGGATTTCCATGTATCTAAAGCATACTAGTAATTATTATTTATGTTTTGGTTACAATAATGCCAAACTTAAAGGTTATACAAATGCAAATATGACTAGAGATGTGGATAGTAGAAAGTCCACCGTTATTTATTTATATACTTTTGCATGTGCAACAATGTCTTGGGTTTCAATATTGTAGAAGTTAGTAGTTCTCTCCACAACAGAGGGAGGATATATATCTGCAACAAAATATTTAAAGAGATTCTATGAATGCAACACTTGATAGATGAGTTGGGAATAAAATAAAATAAAAATATGTGTTGCATTGTGATAGCTAGAGAATTATTCAATTAGTAAAAAACACAACATATCATACTAAAAAAATGTATATTGATGTCAGATATCATTGGATTCGCCAAAGATTATATGTTGGGCTACTATAGTTGGAGAAAATAAACATAGAAGAAATAACAACCAACATGTTAACACAAATATTACCAAAAGATCAGCAAGAGATTTGTAGAACCTTGGCTGGTGTGATACAAAGGTGATTAAAGATTTTTGGAAAAGATCACAGGATCTAATATTTGGTCTCAAGTGGGATATTTTTAAGTTTGAGTCCAAATGTATTTAATAGTCAATGCAGATATTTAAGTGTGAGTGGAATATCATTAAGTGTGAGTCCAAATATAGTTAGGAATGAATGCAAATATTTAAGTGTGAGTGGAAATATGTAAGTGAAAATTCAAATATAATTAGGAGTGAATGAAAATATTTAAGTGTGACTAGAAGTATGTAAATGTGAGTTCAAATGGTTGAGTGAGAGTGTAAATATTTTTAATTTTTCTTGTTCTCTCAAATATTCTTCTTGAATGTAATGAACACTTCTAGAATGTAATGGAAACTTATCCTCAGTTGTAATGAAGTATTATCCTTGAAAATAAAAAATAATTATGTTATAAAATTATATATTACAGAACAATGGAGCACATAAAATATTACAAAAACACAAACATAGAAAAAATATAAAGCAAGAGAGACACAGATATACATGGTTGAGCCAATTTGGGCCACGTCCACGGAGAAACAACCAATCCTTCCTCTTATATTATCCATCAAAATAAAGAGATACAACCTACATCATATCCATTGTAATTTCCTCTTCACTTTCACACAACCTCTGTCTTTCTCTTGCTCAGAATACACATACACAACTACAATACAATTCCCTCATATAAATCAAGGGTTGTCTTCTAGGGAAAAAAACCATAAATCAACATAAATTCTACCATCAAATCATCTGCCTAATGAACGACCCAGATTGAATATGAAATTATGGTATTTTATAAGGAACAATTTCATATATTTTTAGCTTCAACGGGGCGAAAATGATTAACCGGACAACATTTCCGCCCTGTTAGGAACTAGGATCCATTTTGATCAGTGGTTGTCATTGATGTCAACCCAAGCAGCACCAGGGGCTAACCCAATATTGCATGGGATTTTTGACCTACCAAATTACTATTTTTTGGTTCAAGAATGTTTTTATGGTTTCTAATTTTCAAGATGTTTCTGTTGATATATGGCATGCCACATAATTCTTCACGGTTTGAGAGATATTCATGTTTGAAGTTTGTAAGCCTAGTTAGTGGGATAAAACCCCATGGGGTTGTGGCATGGGTCATTGAAAAGTCAATAATTAATAATTTTTAAACTCCTAAAATCCCTCCCACGTTCACTTGTTGAATCCCCTCTGTTGTGGAGGTAAATCCCCTCTACGGACAGAGGCGATCCCTACTAGCCCAGACCGGGTCTAGCAACAATCATTCACGCTATAGTGCAGCTTCCTAATCGCAAATAAACCAACTAGCGACAAAGGCTTACCTAGAATCCAACGCTGTTTCTTGTAGAAGAAGTAGCGCTCCCGTTCCTTAGCTCTAGCAAATCACAATCCCCACGATCTCCATGATAGGACACCTGCACACGCGAGAAAAAAAACAAACGCAAGCGTAAAATCCAATAGATGCAACTATATGTCAGTCAGAAAGGACATAACTCATCATCATAAATAACAACGAGAGTGGAACCGTAACCAATAGTCGTTCATTAATAATCAATCAAAGGAAAATTACAACCATAGTTCTGACGCTGAATTATCCTTCGGAGGGTCGCCAGCAGAACATGTCTCGAAAAGCCTATCAAGGATGGGACAAACCTCTCTCTTCAAATCTTGATGATAGTCTCCTTGCTTGAAATTGGCCTTGAGGGAATTATGGAGGCTCTTGTAGCATAAGGCTCTTGGGAATTTGGGAACTTGAAGACTAGCTTGCAATGGAGATGGGCAAGCTTTTATAGATGGAGGAAGGGGAGTTGGGATCCCTATAATCATGGGATTGGCCGTATCCTCAAGGAAGCTTCCATGAGAGGTGGAAAACCACTTCCTCTACATGGAAATCCGGAGCCAAACCTCCCAACTCAAGATAGATACCAGTTCATGAATTGGTTATAATGAAACTTCCGCCATTTATTTTTAAAAAACACTCCTTAAATTGGCTGGCGTGAGTGCGACTCTGGGACAGAGCACCAATTGGTGCGACCTCTTTGACGGATTTTCCCCATTGGCACGGGTACTGCACTGTCTGCTTGCGCCAATGCAAAAAGGGTCAATTTTAGGGTTTACCACAAGGAGATGTCTTCAGGGCAATGAAAGCTCTTGTTGAGAGGGATGTCATGAAAATGGTTTCAAGGCATGTCACTTCTCACAGGTCACAAAATGAGCCCTCCAATGTGCGGTATGGGGATTGCAGGGACAATGACAAATTACTGTGTAACAGATTCCCCCTAAAGCATGAGGCCTGAGAGAGAGAGAGAGGGGTGAAATTCTTTACAAGAACATGTCCAACTAAAAACTCCACCGTCAGAAAACCCACGTAGAGAAGTACAACTGATATCTCAGATACATGATATATATGCGGTATGGGCGCAGCCAACCATAACAGAGTATACAATAATCCAGATCCAAGGCATGGACACAACCATCCAGTGAGGAGTGATAAATAGACTCAGGTATGGTCGCAGCCATCTAGTAAGTGAGTCATGTAACCAATCATAATAATCCACAAAATCGTAGCTTGGATTACAACAAACACAATCTAGGGTCTTGCGCTCCATCTCGACCTGAACATAGTACAAGTCCAAGCATGTGAATATGTGAGCTGAAGTCGAACATGCAAGAACATCGTCTGATTACCAGCCAATTATGAGAGCTTTTAACAGACGCGAGAGAAACCACCAATAATGACAATGGTCCTCAAGGTACTATAGGTACAATATACGACATGTGAATCAATGAGCTGGCATCGAACACCCGTAGAATCACTCGATCGGAGGCCAATGATGAAAACCTCACGTCGAATGCGAAGAACCTACCATTGAGGCATGCAGGCTCCAAGGCACCAAAAGGAGTCCCTAGATCAGCTTCCCGGATAATGAGCTAAAGTCAACAGGAGGTCACCTTGATCGAAGGTGGGCCATAGTGTTTCCCACATCATCGACATGAGACAGAGGAACATAATTTTTTTGTGAATCATGATCAGATGAGAATCATAGGGAGGTTGATATTTTGCAGAGGTCAACTTCTCTTGAACATATGAATGGCACGACAGTGGACTTGGTAGTATTTGACATCAAAAGATCAGAGGTCATAGTGACGAGGCAAAGAGTAGATGAGAGGTCAAAAGGGATTACCCAAACCCACGGAGGCAAGTGACAAACGAGATGAGATGTCCCCAACCCGACACAAATGCAGACAAGTGCCATGTTCAAGAGCGACATACTGCCGACACGATAATGATGTTGGTTCCATTTTCCCCACCATTTCTGGTGAGTACCTCTTTATTTTTACACAAGCTTGAAGAGGATAGCATATGCTTGTTGTATAAGTCCATCCTAGTAAGTTTAACGAGCCCTAGGAAGGAAAGACTCGAATATCGTCATTACGACTGAAACTGATGTCATCAGAGTTTAACGAGTCTGACAAAGGAAGAACTCGGCGTATTTTCATATTTAGAGAGTTTGAAAAGACAGCGGAAAAGTAAACTCCAGAGGTCCCTTTTCATAAATAGTTCCTCAGATCCGAAAAGGTAGAAAACTATGTCTGAGAAAACCTCCTAGTCGCGATAGGCTAGGGTATTCCTTTTTCGTAAATAATCTATCCCAGCCTGAAAAAGGGTTAAACGTATACTGGGTAGATGTCGTTTCGCGTCCACTTTAACGAGATCAAAACAACAAGGGACTCGGCAATATTTTCATGTTTAGGGAGTCAGAAAAGAGCTAAAAGATGACTCCTCCTGGAGGAACGAGTGGTATAAAGGGTAGCAATTGGTTCCGGTAATGGTGGAACTACTCAAAAAAAATAAAGGTCAAGAGGCTGGCTAACAAAACCACTCATCGCAGCGGTTCGTCAGGAACGGGTAAAACAACCAAGTGAAGGCATATGATCGGCCAAGCAGATAGTGACGATGGAGTGAGAAAACCAAGGCTCATCTGGCAAAACAGGCTGATAAAATGACAATCATGAGATGTAAAATGGGAAAGGTTTCATTTTTACAAAAGCTTGAAATCATAAAACTCTGCTTGAATTTGGTTTCATTTTTACAGAAGCTTGAAACAAAGATAAACTATGCTTGAAACCAGTTTCATTTTTACACAAGCTTGAAACAGAAACAAACTATGCTTGAAAAAAGTAAGCCTGCCCCTAGCATGGTGACTCAATTTGAGGTGCATGCCACCCAAGCTTCAGTCCATATGAAAGGCAGATGGAGTGAAAGTTCAATTTACGAGATCAAGAGAAAGACTCGACTGGGATTTTATGAGATCTTATCAAAGACTTGAATTGAATAGGAATGTGTTTCATTATTTTAACGAGGTTGACACATTAAAGAACTATCCTCAGGACACCTTGTTTCATGGTTTAAGGAGCTTGACACAAGAAAACTAACTATGCTCTGGCAACCTTGTTTCATTTTTTAAGGAGCTTGCCACAAGACAATGAACTTTGCTCCGACCAGACCCGGTTTCATTTTTTAAGGAGCTTGACACAGTAAAAGAACCATGCTCCGATGACCTGGTTTCATTTTTTAAGGAGCTTGACACAGGAAAAGAACCATGCTCCGACAGACCTTGTTTCATTTTTTAAGGAGCTTGACACAGGAAAATAACCATGCTCTGACATACCTTGTTCCATTTTTTAAGGAGCTTGACACAGGAAAAGAACCATGCTCCGACAGACCTTATCATAATGAACAAGAAGTCATCGCTTCCAAGAGTTCCACTTGCGATGGAAGGAAAACATCCTGGAAGTCAGGACCCAATGCCCCCAGCACCTGATGCACAATGGCACTATCACTGGGTACATGCATGGGGTAGGTCGCCACATAGTTGACCTGTGGTGGGGCAGATACAACGGGTGGATAAAAACCAAGAAGGGATGATGGCGGGCCAGCTGCCACATCAGGACCAAAGAACGAAAGCTGATCAATGGTCACAATCTGTCCTTCATGTGGAAAACAGACCACACGAAAAAGGGAGGAGACAAGCGCTCCCATGGCATAGGTGTAATCGTGCCCCAAGAGCAGATTGAAATCCAAGGGGCCTGGAACAACCATCATGTCCATATGGACGGTTTTACCTCCCAATGTAACATGTAACCTTGGAAGGATCCCTAACGGTTGACTCGTTCTTCTGTTAAATGTCAACAGATTCTGCGTAACAGGCGCAAGTGACAGCGAACCGAAATCTTGCCAGGTAGTGGAGGATAAAATACTAACAGACGCGCCTTCGTCTATAATGGTGCCGGGTACGACCAGACCAAAATCTTGTACTATGATCTCGAAAGGCACGTAAGACGGAAGGTGGTATCCCAGAAATCGATTCCAATCAAAGGAAGCGACCAAACTACTTGGAGGGGCTACCATCGAACCGAGATGGTCGTCCCCTGGTGTTACGGAAGAAGAAGGAGCATCCTCCACGACCTCCATCTCGAAGGTGGGAGGAGTAACCTCCGGGACCTCCATCACAGGAGGTGGAGGAGCAGCTTCTTGAGATACGGGGATAGGAGAATCTTTCTCCAAATCCAAGGAATCTGAAGAAACAAGAAGAACCTGAGGGATGTGAGGTCCACTCTCCACGGAAAAGTCCTGGTGCACCGTAGACAGGGCCAGTTCAACTGATTCTACGACCAATGGTTGGTCGGGAATGGATTCCTGATTTGAGTTTCCTGGGGAGCAGGGACCAAGGATGACTCTTGACCAACTGTAGGATCAGCTGGTGGAGGACTCAAAGAAAGCCGTTTATAACCAGCCGAGAGGCATGGTGTAGAAACAGTTGAGTTGCCCAAGACTCTCTTAGCTTCATCCATATACGGACAAAGGTGAATGGCAAGGTGCCCTTCACACAACTTACAGGGATTGGTGAGCTCACCCTGCTTCTTAGGAGCCTTACCGGCACCAGTTGAAGACGTGCCCCCATCCTGACTCCCAGAAGCCAAAGGAAATGGCGGGCGACCATTGGACCATGCTTCGAGCACCTTGGGAATTCCAGGGCAGTCTCGAAGAGGATGGTCCCCTGTGCACAACATGCAAGGGAACTTGACTTTCCATGGAGGGCTGGAAGGTTTATCAAGAGGAGACTTCTTAGGCGCAATAGCCATAGAGCTAGCCTCTCCTTTATCAGGCTTCTTCTTCTTTGTCTTCTTCTTCTTCTTCTTAGCCACCCGGTTACTTGAATCCAGACTTTCACTAGGCGAAGTAGAAGAGGAGGACGTAGAAACAGGCGAAGAATGGGAGAGTTCCACCTTGGAATCAACATGATGTTGTTCAGGTGGAGGAACTGATTGAACAGTAGCCAAGATGTTCAGAACCACAGAGGTTGAAAACAACCAAACAGGCAACCCAACAGTTAACCCAGGAAGGGACAACGTCGCCATATAAGGAGCACCAACATTTCCAAAAGGAGGAAAATGACTAGGATTCCCATCGAAGGGGATTCCTTGGTTGGTGAACTCTGGAAAAGTTGCCATCAACAACTCAAAACCGCACACGGGCTGAAAACCAAGGTACACAATCAAACGACCAACAAGAAAACTCTAAAAGGGCGTGTGATCGTAGGTGATTTATATTACCACATTGAAACTTAGAAACTTCACCGTTTCACGTTTTAAGAGTCGAGAAACGGTTGAAAAGGTGACTCTATCTCTTTCAGTTTTGAAGCAAGCGTGAAAGGACAAGCGCTTGGTGATCCTTTCAAATTTAAAGAGTCAGAAAATATCAAATGACTATTCAGGAATACTAGGCAAAGGGTGTACCAAATAACCGTGAAATGCAATATACACCTTGGTTTCAAAATGAAAGAGAAATCAACCAAGGACTTAATGTACGTGCAGGAAATCTCCCCGAATGCTGTGTCCGGTGTATCATGGGTATAGGGCGACAGACTCGGCTTCCTATGGATAAAGGATTGAAACCTACTGGGGTCTCCCTTTATATATGTGATGGTATGGGGAGCACAAGTCTGTACTGGCATTGTCTAAAGCCAAGAGGCAAACGACAACTACTAGGTTTTAAGACGCCGGAACACGTCTCTAGCCTAGACCACTAAATGTGTTTTGTTAGATTTCAATGCCGCCTTAGTGTAAATTGAATTAATTTTAACATTTATCTTCAATTACGTTTCAGTTTTCAGGCCCTAGCGAATGTAATGTCTGAAAATCTCCTAAATGCACTCTATATGAGAAAATAAAACTTTCAATTCGATGAATGTTATCTAGTTAAGGGACGAGTTTCAAACAATGATGCAACAAACAACAACACTGAAAACGAAACTTTTTCCAAACTAGATGACTTTCACTATCCAAAAGTAATTCCAAACATTCAACGACGCGAATAATGCAATGTAATCTATGCAAAATCCTCTTTTTCAAAAACTATGCAATTGTAATCTATGCACAATTTCCTTTTCTTTTTCAAATGATAAGAATGCACTCAATGCATTTTTCGATGAAATGAGAATCTACTTAATGCATGATTTTAATGAAAGAGAATGCACTCAAAGCGATTTTTAGCTTCCAATCATTAAACAATGTAATCTAAGTTCAATGATAAATCTCAAAAAAAATACTTTTCAATGCAATGTGATCTAATGCATTTTAACGAAAAGCAAACTATGAGACGAAAACTAAAAGAACGCAAATCCTCTTAATGAAGGATGAAGGCAAAAGGGATGCAAACAAACACTAAGAATGCAATCGTTGTTTCAAACATTTTGTAACGAAATCCCTCAAAAGTTGACAAGACATATGAGGTCAAACACAAAGAGGACTTCCAAAGCATGAGATCAAAACAAGGCATTCATTCCCTTTTACATCAAAAAATCATGGAAATAAGACATTTCTAACAATGAGCAATGTAATCTATGCTCATACAATGAAAAGACCAGAAGGGAAAGACACACTGGTGAAGGATTTAGGGAAAAAATCTCAATTTTCACACACCCTGAAATTGGCTCGACTTGTACATTGACAACTAGTGCCAACTGGCGCGACTTGCACACTGATAACTAGCACCAATGGCTGAAAATGAAAAAACAAAGAATTTCTCCCAACCAAGACCAGACTCACCACTTCAAGCAGAATCTCCAAGAATCAAATGAACCATGTGATCTAGGCTCAAAGTGAGACACACACAGATCAAGCTCAGAAAGCTCAAAACAGAGTAAACCCTAGTATCTCACAGGATTGGTGCAACTGTGAGGCTGAAACTAGCGCTAGAAAGGAATTGGTGTGGGTAATACACAAGCAACCTGTGCCAATGGGCGTGACTATCAAGCTAAAAAGCACGCTAGTCGAGTTTCCCAGTCAAAAATAAAAAAAAGCAATCCAACAAGTAGACCAGTGATGATCAAGCTATCAAAAAACCAAATTCACAGAAAGAACTAGCCCAAAAGAGTTGATCAAGCAAGGAGGATCAAGAATCAATCGAAAATACAAGACAATGCTCCAAGGGTTCAGTTTAAAAACTAAACCAGAGATTGAATGAAGCGTCTTTGATCTACTTCGCAATTGCAGAGCAAAGGCGTTTCGAAGGCTATCTGGCCAACTTTAGGCTCCGTCTATAGCTTATAAAATGAACGACAACAAGCTAACGAATCCCCAGCGGAGTCACCAATTTGTTGTGGAGGTAAATCCCCTCTACGGACAGAGGCGATCCCTACTAGCCCAAACTGGGTCTAGCAACAATCATTCACGCTATAGTGCAGGTTCCTAATCGCAAATAAACCAACTAGCGATGAAGGCTTACCTGGAATCCAACGCTGTTGCTTGTAGAAGAAGTAGCGCTCCCGTTACTTAGCTCTAGCAGATCACAATCCCCACGATCTCCGTGATAGGACACTTGCACACGCGAGAAACAAAACAAACGCAAGCGTAAAATCCAATAGATGCAACTATATGTCGGTCAGAAAGGACATAACTCATCATCATAAATAACAACGAGAGTGGAACCATAACCAATAGTCGTTCATTAATAATCAATCAAAGGAAAATTACAACCATAGTTCTGACGCTGAAATTCTCCTTCGGAGGGTCACCAGTAGAACACGTCTCGAAAAGCCTGTCAAGGATGGGACAAACCTCTCTCTTCGGATCTTGATGATAGTCTCCTTGCTTGAAATTTCCCTTAAGGGAATTATGGAGGCTCTTGCAGCATAAGGCTCTTGGGAATTTGGGAAATTGAAGACTAGCTTGCAATGGAGATGGGCAAGCTTTTATAGATGGAGGAAGGGGAGCTGGGATCCCTATAATCATGGGATTGGCCCTATCCTCAAGGAATATTCCATGAGAGGTGGAAAACCACTTCCTCTACATGGAAATCCAGAGCCAAACCTCCCAACTCAAGATAGATACCAGTTCATGAATTGGTTAGAATGAAACTTCCTCCATTTATTTTTAAAAAACACTCCTTAAATTGGCTGGCGCGAGTGCGACTCTGGGACAAAGCACCAATTGGCGCGACCTCTTTGATGAATTTTCCCCATTGGCGCGGGTACTGCACTGTCTGCTCGCGCCAATGCAAAAAGGGTCAATTTTAGGGTTTTCCACAAGGATATGTCTTCAGGGCAATGAAAGCTCTTGTTCAGAGAGATTTCATGAAAATGGTTTCAAGGCATGTCACTGATCACAGGTCACAAAATGAGCCCTCCAATGTGCGGGACGGGGATTGCAGGGACGGTGAAAAATTATTGTGTAACACCCTCTCAACCTAAGCATTTATATAAATTGTGATCCTCATATCCTCCTTATGTGGGGATTTCGCTATCTGAAACAGGTCATCGTGGTATTTTCACTTTAACGTTTTTTCTACGAAGGTTCAGAAGTTGAAATTTTTATGAGGCGAAGCCGAAATCCTGAGGAATCTCCTGTACAAATTTCAGATCAAGGTGTAGAATATTGTCAGAGATATGATCTGTGGAATTCAGTGTTTTTGCAGGCTCCTGAAATTCATCTCAAAGAAGTGACCTTGGTAAAATCGTCATATCTCTCTCTCTGAGTATTGGATTGGAATTCTGTAAAAAGTGATAGATAGTGCATGGAATTTAGTTTTTTCTCTATAAATTTCAGAGCCAAATGAAGAAACAATGATACGTGGCATGACGTACAAGTTTTCTCTACTGAAATAGTCCATAATTAGGGCATTGTGAGAGATTGGGCATAATTATCTCTTGAAGAACCCAAATTGGGTCAGACCTGTGGCATTGGAAAGATGAATTAGAGGATTACTACAAGACCAAAAATCACATATTGGGGATCTGAAATAATAGAGATACACCAAATTCAATATCGAGCTCCTAGAAGGCAAGAAAAAGCTATATCATGTGTTGTCAAGGGCTGCAAAGGACCAAAATTTATAGGGCAGAAAAGCAAATCAAGGTGCAGTAGAGGGTAGCATGACAAGAGAAAAAACCAAAGTGTAGAACAACAACAATAATTTCATCACATGAAGTCTTCAAGCGGGCAACACTACATACAGTCACTGTAAAGGTATCATTGTACTAAGTCATTATAAATACATTATTGTAAAAATTGTAATAGTGTCTATCTACCAAGAGTTTAAGAGGCAGTGTTGGGAGGTCTAGGATCATCATTAGGTGGTTGTGTAATAGTTGGGGTTATGGTCTAGTGTGTCTTCTTCTTCTACATCATTCTATAGCATTGTAAAGTGGACCATTTTCCCTGGTACGGGAGTCTATTCTTCTTTTATTCTTCTACAGGGTGGTAGGGTGGTGCGAGGGTGAGTTGCAGCTCATTAGGTGTTGGGGCATCCATTCAGTTGACTACTGAAGGATCTAGGGTGTTTGAGCATCCATCCAGTGGGAACTGGAGAAGAATGCTTTTCTAGATTCTAGGAAGTGAGAAATTTATTTTCAATTGGAGTTGAATATTAAAGAATTATTAGAAAATCATTAGGTGGTTTGTGTCTTGGAGTGGGTTTCCACTTTAAAAATTGTGTGCATTTGTGTTCCTTTTGTTTACTGCTATCATTGTACATACATTGATAATAATTGAAGATTAAATAATGCTCTAATTGAAAGGAACACTGATTCAGCCCCCCCTCAGTATTTCCAACAATTGGTATCAGAGCTTGGTTCCTTCAATAGTAGTTTAACAGCTGGAAGGAGGTCATGGAGCATACCAAGAATGGTGTACCTCTGTTCAATGAAAATAATTACGCACTCTGGAAAGGAAGGATGGAGGTCTATCTCTTGGCACAAGGTTACGAAGTATGGGACACTGTTCAAAATGGATTTACATCAATCACAGATGAACAAGGTAAGAAGAATTTGGTAAATGATGCAAAAGAAAAGAATATTATTATCAGTGGAATTATTGAATTTTCTTATCATAAGGTGTTGGGTTGTAAAACCGCCAAAAATGTATGGGACAAGCTTGAGAATATATATGTAGGTGACTCAAATTTCAAAGAAGCAAAGCTTCAAATCTATAGAGAAAAATTTGAGCAACTCATAATGAAAGAAGATTGCAACATTGCTGCATACTTCCAATACATTGATGAAATAACCAATACCATGGAAGGATTGGGAGAGCTAGTTGACGAGAAGACTATTATAAGAAATATTCTTAGAACGTTACCAGGGAGATTCAACCCAAAGGTATCGGTCTTAGAATACAGTGAAAATCTGTAAAAAATCAGCAAAGAGGAATTACATGGAGTTCTCATAGCATATGAAATGAGACTTGATGAAGAAGAGGGTACTTCGAATCTAGAAACTGCGTTCGTTGCATCTAAGAAAACCAATAAGGACAAACAACCTTCAATTGAAATGACATGCACCTGCAAGTGTGAAGAAAATGGAGATGATGGAGAAGGTATTTCAGATGAAGAATATGCTTACTTTATGAGAAAACTAAAAATTGGTAAGGGAAAATTCAAAGGTAATCTTCCATTGATATGTTTCAGCTATGGTGAGGTTGGGCATTTCGCTGCAAAATGTTCGAACAGAAGTGATGGAAACTCAAAAGGAAAGAAAGGATTTAATAAATTCAACAAGAAAGGAAAAAATAAAGGATCCAAAAGTAACTTTCTCTTTAAAGAAGATAGCTCATCATTTGATGAAGACAGTGACAGAAAAGAAGAAGCCAATGAGAAATTATTGTTTATGGCCAAGCAAAATAAACAAGAGGTATCAAACAACAAAGAAGAAGGGTTGACCATAGAAGAATTTTCTGAGGAGGCAATAAGGCTTATAAAATAGCTCAAGGCTAAGAAGATCTGTTCCAATACTCTTGAAGAACAAGTTCAAGGTCTCAAAATTGAAGTTGAAGAACACAAATGTATTGAAGAGTCACTTCAAAATAAGTTGGAAGAAAGCAACCAAGAAAGGGAAGCATTAGAAGTCGAAGTAGTCTCACTGTGTAAGGAAGTGAAGAAGGGTAAAATTTTCCAAACCTATGCCAACAACTCAAGGGTATTGGAAGAACTCATCAACAATCAATGATATTACAACGACAAAACTAGCCTCGGTTACAAAGAAGAAGAAGCAGGACCTTCTACAACAAAATAAAATGAACCTATGAGATCTGACATGCATGTAGACTTCATTGGACAATATTCGCAAGCACATCCTTGGAAGACGATTCCTCGATGGATATTTCCATCCAGGTACCAACATATTTTTCATGGCTATTGTTATTCATGTGGAAAATTTGGTCATAAAGTTGTAGAATGTCACATGTACCCTAGGAACCAATACAATTCTAGGAGATCCTTCAAATATGAACCTCCCAAGGCTCAACGAAACATCAATAGATTTGAAAATTTAAGAAATAATATGGAATGTTACAAATGTCAGAACTTTGGACACATAGCCCGAGACTGCAGACTTGAAAATGCTCCAAAATAATCTTCGAAGCCACAGAATGAACGAACATGGAAGAAGAAGAAGAAGACTGATAATTGTGCTCTCACTCTCAAGGCTGAAAATAAAAAATATGTGTGGTATGTTGACAGTGGTTACTCAACGCATATGACTGGTGATAGAAGGAAATTTGTATCTCTGAAAGAGAAGAAGGATGGAACCTTATCCTTGGAAATGATGGATCTTCAAATGTTATAGGATTAGGTACCGTCACTCTCGGAAGCAAAGATGTTATAGCCAAGAATGTTCTATTGGTTGAAAACATGAAGTACAATCTACTCAGTGTTGGACAAATGTTTGATCAAGGACACACAATGGTATTCAACTCCACAAAATGTGAAATCAGGAAAGCCAGGTATGGTAAAATTGTGGCTACAACAAGTCGAGCTCCAAACGACATATATGTTCTGGATGAAGCAACTAAAGCATGTATACTAGATAAACAAGATGAAAGCTAGTTATGGCACAAAATAATGGGTCACATAAACTTTGACAATCTTGTTAGGATAAGAAAAAAGGAATCAGTATGAGAAATGCCGAAAATCTCAAAACCTTCCAACACACTATGTGAGGCCTATTAGCATGGCAAGCAGACAAAAGTCCAATTTAAAACAAAAGAACACTTTGCATCACGCCCATTGAAATTGATACATACTGATCTATGTGGTCCTGTGAGAACAAAAGGCTTAGATGGAGAATTATATTTCATGTTAATGATAGATGACTATACCAGGATGACAGTCGTCAGTTTCCTAAAGAAAAAATTTGAAGCATTTGAGTTCTTTAAGATCTACAAGGAGTTGGTCGAAAATGAAATTGATTTGAAAATAAAGTGTCTAAGATCAGATAATGGAGGAGAATTCACTTCCAAATTATTTTAGCAATACTGTGACGAAAATGGAATAAAAAGACAATTTTCAACAACACAAACACCTCAGCAAAATGGAGTTGTTGAAAGAAAGAACAGAACCATACATGAAATGGGTAGAACAATGTTTAACGACTCAAAATTGGATGAAAAATTCTGGGTTCAAGCAATTGATACGTCAGTCTTCATTATCAACCGAAGTCTTCTCAGAAATAATTGCAACAAGACCCCATATGAATTATGGAAAGGAAAACCAGCTAATGTAAAATATTTTAGAATCTTCAGAAGCAAATGTTATATCAAAAGAGAAGATCAAAATTTGGGTAGGTTTGAATCACGTGTTAATCAGCAGTGATAATGTCTTCAGAAACTTACCCCGAAAACTCTTGAAGAATATTTGCTCTGCTTCAGAGTAAGAGACGAACCGATCGATGGCAAATTCTATTACTAACCCTCCCAGTACACTTTCCACCCAGTGATCCACCATTCAAGTGATGGTGTTATCAGTTTTTTCGAACTTTTGGATCAATTCAGGGGTCCACTACGTAACCCAATCATCCTTCCACCACTTCTAAAATTCGACCAACCTTGCGAGCCACTCTTGGAGCTCGATCACAATTGTTACAAAGAATATCTCGTAGATCTCCGTGAAAATATACTTATTCTTCCACTCTTCGGTGGTCAACTTCATACTACGGTTTTATTTTACTGCGAATTCCTGAACTTGTTGTTCGAACCATTCATCAATTTCTTTTCTCTCAGATTTCCAATACGGCTTTAGCATTACCCGATCCCTCTCTCAAAATGCTCCCGATCCTGGCAACAGAACCATTTTTTAGCTCAGGGGGTCCTGACCCAGGTTCGGAGGTTAAGGTTTGCCACCAAACCCCTATACTACTGGCCCTTTCAGTAGTGACTTGCTTGCACAAGCCAAAGTCTCACCCGAAGCAGTATGGGTGGGTGTTGGAACCAGGTTTCCGCACCCTGAGAGAGAGAGCAGGTAAGTCAGACCGTTAGGCAACTATCAGATCTATGCAGCCAGAGGTCGTTTGCAGGACTTTCAATGATTAGCCAGAGTAAAGTTTTACCATATCTAGATAACAGGCTTGCATCCACGTGCAGATAGCCAAGTATAAGCATAAAAAAATATATTCGCAACAGACTTAATCAGATTGTAGATACAGTTATCATAACACATATATTTCTCAGCTCATGAACACATATCATTCGCAGCTCGTAATAGAATCACATATAATTCAAGTCCACAATAACCATAACCAGATAGATTAAACATTATCAGATATCCGCAGTAATTCACATATATTACTTATCAAAATCTTCTTACATTCCCAAAAATACCACCTGTGCACACAGCCAGTAGGGTCCACACACAGCAGGACAGAGGATCTCCACGCACACAACCAGTAGGAGTCCTACCCCAATAACCCAATCCCAGATCTAACAGTTCGCACTTAGCATAAATCTCTATTCATTCCTACCTATCGACTCAAAAGTCTCAACTATTTATAATAATTTATCCTACGCATCCAATGGTTCGCAATCCGTGGTTTGCAGACTCTTGGTCTACCCTCGGCTCGCTTACAATGTATTAGGGGCTTTGACCCACCCCAAAACCCCTACGCTAGACTAAATATAATAAAAATATACAAAATGGACCAGATTCGCAGCTTATAGGAGACCTTGCTCCAATAGTTCCCCAACACAATATTGTGACTCATCCCGAGTCACTACGATGGGGGGATCTCCACCTGCGCGCGCAGTTCATTGACGACTGCGACTAGTGGGGGAAGCACTTCTAGATTTTGAGTAGCAGCACTCTACATGATATCCACAAGCTTCTGTGATGTCAGTCCTTTTTTTGTAGCAGTGACACTGTCCAGCGTTTGATTTAGTCGCTTAACAGCTACATCAACATCTTGCGAGAGCTGGAGGGCTACGTCAAACCAAGGCTTCAAGCATTCTTCAATGACGTGATTCTTATGCCAGAGCTCCTCAATCTCATCTTGGAGGGTGTTTCTGGTCTTCAATCGTGAAAACCACTGTGCCAGAACCAAGGTGAGTAATGTAGCCCCGATCTATTCGAAAGCTTCCTCCTTTTTCCGCAAGTCCTAATTCAGTCATCGAAGGATTGGATCGTTCTAGACATGGGTCCATAACTGCATGGTTGTCTCAAGCAGCTAGGTACCCTGAGAAATCTGTCCTGTAATGGTGTTTGTAGCCTCGGTCACCAGGGCATGAATAAACAGATGAACCCACTCTTTGGTAGTTTTGTCGCACCACTGTTCGATCCAAGTGAACAATTATTCGCTTGGGTTTTCTGGCCCAAGGAACGTCTCGATTTGTTCGTTAGCAGGGGCCTAGAATTGTAGGATCATAATATCCCAACACTCCTCCCAATATTGTAACGTCTCCTCATGCGTTTTCCACCATCACGCAGGTGTTCCATGTAGGGCTAGCCTAAGGGCCCATAACCTTCGTTCCCTTGGAACCTCAGCTTCAAATGCTCGTAAAAATTCCTTAATATTACAAGAATCATCAAAGTAAGGTACGTCTCTTACCTCTGAGGAAACGCAGAGGAAGTCCATTGTGACCTGGAGACATCGTAGAGCAGAGATGTCATGCAACCGATTCTGCCAATTCTCTATCTCCCCATCTGAGTCAGAGAAGCATTCACTGTCCTTTTCCCAGTAGAGTACTCCATCCGCCATGGGGTTGATCCAATCTTCATTCTACGTAGTTAATTTGTAGATGTAGTCCACCTCTTCTTTTTCACACATTGGCTTTGTGTATCGTTCGCCTTCCGCAGGGTCTAACGGTACTATCACCTGGGTACCGTTATTCTCAAACACCATGCTTCTCTTCTTCAAATTAATGCTACCTCCCATGTCTATGGCCCAATCCAACCCTAGAAGTGTAGGGTAGGGGTTTGTATCCTCTATGATTTGAATGACTTCAAAATCAGCCCAAACCTTAACCCCTGTGATATCTACCATGATCTTTGATATTCTCCCCAAGGGTATGATCTTTTTTTGATTGGTCATGCGCAACTGAATAGTGGACCCTTCCAACTTAGGTTCCCCCATTTTTTTCCACGTCTATTTAGGTAATACATTCGCATCTAACCCTAGGTCCAAAATAACCTGATCCATCTCGTAATCACCAATTTGCGCAGTCAACCGCATCTCCCTACTAGTGTGTTTCTTATATCTATATATTTTATGTACGTCCTTCATTTGCAGGAGGAGGCTAGGTCATGCTATGCAACTATATATTAATGCCTGAAGATTCTCTACAACCTTCAGGTTGTGCAGCAGCTTCATACATGCCTATAAAAAGGATTTGACCTCTTCCCTTGCCATGAGGCCTCCTGGAAGCTGCGAAGTAGAGGCCTCTACCTCTACAAAGTTTGTGCAGACAATGAGCAACATTTATTTTTCCATTATTAGATCCACTCCTTCCTGCTTGGTAACTGATTGTCGGATTATAGGTTTTGTTGTAGTCTTTTTCCTGGGCCCTTTGGTTGCCATCCCACTGTGGGTTACCACATTCACACTCACATCCTTGTCGTGTAGTTTAGCCTTAACCCTTTGCACATTCTGCATAGGTGTCGGCTTCTTATCCGGTATCTTTGCTATCAAGATCAGACAGTATTCAATTGCATGGTCCAGCTGTCTGTAATACCAGCAGAACTGCCTTGTAGGATTGGGAGAGTCCCTGGAAAAGTGTCCTACTTCCCCACAATTATAACAGATTAGTTTCCCTCGTCCCCGACCTGCGATTCCACCTCTTCCTCCTCCCCTGCCCCTAGTTGGGGGGCTACCTGTGCTCGAGAGGGATATTGGTGAGGATGGATCCGACTGTACCCTATATAGGTTCCCTCAATCAATCATCAAATCATACATTCGACAATTTTGTTCATCGTGTCCTACGGACCTGCAGAACCTGCACCATTTCTGCTTCACCTCTGGGACATACGCAGCAAGGCGGGGACAGTGGTTTGTATCGTGCAGTCTTGCAATGTGGCAATATTTGCACCATAATTCCTGCCCACTCAATCCTATAACTTCCCTAGGGAGCAATGGACTAGGTCCCCCAATCTGCATATAGTTTGTTAAGAGAGAGCAGTTATCCTTGGTGTGACCATTTTTCCTGCATCGTATGCACCATTTTTTGGGGCTAGCTTCAGCTCCTCATTCCTTTCACAGGTTTTGGATCTCCACGTGAATTGCCTCCAATTTTCCTTGGATTTGTTGGACGCCCAGTTGGGCATCATCTCTAGGTGCAGCTTCTAATTTCATAGCGACCTCCAAATTTTTTTCTTGCGATTCGAAAGTTTGATGACCCATAGGTACGCGCAGGTGAGGCAAAAACATAGCAATGAACCACTCTGTGTGTTGTTTGTCATCATACTGGAACCCTCTTTCCCTGATCACCTTCTTTAGTCGATGATCGGCCTCCCACACCGACTCAGAGGGCTTCTGCTTAAAATCTTCTAGATCAACCACTATTTGAGAGTAGGACTTAGGCTTCTTGAATTGTTTCTTCAAGGCATTCTTAATATATTCAATGGTTGCGTTTGCATGCTGGCCAATATATCTCAATTACTAGTCCAAATCTCTTCCTTTGAAGGCAAAGGACAGTTGTGCCCTCTTCACCATATCACTAGCTACATTCTGTGCAGTCTAGACTGATCCTGCGACAAACCAGAACTGATCCATGTCTTCATCCCCCACACCCTCAAAGGTAGGAAAATTCATGTGCACAACCATGTTGCCTTCTGGTGGTGGAGGTGTAGGTGAGTTCCTACCCCTATGCTGGTTGGAAGGTGGTGTGGCTGGAGGACTTTGTGTAGCTGCCTCTCTCACTGGACCGTAGACAGATATGTCTCCTTCTTGGTTTGTCCGATATTATTTTCCACTTCATGTCATACTCTCATCCAGATCAGAGGTCATTCTTTCGGTGTGGCTGCATAGAATACTTTTTTCACCCAGTAATATCTTAATCAGTAGTGGTAATTTCTTCAGAAAATTACCCCGGAAACCCTTGAAGAATCTTCACTCTGCTTCAGAGTAGGAGACAAATTGATCGATGGAAAATTCTGTTACGAACCCTCCCAGTACACTGTCCACCCAGTGATACACCATGTGAGTGATGGTGTTATCAGTTTTTTTCGAACTGTTGGATCAATTCAGGGGTCCACTACGTAACCCGCTTGTACTTCCACCACTTCTAAAATTCGACCAACCTTGCGAGCCACTCTTGGAGCTCGATCGTGATTGTTACAAAGAATATCTCGTAGATATTCATGAAAATATACTTATTATTCCACTCTTAGGTGATCAACTTCGTACTGCGGTTTTATTTTATTACGAATTCCCGAACTTACTATTCGAACCATTCATCAACTTATTTTCTCTTAGGTTTCCAATACGGCTTTGGCATTACCCAATCCCTCTCTCAAAATGCTCCTGGTCTCGGTAACGAAACCATTTTTTGGCTCAGGGGGTCCTGACCCAGGTTCGGAACTTAAGGTTTGCCAACAAACCCCTATACTACTGGCCCTTTCGGCAGTGACATGCTTGCACAAGCCAAAGTCTCACCCGAAGCAGTATGGGTGGGTGCTGGAACTAGGTTTTCGCACCTTGAGAGAGAGAGAAGGTAAGTCGGACCGTTAGGCAACTATCAGATCTATGCAGCCAGAGGTCGTTTGCAAAACTTTCAATGATTAACCAAAGTACATTTTTACCAGATCTAGATAATAGGTTCGCATCCATGTGCAGACAGCCAAGTATAAGCATAAAACAATATATTTGCAACAGACTTAATCAGATTGCAGATACATTTATCATAAAATAGATATTTCAAAGCTCATGAACACATATCATTCGTAGCTTGTAACAGAATCACATATAATTCAAGTCCACTGTAACCATAACCAGATAGATTAAATAGTATCAGACATCTACAGTACTTCCTACGCACACAGCCAGCAGGGTCCACACATAGCAGGACAGAGGATCTCCGCGCACACAGCTAGCAGGAGTCCTACCCAAATAACCCAACCCCAGATATAATAGTTCGCACTTAGCATCAATCTCTATTCATTCCTACCTATTGACTCAAAAGGCTCAACTATTTATACTACTTTAGCCTATGCATCCAATGGTTGGCAAACCACGGTTTGCGGACTCTTGGTCAACCCTTGGCCCGCTTACAATGTATTAGGGGCTTTGACCCACCCCAAAACCCCTGCGCTAGACTAAATATAATAAAAAATATACAAAATGGACCAGATTCGTAGTTTGTAGGAGACCCTGTTCCAACATCAAGCCAAGTACATCAAGGAAATGCTCAAGAAATTCAAAATGGAATATTGCAAACTTGTCCTTACTCTGATGGTAACAAGTTGCAAATTGAGCATATACGACTCATATAAGGATGTGGAACAGAGGTTTTATAGATCTATGATTGGTAGTCTTCTATATGTAACAGCCTCCTGGATAGATGTTATGCAAGCAGTTGGACAAGTAGAAAGATTCCAAGCGGCACCAAAATAATCACATATTATTGTTTTCTAAAGAATTCTTCAATATCTAAAGGGCACAGAAGAATATGGCTTGTGGTATCCCAAGGGTAACAATCTCATTATTCAAGCCTTTAGAGATGCAGATTAGGCAGGAAGTGTTGATGATCGTAAGAGTACTAGTGGAGCAGCATTCTATCTAGGTGGTTGTATTGTATCATGGTTGAGAAAAAAGAAAACCTCAATCTTGTTATCTATAGTGGTAGAAAAATACATTGGAGCGGCATCATGTTGTACTCAAGTTCTTTGGATGAAACAAACTTTGCAAGATCTTCAAGTACAATTCAGTGAGCCTATCCCATATTTTGTGGCAACACTAGTGCCATCAACATCTCTAAGAATCCGGTCATGCATTCAAAAGCAAAACACATTCCGATCAAATATCATTTTGTTAGAGAACAAGTTGCTGAAAATAATATCAAACTTGAGTATGTTGGTACAAAAGAAAAAATTGTTGATATCTTCACTAAACCTTTACCTCGTGAAGCATTTGAATATCTTTGCCAGAAGCTTAGGATTCTCCCAAGTTCTCATTAGATTACAGGTCTGCAGGACGGTTTTGTATCAGGGGGAGTGGAAGTGTGTACAGGTCTGCAAGATGGTTGTGTGTTAGGGGGAGTTACCCTTTGTCATTTATGTCAAAGGGGAAGAGAATGTTGTAGAAAGAGGTGTCATGATCGTAGGGGGAGTACTTGTGTTGCCATTAATGCCAAAGGTGGAGATTGTTGATCAGCGGTTGTCATTGATGTCAACCCAAGAAGCACCAGGGGCTAACCCAGTATTGCATGAGATTTTTGACCTACAAAATTACTATTTTCTAGTTCAAGAATTATTTTTATGGTTTCTACTTCTCGATATTTTTCCGTTGATATATGGCACGCCACATAATTCTTCACGGTTTGAGAGATATCCATGTTTTAATTTTGTAAGCCCAGTTAGTGGCCTAAAACCCCATGGGGTTGTGGCATGGGTCATTGAAAAGTCAATAATTAATAATTTTTAAACTCCTAAAATCCCTCCCATGTTCACTTGTTGAATCCCCTCTCAACCTAAGCATTTATATAAATTGTGATCCTCATATCCTCCTTATGTAGGGATTTCACTATCTAAAACAGATCATCATGGAATTTTTTCTCTAAATTTTTTTCTACAAAGGGTCAAAAGCTAAAAATTGTATGAGGTGAAGCTGAAATCCTAAGGAAGCTCCTGTACAAATTTTAGATCAAGGTGCCAATAGTGTCAAATATATGATCTGTGGAATTCAGTGTTTTTGTAGGCTCCTAAAATTCATCTCAAAGAAGTGACCTTGGTAAAATCATCATATCTCTCTCTCTGAGTATCGGATTGGAATTCTGTAAAAATTAACAGATAGTGCACAGAATATAGTTTTTTCTCTATAATTTTCAGAGCCGAATGAAGAAATAGTGACATGTGGCACGTCGTATAAGTTCGCTCTACTGAAACATTCCATAATTATGGCATTGTGAGAGATTGGGCATAACTCTCCCTTGAAGAATCCAAATTAGGTAAGACCTATGGCATTGGAAAGAAGACTTACAAGACTACTACAGGACTGAAAATAACATATTGGGGATCTAAAATAACATAGATACACCAGATTCAATATCGAGCTCCTAGAAGGCAAGAAAAAGCTATATCATGTGTTGTCAAGGGCTGCAAAGGACCAGACTTTCTAGGGCAGCAAAGCAAAGCAAGGTGCAGTAGAGGGTAGCATGACAAGAGAAGAAACCAAGGTGTCTAACAGCAGCAAGAAGTTCATCACGTGAAGTCTTCAAGTGGGCAGCACTGCATACAGTCACTGTAAAGGTATCATTGTACTAAGTCATTGTAAATACATTATTGTAAAAATTGTACTAGTGTCTATTTGCCAAGAGTTGAAGAGGCAACATTGGGAGGTCTAGGATCATCATTAGGTGGTTGTCTCATAGTTGGGGTTATGGTCTAGTGTGTCTTATTCTTTTACATCATTCTATATCATTGTAAAGTGGACCATTTTCCCTGGTACGGGAGTCCATTCTTCTTTTATTCTTCTACAGGGTGGTAGGGTGGTGCGAGGGTGAGTTGTAGCTCATTGGGTGTTGGGGCATCTGTTTAGTTGAATACTGAAGAATCTCGGGTGTTGGAGCACCCATCCAGTGAGAGCTGGAGAATAATTCTTTTCTAGATTCTAGGAAGTTGGAGCTTTATTGTCAATTGGAGTTCAATATTAAAGAATTATTAGAAAAGCATTAGGTGGTTTTTGTCCCAGAGTGGGTTTCCACCTTAAAAACTGTGTGCATTTGTGTTCCTTTTGTTTCCTGCTATCATTGTACATACACTGATAATAATTGAATATTAACTAATGCTATAATTAAAATGAATATTGATTCAACCCCCCTCTCAGTATTTCCAACAATCCAGACATAGCTGAAACAAAACCTCTGAGTTAGGAAGATCATTAGGCTCCACACCCAACAATATCCCACTTGGAGACTGATTATAACAACTCCATCATAGCTTCATTTGTCGGACAATGCTTCCACTTTGGACCTAGTTGTTTCTCATATTAATCATCATACTTGAAGACCAATTGAAACTGAGAAGAATATCAATTTCTTCCTGGTTACAACTTTTGTTAACATATCTACAAGATTCTAGCTAGTGTATATCTTTTCCAGCTTTAACTTTCCATCTTCCAAAACTGGCCGTATAAAATGGTACTTGAGATGTATATGGTTAGTCTTTGAATGAAATTATGAGTTCTTTAAAAGGTGAATGGAACTCTGGTTATCACTGTATAACCTACCCAACTCCCGCTTCTTACCCAATTCATCCATAAGCCTTTGCAACCAAACCATTTATGTACTAGCTTATGTAGCAGCAACATACTCTACTTCCATTGTTGAAAGTGAAATGACACTTTGAATTTTTGAAATCCAACTGAAATTTGTTCTATAAACAGTAAACACATACCCTGTGGTGCTCCTCCTTTTATCTCTATCACTTTCCATATTTGCATCATATCCCTGTAGAGAAATTTTCTAAACACCAAAGCATACTTCTTGATTTGTGGTACCTCTAAAATACCTGAGACTCCACTTCACTACCATCCAATGTTCTTTTCTTGTATTTTTCATGTACCTTCTTACAACTCCCATTGTATGTGCAATATCAGGCCTCGTGTAGACCATTGCATACATTAAGCTTCCAACTATTGATGCATATCAAACTTTAGACATATAATCTACCTCTTCCTAGGTTTTTGTACACATCTCCTTACTTAGTTTGAAATGGCTAGCCAAAGTTGTACCAACTGGTTTTGCATTCTACATATTAAATATTTCCAACACCTTTTGTATGTACTCACTCTGAGACAACATTAATATACGAATTGTCTTGTCTCTATTTATTCTCATACCAAGGATTTGTTTTGCAGCACCCAAATCCTTCATTGCAAATGAATTGTGGCCAATTTTCATTTAAGCACATTTATTTCCTGCATGTAAGACCCTACAACAAGTATGTCATCTACATACAATAATAATATAATATAGCTTTCATCCTTTTTCTTTTTGAGAGAAACACAATGGTTAGAGTGACATCTAGTATAACCTTATTCAGACATAGACCTATCAAATCTTATATACCACTACCTTGGAATCTATTTTAGGCCATACAAGCTCTTCTTCAACCTCCACACTAATTTAACATTCCCTTTGACCCAATACCCTTGTGGCTACTACATATAGATCTCTTCCTCCAAATGCCCATTGATAAAGGTTGTCTTTACATCTAACTTCTCAAGATGAAAACATTCTACTACCACTAGACTTAAAATGGTTTTGATTGAACTCATTTTAACAACGGGAGAAAAAATTTCATCAAAGTCTATACCTTTATTTTGTGCAAACCCCTTCACAACAAGTCTAGCCTTTTACCTCTTTCTACCTCCATATTCTTCCTTCAACCTGTAAACCCATTTATTCTACAATTTTTTTTTACCTGAAGGAAACCTTACTAAGTCCCAAGTCTGGTTATGTACCAACGATTCCATCTCTTCTTTCATGGCTAGCTCCCACTTCTTCCTAGTTTCTACCTGCATTGCTTCTTCATAACATTTTGGTTCACTAGAATCAATCAAAAATACATAATATAATGAAGGAGAGTATTATTTAGGAGGGCTACATGTCCTGATATACCTTCGGATGCCACTTTTAGGTGTTTGAGGTGCATTTTTTTGTTGTGGTTATTGATCATTATGATTTTAAGTCATCTTTACTTTTCCTGTGATCTCATCAAGCATTTTTTATTCTTTTTATTCTTTTTCGTATTTCTTTTCCTGCATTTCATCCTTATAGAAGACATTTTCATTCAATATGACATATTTTCTCCTAATGATTTTGTGATTTTCATAATCATATAAGTGATAGCGTAAGTCATTAACACCATATCCAATAAAGGTACATTTCTTTTATTTTTCCTCAACCGTTGTTATATTTTCCTATTAATGTGGACAAAGGCTTCACAACCGAAATTCTTTAAAAATGAGTAGTTTATATTTTTACATGTCCATGCCTCCTCTAGAATACCACCATCCAAGGAACTCGAAGGCCATTTGTTTATTAGATAAACAATGGTATCTATAGCATATGCCCAAAATTTTAAAGTAAATATTGCATGCAATATCATGCACCTTACACGCTCCATCATTGTCATGTTCATCCTTTTGAAAAACCATTTTCGTGTGGTTTTCCTGCAACCATATTCTCTCTGTGAATTCCATGCTTTGAATAGTACTTATCCAATTGTTTTTTGCATTATTCACCTCTGTTGTGTGATCTGATACACTTCAACTTATTTCCTGTCTCATTCTCAGCCAAATATTTCCATTTCTTGAAAGTATCAAATACATCATATTTAGTTCGAATACAATAAATCTGGATTTTCCTAGTTGCATCACCAATAAAAGTAACGTAATAGAAATAGCCACCAAAAGATGATACCTGAACAGGTCCCCATACAAATGTATGCACAAGCTCTAATTTCTCGCTCTTTTTTTCTTTCCCAACTCTAAGAAATCATACTCTCTTTTGATTTCCATAAACAAAATTCTCACATAAATCCAAATCAACATGCTTAAAACCTGGCAATAAATTTCTTGAGTGAATCATCTACCTCCCCTTCTCACCCATGTTCCCAAGACTATGATGCCACAATGTTGTATCTTCTCCTATGGAGGTTAAATTATTAATAGAATTATAAATACCATTGCATAAATACAGTGTATCAACCTTTTCTCATTTTTCTATTACCAGAGATCCTTTAATAGTGACATTCCAGGTTTTATCTGTAAAAGTAGTCACAAAACCTTCACCACCTAATTGGCCTGTTGAAATTGGATTTTTATTTAGATCTAGAACATGCCTTACCTCCTTCAATATCCATTGGTTTCAATTATGTCGTTGTATAAAAAATTTACCCATTCCAACGATTTTACAGGGTTTATTGTTGAAAATGCAGCAAGATGATGGAGCTTAGTGAAATGAAGTCGCCTTCACTAAGTGGGCCCGCAGGCAAATTCTGGCGCAAAGTCTATTTTTAGACTATGTCTATTTTTAGACATATGGAGCATGGTTCGGGGATTCCAGTTTGAGATTCTTGGAGAATTGGTCATGTTGGTAAAAATAGATGAGACTCTATTTTTAGGTCGAAGAGGTCGAAGTCTATTTTTAGACTGCCTCTCCTAAAAATAGGGAAGTCAAATATTATTTACCCTTAATAATATTTGGACTCTAAACAACAGTTTACTCTCTTGGAGCACTTCAGTTCGAGCTACAGAAGTGGCTCATGCATCTGACAGAGGAATCACGTGGTTCCTAAGGGTTTGATGGCATCATGCATGGTTGACTTCAGTTGGACTTCAGTGGCAGAAGTTTGGAGGAGTTAATGAGACAGATAGTGGAGTTGTGTTCTGTTTATTTTAGTTGAACTAATTGAGATTAGTTTAACTAGCTAATCAATTAGTTATGAGTGGAGTGAATTAAATATTATTTAATTCATTAATTAGTAACTCATTATTCAACTCAAGAAAACATCAGCTCACTACAATGCATGATCAGTTCAGTGGAGACCAGTGAAAGAGGTAGATGAAAGGGTGGAGTTAGCTATCAGTGGCGACATCAGTTGTGCATGAGATTTGCACCACACTTGGAGGAATTTCCCATGATGATTGCGCTATCAAGCCAAGGATATTCGAACCTTGGATCTCTATATAGACAGGCCTGGATTGCGCAATAGAGGCAAGGCAATTGGCAGTGAGTTTTGAACCAGTAACCTGTTCAAAACTGAGCTAGTTTGTGTGTAACTTCATGAGATAGTACTGAGTACTTGTGAGGAGTATTGTACTGAGTTTGTTACATGAATTCTACATTATAATATACACAATAGCTGCGGGGTTTTCAGCTATAATCTTTCCCCATACATACTTTGTTAATTTGTATGATGATTTGATGTGTTATCGCTTGATTTTATTTTCGCATGTTTGATGATCTGAGTGGAAAAGATTATGTGTTGCATATAAATTCAAATTGTATGTGAGGATAGTCTCGGTGGATAATTAATCATTATTCAGAAAATTTCTACATTGTATCGGAGCTATTGAAGCAGAGATTGATCATCACAGTGATTACATACTTATTTCGATAGACAGAGTCTGCATGCGGGCCAGGTAGCCTCCGGATTCATCTTTCTTCGAAAAGTGAAAGGTCTGGTAAATGCCCCTTGCAGTCAATCTCTGTGCTAGAAATATTTTTTTCTCACAGCTCTAAAGCGGTTGAGCTTTGAGGTGGAATTCAAAATTTTGTAGCAGTTTTGTTTTCTTGGTGCCAGTGTTGAAAATGTCTTTCAACGGTTTGCGACTCGAATATGCTCTTGAAGGCAGTTCGAATTATGTTGCATGGAAGGATCGCATGGAGGCAGTATTAGAAGATAATGGACTGAAGGAGTTCGTAGATACGGATTTCCAAAAGCCCACTGATCCTGCTGAAGTCGAAGCATGGCAAAAGAAGATGGCGAAATGTCGAAGGATCCTGTTGGAGGGCGTCAAGGATCATATTGTATCCAACCTGCATGGAAAGGCTTCTCCATTTTTAATGTGGAAAGCTTTGACGGATCTATTCCAGAGTAAGAGTGACCAAAGGAAGCTGGCGCTCAAAGATAAGCTCAGAACATCAAGATGGAGAAAGGTAACAGTATCGCCAAATACCTCACGAAGTTCACTCAGTGCAGAGATGAGCTGGGAAGTGTGGGGGTGACTGTCGAAGACGAGGACATGGTCGACCTGGATCTCCTTGGTCTTTCGAAGGCTTGGCACTCATATCAAGATAGTGTCAATGGTCGGGAGAAGCTGCCGGGATGGGAGCGCCTTTGGGCGGATCTCATGCAAGAGGAGATAAGGAGGACTACTCGAGATGGATCTTCATCAAAGGGAGCTGATGAAGAAAACTGCGCTTTGGTTGCCAAAGCAAAGAAAGGGAAGGGTAAGAAAACCTCTCATTCTGGTGCAAAGTGCAAGAAGCAGGATATGGCGAAAGTGAAGTGTTTTCACTGCCATGATCACGGACATTATGCTACCAATTGTCCAAAGAAGAAGAAGAACAAGAAAGCGGGAAGATCTGCAGATGGAGAAGCCTTGGCTTCACAGTTCGAGCTTGAATTTTCACTGATCGCATGCTTGGTTTCAAGTGTGATGGGATCGGTATGGTTCTTGGACAGCGGTGCGTCATTTCATATGACGGGAGATCGGGAGTTGTTCTCAGATCTGGAGGACAAAGATTTGGGTGTACACATCGAGATGGGCGATGATGGTAGATACAGTGCGACTGGTATCGGTACCATATCCTTTCAGAGGGAGTCTGGTAAACCCTTTGTATTGAAGGATGTCATGCATATACCTGGATTGAAGAAGAACTTGATCTCTGTGGCAATGTTGGAGGATAAGGGGTATGATGTGGTCTTCAGCGAAGGAAAATCCTTCCTGCGCAGTAAGACTACTGGAGAGACCCGGAAGATAGGGGTTCGAACCAAGAACCTTTATCAGTTGCAAGTAGATGGCTGCGCAGCAATGGCATGCAAGGCGGGAGAAGTGGTGAGCCGAGATGATGAGGGCGAATTGTGGCACAGGAGATTGGGCCACCTTCACCATGGAGCTTTGAAGATCCTGCAGCAGATTTCTACTGGGCTTCCTAAGGGCACTCTTGCGCAGTCAGATCAGTGCAAGGGGTGTAATTTAGGGAAGTATGTGAAAGCCACCTTTCACGAGAAGGATAGTCGCACCACGACGATCCTTGAGAGAGTTCACACAGACGTGTGTGGTCCTTTCTCAGTTGCTTCGACAGCAAAGCACATGTATTATGTGATCTTTGTTGATGATTTCTCTCGAAAGTGTTGGATCTTCTTCATGCAGAAGAAGAGCGATACATTCGCGAAGTTCTGTGAGTTTAAAGCACTGGTCGAGAAGGAGTCGGGGAAGAAGGTGATTGCTCTAGGGAGTGATAACGGTGGTGAATTCATCTCGGCTGAATTCAAGGAGTTCTGCAGCGCAGAAGGGATTCGGAGAGAGCTCATCGCACCCCATAACCTACAGCAGAACGGGGTGGCTGAGCGGAAGAACAGAACGATCGTGGGTGCTGCACGGGCGATGTTGCATGATCAGGGCCTACCCCTTCACTTGTGGGCTGAGGCATGCAATACAGCAGTGTATGTGCAGAACCGTTGTCCTCACAAGGTTCTTGGCATGAGTACACCAGAGGAGGCTTATTCTGGCAAGAGGCCTGATATTTTCCATTTGCGGATTTTCGGATCTCCTGTCTACATGCATGTGACGAAGGATGCGAGAAGGAAGCTGGATCCAACTGCTGAAGTTGGAATATTTGTGGGGTACATTGATACACCTCATAACTATCGAGTGTATGTGCCAGACAGTCGCAAGACTGTTGTGCGACGGGATATAAAATTCCAGGAGGAGAAAGCCATGCAGTGTTCGCTTGAGAGGGAGCTACACTTGCATGCAGATGAGGAGCTGTTAGTTCATAAGGAGGAGCTTCCGGATGTGGATCAGCCACAAGAGGAGGTTCAGGAGGTGGAAGAAACCACCCAGGCAGCGCCAACCATCAGAGGGCGCATGCGCACTACAGAAGCTGAGCGACTGGCTCGGGATGCAGAGAAGGCTGTAGGACCACCTACAGCACAGCGCAGACAGAGACAGTCACCGGATCGGTACACTGGATACATGGCTCTTGTGAGTCAATGTGTTGTGACGGAGCCATCCTCTTTTGAGGAAGCTGTGGAGGAACCCGCATGGGTTGATGCCATGATCGAAGAATATGATTCGATCATCAGGAACAGTGTATGGGAGATTGTCCCAAGACCGGTTGGGAAATCAGTGGTGGGTTCGCGATGGATCTACAAGGTGAAGCAGGCGGCTGACGGGAGTGTGGAGAAGTACAAGGTGAGATTTGTCGCCTGTGGCTTTTCACAGATCGAGGGGATTGACTATGAGGAGACCTTTGCACCTATCGCAAGGTACTCTTCCATACGGACGATCCTTGCTCTCTCAGCGCAGATGGGGTGGCACATTCATCAGATGGATGTGAAGACTGCGTTCCTCAATGGAGTTATTGAGGAGGTGTACATAGAGCAGCCTGAAGGTTTCGAGATCTTCAGCAGTGAGTCGCATGTGTGCCGACTCAAGAGAGCACTGTACGGGCTGAAGCAAGCACCTCGTGCTTGGTACACTCGGATAGACAGCTACTTCACCGGGCTTGGATTCTCCAAGAGTGAGGCAGATCCAAAACTGTACCAGATTGTGGTGGAGGGGAAGCTGTTGATCATCGTACTGTATGTAGATGATCTGATTTTGACTGGCGATGAGCAGTTGATACTTTCATGCAAGGAGGATCTTGCACGAGAGTTTGAGATGAATGACCTGGGCATCCTTCATTATTTACTGTGATTGGAGATTTGGCAGCGCAGCGGAGGACTGTTTGTTTCTCAGGGCAAGTATGCCCTGGAGATTCTGGAGAGGTTCAACATGCAAGGCTGCAAGCCTGTTGACACTCCTCTTCCTGGTGGTTGGAGGAAGGAGGATTCTACTTCAGCGGAGGTAGTGGATGCCATTGTCTATCGACAGTTGGTGGGGTCGCTTATGTATCTGGTCAATACACAACCCGATATATGCTATGCAGTTAACCAGCTTTCGCAAGCTATGGTTAAGCCTACCAAGCTCTTTTGGAAGGCAGGCAAGCATGTATTGTGCTATATCAGAGGCACATCAGGATATGGTCTATGGTATAGACAGGAGGATGGAGCAAGCTTTCTGGCTTCACTGATGCAGATTGGGCAGGGAGTCCAACGGACCGGAAGAGCACATCTGGAGGAGTTTTCAGCATTAGGTCGACAGCAGTTTCCTGGTACAGCAGGAAGCAGAGATCCGTGGCACTCAGTTCAGCAGAGGCCGAGTACATGGCAGCTAGCTTGGCTGCATGCGAGGCTATTTGGATGAGGAAGATCCTCGCAGGTTTATTCAAGTTGCATTTGGAGCCTAGAGTGATCTACTGTGATAACCAGAGTTGCATCAAACTCTCAGCTAATCCATTATTTCATGATAGGTCCAAACATATCGACATCAGGTACCATCATATCAGAGATTTTGTTCAGCGGAGAATCATGATGCTTTCATATGTTCCCACGGAGGATCAGGATGCCGACATCCTGACGAAGGCGCTCACCAGGAGCAAGTTCGAATTCCACAGAGGCAGGATAGGTGTTGCAGATAATCCATATCTTGCTGAGAGGGAGTGTTGAAAATGCATCAAGATGATGGAGCTTAGTGAAATGAAGTCGCCTTCACTAAGTGGGCCCGCAGGCAAATTCTAGCACAAAGTCTATTTTTAGACATATGGAGCATGGTCCAGGGGTTGCAGTATGTTATTCTTGGAGTATTGGTCATGTTGGTAAAAATAGATGGGACTCTATTTTTGTGACCTATAGGTCGATAGGTCGATGTCTATTTTTAGACTGCCTATCCTAAAAATAAGGAAGTCAAATATTATTTACCCTTAATAATATTTGGACTCTAAACAGCAGTTTACTCTCTTGGAGCACTTCAGTTCGAGCTACAGAAGTGGCTCATGCATCTGACAGAGGAATCATGTGGTTCCCAAGGGTTTGATGGCATCATGCATGGTTGACTTCAGTTGGACTTCAGTGGCAGAAGTTTGGAGGAGTTAATGAGACAGCTAGTGGAGTTGTGTTCTGTTTATTTTAGCTGAACTAGTTGAGATTAGTTTAACTAGCTAATCAATTAGTTATGAGTGGAGTGAATTAAATATTATTTAATTCATTAATTAGTAACTCATTATTCAACTCAAGAACACATCAGTTCACTACAATGCAGGATCAGTTCAGTGGAGACCAGTGAAAGAGGTAGATGAAAGGGTGGAGTTAGCTATCAGTGGCGACATCAGTTGTGCATGAGATTTGCACCACACTTAGAGGAATTTCCCATGATGATTGCGCTGTCAAGCCAAGGAGATTCGAACCTTGTATCTCTATATAGACAGGCCTGGATTGCGCAATAGAGGCAAGGCAATTGGCGGTGAGTTTTGAACCAGTAACCTGTTCAAAACTGAGCTAGTTTGTGTGCAACTTCATGAGATAGTACTGAGTACTTGTGAGGAGTATTGTACTGAGTTTGTTACATGTTTTCTCCATTATAATATACACAATAGCTGCGGGGTTTTCAGCTATAAGCTTTCCCCATACATACTGTGGTAATGTGTATGATGATTTGATGTGCTATCGCTTGTTTTATTTCCGCATGTGTGATGATCTGAGTGGAAGAGATTATGTGTTGCATATAAATTCGAATTGTATGTGATCAGGATAGTCTTGGTGGATAATTAATCATTATTCAACAAATTTCTACATTTATCATCACCCAAACGAGCCTGTCCAAAATCTCCTTGAACATAGTAATGAAAATGTTTAATATCAAGTGTGGCATGGAATCAGGCCCCTGAATCTACCACCTAGGCATCAATAATATTTTCTAAAGAAATAATCAAAGGATATTGCAATACATCACCTGTCACAATCGCTTCATGATTGTTCTCTTATTTTCCAACTCCTTCTTTTCCCTTCTAAGAATTACAACTTTCTTCAAGCCTTTTGTTCATTATTTCCAAGACACTATCCCCAACTGATCGTGGATCCGCTTATTGACTTACTATGATTTCCCTGGGCTCTTTCCCTCTCAATTTTTCTTTCCCCTAGTCTCTACAAAGAATTACTATGTCTCACTGTAGCCATTTCCTCGCTAAGGATAACACCAACAACATCATCAAAATTTAAATTACTATATTCAGATACAAAGTTACTAATATCCATGATTAATTCATTCCAACTTTCTAGAAATGAGCACAGAAACAATAGAGCCCTAACTTCATCATCAAAATTTACCCCTACATGGCTTAGATTACTGGTAACCATATTAAATTCATTTAAATGATCAGAAATAGATCAACCTTCTAACATATTCATATTAAATAAATGCTTCATACGAAATACATTTTTTGAGGTCGAGGGTTTTTAATATAGTTTGGTCAATGTCATCATTAAACCTTTTGTTTTCATTTCCTTTGAAATGTTGACTGTAACTAACACTGCCAAACACAACTATATTGTTCCAGGTGCCTTTATGTTGAGAATTTCCAATTCTTCGTCTCTCATACTCATTTTTGGGGAAATATACTTCTATAATTTCCAACATTAAATTATCAATCTGGGGCTCATAAGCTTCGAGGCACAAGCGCAAGGAACGCAAGATCAGAGCCTCTAACCTAGACTACAGTAGGAATCAACTTGTTGTTTAAGTACAAAATTGTTATCTCTAATTGAAGCTAATCAATTGAGGAAAACATGCTCAAGCAATATTAATAAGAAATTATAATTGCTATTCAAACGATTTTAAGCTACGGAAATAAATAATCCAAACAAGATTGCAACTAATCTAATATCCAGGATCACACAAATCAATAAGCATTAAAACTAACCTCTATCATCACTCTGCAATAGCTTCTAAAGAAACCAAGTAAACCAAGATTCTAATTGACATGTTTTCAGATGTAAAAGAATGCAAAATAAGAAACTATTTTACCTTAGATTACTTTAATCAAACTCAAGAAATCATTCAAACATAAGCACATTGACTAGTGTTTCTACCAATAACTAATTACAATTATAATGGATTTCAAAACTAAACTACAACTCCAAACAATGATTTAATGGTCTTGTTTCATTGTCTTCGAATACTTGGTTGCCAAAACACAATATTACAAGAAATTATAGTGGATCAATAAGGTACGTAATCGATTTGAATTCATATTTAAAAGAAATGGAGTTATCGATCTCTTGTTTATCCAATTAAGAAACACTTTTAAATATTCCAATGAGAATCCTATAACAAATGGGTTATTCATGCATAAAATAATCGATCAACACCATTCATTAGCTTGCAACGAGTTGAAAATGATATGTCTATTTAATTTTAAGAAAAAATATGAATTACAGGCTTAAGTACATAATCAAAACTATGTGATCTAATTAACAAATGCTTTCAAAATAAAATCCCTACACCTAGATCTAAATCAAGCATGCTACCTCTATCCTATGATGTTTACAAAACTTGCTTCTAGGCGATGGTGGGCCTTTGCCACTCCTGGAGCAAGTCTAAATTAAATCAATGCCTCAAGATTAAGCAAAACCATAACATTTACAAAGAATTCATGGCAAAGTCAAATTGTATTAAGATTCAAATCATAATTTCACTTACATATATTCCTTCAATCATTTGTCTCATGTTCACACCTTTTCCTCCTCCTCGTTCAAAAATTTCCCAGGCTTACAATAAAAACCATGGTTGAGCCATTTATAAGATTTACAAGTCGAATTAGTCATTTTCCTCAATTCTGGAAAATTGAATAATTTCAACAAACTGACCTCAAAGATATTGGCATATCTTCCTAACCATGGAGAATTTTGTAAAACAGTCTGTAGGGAGCCTAATATGTTATATTTTCAACAAAAACCTCTCTTTTATTTGTCTCATTAAAATCCAGCGCCTCACAAATCGTGCCCAAAGTTCGTTTTCGGACTCTTTTTGCAAGGTTCTAGAATTCTGGAAAAATAGTCATTTTTTACAAAACTGCCTCCAAGACCCAAGTATAACTTTTATACCAATTAGAATATGGAGAAACTGTTTTGGATATAGATAATTGGTTATATTTTTAACAACCCCATTTTCTTATATTTTCCATATTCACCTCCAGCTGCACAAAAACCGAAGTTAAATTTGGCAGTTTGGAAATTGTGCACATTTTGAGCAGATTTGTTGATTTGCTTATAGAGATCCATATGTGCGACTTGGGTGCAATCCAACTCATGGGAAGGTGTTGGAACATCATTTTGCACAATATCATTCCTCGGTTTTCTCCGAAAGCGTGCCAAGATGTTGAAGCTCCAAGATGTAGTAACTAGTTTAATTGGCTTGTGAAGAATTTTGACAATGGAACCCTACGGAAAATGAACTTAGAAAAATCGTCATTATAAAATCATGACTAAATCATCTCTAATCATAGAAAAGCTAAGAAAACTAATGATAATCAACCACAGGGCATAAGTCATGAATTGGCGATAAGTGATGGAATTATGGTGTGAAATGAGTGTAAAAGTGTCGAAATTTATGTTATAAATAATGTTTTTGTATGATGGAAAAAATAGGCATATTCGAGGCCCAAAATCCCCCCATGCCTAAGGGTTTGCATGTCCTCATGCAAACAAATCTCCTGCTCATTGACATATTGTTAACATTGTTTTGTAGATGTTGGTTCTTGTGGGACGACATTGCTTGGCTATTTGAAGGTGTTGGTTCTTGTGGAGAAGTATTGCTTGAATACCTTAAGGTGTTGGTTCTTGTGGTGCAACACTCTTCATACTGATTTTCAAAGCAATACAAATTGAGGACAAAAAAGGGACGAGTGAGGGAGAGATGATGGATGTAATGAGGTGGTGATGGAGATGGTGAATGGGTGCTTGCAACTCTATCTTCATAGTACCAATGTATATATGTGGTTTCCTTTATCATTTCACGGTAGTAATGACTTCATCCAATGAATATAATTCTTGTTGTCATGGAAGGAGAAGACACCATAGATATTACTTTTATTAATGCACCATCAGGCTTCACTTTAGCATGGTCTTGTTATCAGAGTATATGCATAATAAGTGGAAAGAAATAGAAGGATAATGGTTTATGAAGGATGAAATGCATGGAATGAGAAGTGGTGAATCATTAAGATTATTTAACCTTCTAATGAATTATAGAATCATAAGCCAAAGAAGAGCTGGAGATGATGTGACTACTAATCTGAGCTATTGAAGAAGAGCTAGAGTTACAATGGAGGTTGATTTGGATCTGCTGAAGGAAGCTGAAGACCTTAAGGATGCACTGAAGAGATGAAGGATGTACTGAAGGTAGCCTTCTCCCCCATGCTTAAGGAGTTTTATGTCCCAAAAAAAATGAGAAAAGGTGACTGTTGCTGCAATGAAAATGTTGATACAAAAACCCAAACTGCTACAAATATATGTTGAGATCTCAAAACTATATAGTCTTCAACCGTGACACTCCCATGTGCAATATTTCATATGTGATTAAATGGTGTTGATGTCAAACATAAGCAAGAATAATTGGATTATCGACCATTGAGGATGTCGTTAACCACTGCGAGATATCACACCTTTGATGTCAATGGGAATCAAGGCACTATGTACATTCTACTAGCCATGAATGGATTTGTCGAAGTCGAATGGATTGTAGAATTCATCCACTAAGAAACATTAATGTATTTCCCTAGTAGATGACAAGGGTACTTTCCATCAAGGCATGTAGGCTCCCAGGTACCTTATCTAACCCTAACCTTAGTCCTAGATAATGTGCTGATGTCGATGGGAGAAGGCTCATTGGCAGGTGGGACTTAAGGAATCATACATCAACTAACTCGAGCACAAACATAATAACTTAAAATATACATGATATGAAGAACTCACACAAATTTAAAAACTTCATTGGTAACCTTTCCCGCTAGTTACCTGGGTTTCAAGAAAATTCCTTGTCGAGTTGCGCCAGACAAGCTGGTTTTCACAAAAGGAATTATTTTTCTCTTTACTATTTCATTTATTTATTTACAATACTAATTTTCCTACTATACTGGAGAAAATATGTCCTCCTTCAAGTGAAATAGAACTTCCAATGAATCCATGTGCGGATTAGGTAAAAGGATAAATTCATGCTTAGATTGAACATATAAACTTTAGAAGGTACACGAGCATGAAAAATCAGCAGCTTTGAAATATGTGATACAAAGAGTATTTGAAGATGAGAGTGGTACTTTGACTGGATTGTGATTTGAAACCAATTCTTGATGTAATCCTAGTGGTATTGGCTCATTTCTTCTTTTGGACCACTCTGAAAGTCCTCCTCGGTCATGTCAAGAAAACTTGGATAATTGGTCTCTGGAATGCATACAATGCTTGTTGCTGGGCATGGTGAAAGTTATGTGATCTCAGGTTCAACTGGATGATCCCCATCAGATTTGGTTCAAAATTCATTGATATCCTTGGTAGATAGGTAATAGGAATCAAGGGAGACTTCCAAATCCTTTTCTAGCTATGGAGAGATAGATAATTTCCTGAATGTGGTCAGGATGAACTCTTCCTGAGAGGCAGATATCCCAGCTACTGCTAGGATTTGAGAAAGTACATGAGGGACATCCTTCAAGCTCATAATTATTCTTTAATTTCTCCTTCTGGTTGATGATCCCTACCTTGCAACATGGATTAGTACCTGGGGTTCTTACATCACCCCAAAAATATGTTGTCTTTAAAATAGCTTTGAAATTTTAACCTAAATGAATTAAAGCTACTAATTTCAATAAAACTCACCAAAATTTATTACTCAGACAACCAAGCTTTGGAGCAACCCCACCTTGGTGGATGTGTGGCTCTTCACTCACATCTTACCATACACTCTCCACCCTTTGATTGTCCTGCAACTAAGATCACACACCAAAAAAACTTGTGAAAGAAACTAGGCTCTAATCCCTTTAGCACCTCCCAAGAAAAGACGCCAAAAATGTTGGGGAAATATATGTTTATAATTTCCAACAATAAATTATCAATCCAGGGCTTCTAAGCTTCAAGGCACAATCACAAGGAACACAAGATCAGATCATCTAACCTAGACTAGAGTAAGAATAACTAAACCATTCCAATTTTCTGGAAATGAACAAAAAATAAAAAATCCCTAATTTCATCATCAAAATTTACCCCTACAAAACTTAACCGACTGGTAACCATATTAAATTCAGTTAAATGATCATAAACATATCAACCTTCTAACATATTCATATTAAATAAATGCTTCATACGAAATACCTTTTTGGAGGCCGAGGGTTTTTCATATAGTATGGTCAATGTCGTCATTAAACCCTTTGTTTTCATTTCCTTTGAAATTTTGAATGCAACTAACACTTCCAAACACAACTATATTGTTCCAAGTGCCTTTCTATTGAGAATTTCCCATTCTTCGTCTCTCATACTCATTGTTGGGGAAATATACTGCTATAATTTCCAACATTAAATTATCAATGCGGGGCTCATAAGCATCGAGGCACAAGCGCGAGGAACATAGGATTGGATCATATAACCTAGACTAGAGTAACAAATCAACTTGTTGTTTAAGTACATAATTGTTATCTCTAATTGAAACTAATCAAATGAGGAAAACATGCTCAAGAAACATCAATAAGAAATTATAATCTTTATTCAAACGATTTTAAGCTACAGAATTAAATAATCCAAACAAGACTGCAACTAATCTAATTCCCAGGATCACTAAATCAATAAGCATTGAAACTAACCTCTATCATCACTCTACAATTTCTTCAAAAGAAACTAAGTAAACCAAGATTATAATTGAAATGATTTCAGATCTAAAAGACTGCAAAATAAGAAACTATTTTATCGTTACATTACTTTAATCAAACTCAAGAAATCATTCAAACATAAGCACATTGACTAGTGGTTCTAAAAATAACTAATTATAATTATAATGAAGTTCAAAACTAAACTACAACCCCAAACAATAATTTAATGGTCTCGTTGCATTTCTTTCAAATACTTGGTTGCCAAAACACAATGTTACAAGATATTATAGTGGATCAGTAAGGTACGTAATCGATTTCAATTCATATTTAAAAGAAATGGAGTTATCGATCTCTTGTTTATCCAATTAAGAAGCACCTTTAAATATTCCAATCATAAACCTATAACAAAGGGGTTATTCATGCAATAAAATCATTGATCTGTACCATTCATTAGCTTGCATGAGTTGAAAATGATATGTCTATTTAATTTTAAGAAAAAAGAAACGAATTACAGTCTTAAGTACATAATCAAAATTATGAGATCTTATTAACAAATGCTTTCAAAATAAAATCCCTACACCTAGATCTCAGTCAAACACGCTACCTCTAGCCTATGATGTTTACAAAAAATTCTTCCAGGCGATAGTGGGCCCTTGCCACTCTTGGAGCAAGTCTAAAATAAATCAATGCCTAAAGATTAAGCAAAACCATAACATTTACAAAGAATTCATGGCAAAGTCAAATTTTATTAAGATTCAAATCATAAGTTCACTTACATACATTCCTTCAATCATTTGTCTCATGTTCACACAGTGTCTTCCTCCTCCTTCAAAAACTTCCCAAAATTACAATACAAACCATGACTGAGCCATTTATAATATTTACGAGGAGAATTAGTAATTTTCCTCAATTCTGGAAAATTGAACAATTTTAACAAACTAACCTCAAAGATATTGGCATATCTTCCTAACCATGGAGAATTTTGGAAAACGGTTTGGAGGGAGCCTAATTTTTTATATTTTCAAAAAAAACCTCTCTTTTATTTGACTCATTCAAATCTAGATCTTTGTAAATCGTGCCCAAATTTGGTTTTCTGGCTCCTTTTGCAAGGTTCTAGAATTATGGAAAAACAACCATTTTTTACAAAACGACCTCCAAGAACCGCGTATAAATTTTATATAAATTTGATTCTGGATAACAATTTTTGGATATAGATAATTGGTTATACTGTTAACAAACCCATTTTCTTATCTTTTCCAAATTCACCTCTAGTTGCACACAAACCTAAGTCAAACTTGGAAATTTGGAAACTTTGCACATTTTGAGAAAATTTGTTGACTTGCTTCTAGAGGCCCACATGTGCGACCTGTGTGCAATCCAACTCATGGGAAGGTGTTGGAACATAATTTTAGACAAGAAACTTCCTTTTTTTTCCCCAGAAGCATGTTGGGATATCGAAGCTCCAAATTGGATATTTCTATACTCTACTTGCAGTAACTAGTTTAACTAGCTTGTGAAGAATTTTGACAACGAAACCCTGCGACAAATTAAGTTAGAAAAACCATCATTATAAAATCATGACTAAACATTCCTAATCATATAAAATATAATAAAACTAATGATAATCAACCACGAGGCGTAAGTCATGAATTGGTGACAAGCGATGGAATTATGATGTGAAATGAGTGTAAAAGTGTCGGAATTTATGTTATGAATAATGGTTTTGTATGATGGAAAAAATGGTCATATTCGAGGCCCAACACTCATCGACTTGTTTCATTTTCTACTCAATACTAGGTACATATATTTTTGATACATATAATCTTCCATCTGCATCTTCCACAACTGGTAGTTTTGGTCATTGAATTTCTCAACCCTAAACCTTAATTCTGCTGCCAGTGCTCCCACTTGAACCAAAACCTTATCTCCTACGATTTTATCATCTAAATAAACCTATGTCTCTGATACCATTTATTATAAAATTATATATCATAGAGCAATGGAACACATAAAATATTGGGGAAACAAAAACACAAAAAATACATAAAACAAGAGAGACACAAATATACGTGGTTGACCCAATTCAGGCTACGTCCATGGAGAAAAATCCAATCCTTCCTTTTATATTATTGAGAAAAATGAAGAGATACCTCCTATAACAAATCTGATATAATTTCCTCTTCGCTCTCATATAGCCTCTTGTCTCTCTCTTTCTCATAAGACACATACATAGTCGTAATACAATTCCTTCATATAAATCGAGGGTTTCCTTCTAGGGAAAAAAACCCTAAATCAACATAACTTCTACCGTCATATCATCTGCCTAATGAATGACTCAGATGGACAACGAAATTACAATATTTTACAAGGAAAATTTTCATCTATTTTAATCTTCGTGGGCACTGCCCCTGAACCCTCGCTGAGGGGGGGCTCATAAAAGTAATCGTCACCCCCCTTGGATCCCCCTGACAAAATTTAAACGAACAATGTTGCCACCCCGTTAGGAATTGGGATCTAGACATGGCTAAAATAAGATTGATTTCATTCAGTATTAAGCATGGAATAATTGAGAGTTTATCTCACAAGCTAAGGCACTTGTAATTTTTATTCATAGTAATAAAATAGAAACTTATGCTTTCCCTGTGGCATTTATTGGTACACTGTTAGGTTTTCCATGTAAATTTTTGGTGTTGTGGCTCTCAACCATTGTTTATTTTGTTTTGTTTTTATCAAAAATATTATATTTTTTGTTTTCTTTTCTTAACACTTGTGACTTTACTTACCCATTAACCTATAACCTAAGAAAACTATTAACTTGCTAATTGGTAATTATTCTAAATTCCATAAGATAAATAATTCCCATTACTAATTTAGGTTGTGTTATATATTTGTGGTTGGGAATTGGTCAAGGTTTCCAATTTAATTACATTTCAAAGTTCTACTTTCTCTCGTTGGGGAAAGCTAGAACTTAGAAGGAGAATTGGTCAAATTGGTATACTAGAGTGAGGCTTCATACCTAAATTGTACTAGATTGTGTGTGTATAGGACTATGCATTCAAATTCACTCAAGGATATTTTTTACCCCTTATGGAGCTATGGCCCCAAGGGGGTGACCCATTGTTGAGCGATAATTAAAAACATCGTTTATGCTTGGGAGGAACATTGGAAATTTGCAACTAATTCATGGAAAATTCAAGAGATAGGTGTTTCTACATTGTATTTAAATTTTCAATGTGTCTCTAATTTGTATTTTCATGTTTCATGCTCTATGTGAGTTAATTATGCTTAATGAGGGTACATACTTCTTCATGTATATATGTGGTCATGCACTTTGTGCAGTTAAGAATGTATGTAGGGATTACTAAACATATTAATTAATATAGAAGTGGATAATTGCATGGGAGTTGGGATTAGCTCCAGATAGGCTAGGGGTTCCTTAATTTGTAGAGTATGAGCTAAGGGATCAACCAATGAAGTGGACCCTAAGGCATAGGTAGAGGGGTCCTATAATGAATTGGACCCTAAGTTTTGGGTAAATGCCTTAATATTAGAGTGAATAAGTCAATGGAAGGTTTCTTCATAGAATATTTGACCTCATAGGTTAAGATTTAACTAATAAATTCATGGAAACTACCATAGTCTATTGAAGTATTTAAATAGGCTTTGTATGAATCTGTTTAAATGAATGTGACTGATAATATCTCCTACGGGAACAAAATTCAATGAATAGTTGAGACTTGCCCTATTGTGATGGGAGGTGTTAGAATTTTCTCCTAATCGGAAAATGTACATGGGATGTAATAAATGTTTGACTTAGTTCAACCATGACATTTTTCCCAAACTATTTTATATCCTACAAGGATATTTTACCTTCTATAATAACTATATATTAAGTGTATGTAAATATGGATGAAATAAAATCTAAGCATTATCCTCATGGAAGATAAACCAATAAAGTTGGCTTCTCCAATGAAATTGAAATGGCGAAAATATCTATGATATTTAATTGGGGATAAATTTAATGTAAAAGTTTCCCCTCGATTGGATACATTGTGAGGTGGCTAATAGCATGATTTTCCCATAGTAAGATACATACTAATGGATTGAATTGCATATGTAGTGATTATCTTAATGCTATGGAGTTCATAGGATCTTATCAGGATTTTGGGGAAAATACAAACCATGAAGGTGGAATTAATAATTAATGTGAGCTAAATTCTCATCGCCAAAAGATGTAACTGTAAAAATGTGGGGATGGGAGTTTTTTGCTCCATCCCTTAGTCAAATGGGATGGTATGGGATTGTGACCAAGGGATTATCCATAAGGGGGATTAAGCACATAATACTAGATAAGGAAAAACCCTTTTATTTTTTTATGCTAGATGCTTGATGGTTAAATTCCAATTTAATAGAACCAACAAGTGACTAGAATTGGTAGTTAATTAATTAATGGTTGTGTTGTGGATCATCTGCATATCCTTTTCTATTTTATTTTGAAAAAAAAAAAAAAACAAAACAAAAAAACAAAAAAATCTGAAATTAAGAAAAAGTATATGCTATAGTATAATGTTTTTTATACTGTAACATAAAAAAGAAATGTTTCTAAAAGCTCGATGCAAATTAATTTTATTGTTAAAATTTATTTGAGTGTATATTATAGTTTCATGTTTAAACGTCGAGAAAGTCTTCGAGCGGAAGTAGCAAGTATTGAAGATTATAACCGAGTGATTAAATGTGGAGGCGCAAAGAGCTCGTGAGTTATCGAATCAAGTGCCCCCGCAGTTGACCTGTTTGACCACGGGATAAACAACGATCAGTGGTGTAGATTCATTGCGGGGGGGACTAGCCAAAGTTTTTCGTCGTACTCCAGGAGCCTCTGTAATGACGTCATGAGGCAGAGTGGAAGACAGCTGTAATCCACGATAAACCTTGTCAACGGTTTTTTTTACACGTCATTTCAGGCATTTATTATGGGTTTGTGTGGCTTTTAAATTGAACTTTATCACATTTTCAAATCATTTGCAATTTTTTTCCCCTTTGAGCCGTGTCGTCGCCACCTTTTCATTCTCCACTACTTTACAGATTGCTTTTGTTGTCTGTACAACCATGGCCAAAAGATTTTCACTACCTGGTTCGACTAGCCACATTTCCCTCATGGACAGTGAGAGAGACATCCAAGATACCGTGTCTTCTGTAAAACATCCCCTCTTTTATCATCAAGTAACCCTAAATGCCGAGAATTCCCCAGTATTTTCTGCCATGAAGAAATCCGGTGTCCTGTCTGCATGTATCCCAAAAGCTCATTTCTTTCCCGAATTTATCTATTGTTTGGTTTCTTCAATGTATCCCGGTAAGTGCTTTATAATGAATTCGTAGGGGGAGAATGTTCTACAGGTGTCGACGTAGTTGATTCGCCAAGCGTTTTGCTTCTCCGAAGACGAGTCACCACTTCAATTCTCAGAAGACTCATTGGAAATTTATTTTGAAAACATTTCAGGAGAAGAATTTAATCAGTGTATATTTCATTTGAGAGCAAATTCAAAATAATTTCAACTAGAAGGTGAAGAATTCAATTTGGAGATTTTTGATGCTGAGAATAGACCAGTTCTGAGTTGTATTGCAGAAATTTTGGGCAAAGATAATGACCTTACAGTTGACAAATCAGTATTAGGAATGTACGCAATAATGATGAAACCAGGGACAGTTCTAGATATTCCATCTTTCTGGCAAGAGATTGTCAACTCTCAGTTGATGAGCTTTTCTCTCACAGGTTCCTTTAAATTCCCCTCGTTGATTGTTTATTTATTCTTATATCAAAATGTTGAGGAATTTATGAGTTTGGGGTTAAATATAGTGGATGTCAACAAATAGAAGCAGTCAGTTATATTTTGGACTGACATAATTAGAGGAGAGGGAAATGAAGCAAGGTTGTTTGAGTTTTCCAGTCAGTATATGTCAATTGCTTATAGAGTATTGAATGGGGTTTCTCCCCCTTGTTTTCTACCAAATGCCAGGGAGTTTTTACAGTTGGGAACTAGTTGCAGGTTTGGGGATTGGTTTGTGTTTGAGGAATATTCTAAGATAAGATTGTATGGAACTAATATTGAGCCTTACAGGCTCCCAAATTTTGTGCCTATGAGGCTTTTTGCCCTTGAATTCATCAGACAGAGTCTCAATGTAGATCAGGTGCATTTTGTTCCCATGAAGAAAGGTCTCATGTATAAGTTTCCCATGAGTGTGGGACCCTTTGTGGTAAATACGAGACACGCATTTGGTGAAGTGTCTAAGTTGTTGGAAGAGACACATCTGTTACTGGGTGAAAAATGGTCATATGATCCTCATGGAGTGATTTCCCAAAGGAGAGTTGAAAATGGATATTCTGCTTTTACTCACGAAAGCAGACCTGAGCAAGAAAAGCTGGCAAACCCAAGAGAAGTAAATTCAGCAAAAACAAGCATTCAGACACCTATTATAGCTGAGAATATAAAGAAAAGAATTAAGGATGCTGCTGTAGAGTTAGATGATGAAGAGCCAAGAGAGGAGAAAAGAACTAAGTTGGCTGAAGATCATTCTTCAAATTCACCAGGTTTTACCTTCCATATAAATGAAGAGAAAAATGCTCCCTCTTCTCCTGGAGGTCATGAGCTTTACCAAGTAAAGGTGCCCTCAGTCAAACAGGTGTTTACACAGATTGAAGAGAAGAATCAAATAATAAAAGCTAATGTGGAGGCTCAAGCAGAGCATCACATAGCTACTAATCAGACTAGGTTGCTAACTGTGATGGATCTCGAGAAGGATCAGTTCAGAATGGCTTTAACACATCCAACAGGGATGTCTCTTGGATCCTCAAGCGGTTTCAATGCTGTAAATATAACTATGGATGTTAAGAAGATACCACTATTGGATAAGATGAATCTACATATGCAGACTGGACAATTAATTGTCAATGATCTAACTAAGACCAATGCCACGGCTGTTAAAGCTGAAGATATGCTAGCAAAAGTTATCAAGTAGTTCAAGTTGGAGAAGGCCAATTCAAGGGCCTTATCAGTTCAAAATGAGGAGTTGAAAAATATTATCATAAAGGTTGGTGTAGATCCTAGTGACAAAGCTGTAGTACAGAAGCTCATGGAGAATGCTGAAATAGAGATATCCACCCTGAGGAAAAAGCTGAAGTTACTTGCTGCAGAGCATTCAATGGCTGCAAAAGTGGTAGAGGTGGAGAAAGAGAAAGAGGAACTCCGTCAGCAATTGTTGCATAAAGATGAAGAATTGTCTAAAATAAAGAAGACTTCCATCTCTTTACAAAATCACATTGAAAATCATACTTGTACCTTTTTTTTTCCTACAGGTGATACAGATCCCCAAGCACAGATTGCTCAACTCAACACAGAAATGAAGATGGCAGAAAGACATCGCAAGCAAGCTCGAGCAGAGTTAGAAATGGCCACAAAGATCATACGGTCACTAGAAAATGAAGCTGATCAGAATAAATAGAATTTACAAAAGGCTGAAGCTGAGATTAAAGATCTCAAAGAGAAATTAAAAGGAAATAGCTCACTTATAAAGGCTAAAGATATAATTTGGGGTGAAATTATCTCAGAAATGAAGTCCAATTGGAACTTCTTGAATATAGTTGCAAAGGAGAAAAGCCTTATCTCAGAATATGAAGAAGAGATCCTATCTAATAAGCAAACATCAATTAAGAGAGACAATTGGGCTAAGAAGTTCATAAACTTTATTAATTCCAAGTCAGATGAGGAATTAGAAGACATTGGAATAAAGGATAGATATTTTTATGTTGTGGAGGTTAATAAGATGATAATTAGGAATGATGTCCGGAAAGTTACAAAAAAGAGACTACTGGGAATCAAAGAGACAGTGAAAATTTTTGATATATCATTTGATAAATTGAAAAGAATAGGTTTACCTTCATGTTAGACAAAGAAAGGAAACATTCTGTCATGGAAATTTTATGAAGATTCATTAATACTGGCAAAAAGCAAGATGGATAACAGGCATAAAAAGACGCAGATTTTAAAAGGAGAAACAATGTTTAATTTCTTGCAAAGGCATTTCAATTTGTTATGGATGGTGAAGACTCTCTTCGCAGAAATACCTACACACAGTCAGATTGTTGCATGCAAGTTGGAATATCATAGTTTCAAGAATTCATCAACAACCCAAATGAGATATGGAAAAAGTGCAAAACATTCTCAATGGAATCAGCAAAAGGAATCCCAGCATCTCAACAAAAAGTAGTCGTTGACTCAGCAACTGTATCAGAAGCGGCTGTTCTTATAGATTAGGAATTTTCAATTTCACGTTATGTTATTTTCTCAAAATCATGTAAATTGTAATAGGACCTTTTTTAGGCATGTACCTCCGTAACTATAAGTAGTTAAAGCAGTTAGAATTAGTTTCATCGCTGGAAACTGTTTTGTTATTTTGTATTTAAAGAAGATTCCAAGAACGGAAAAGGTTTCGAGTTTTGAACCTTGAAGCCAAATCTTTGTACTCAAGAATGGAAAATCAATGAAAGAGTATGCAAGTTTCTATCATTCTGTTTATGCTGAAAAGTTATCCAGTTTACACAATGTTTTCTTATCTGTGAATAAAATAGAGTAATTTGAGCAGCAGGTCTCTTTATACATGTGACATATTTAAGAGTTAAACAAACCGTAATGTGCGCTCCTCTGTTTTAACTTTATATTTACTTAATTCTTCAGGGTTTTAAAATGATAGATTCTGTTTGAAACAACATATCAGATTGAAATCCTCTTCTCTTTTTCTTCCGTTCATTCATTTCAGCATAAGTGGAATATAGCATTGCAGAACATGCATGGATTTGATATTTAAGGGTTACATAATCAATGTTTAAGGGTTTATAAGATAGAGACAGAAATATGTTCATTTGTGACATAATCAGATAATGTCTTAAGCATTGATTCCTTATCACATCTAAGGAATTGTCTCTTAAGGTACAACATAAATTGGCACCGTTGCCGGGGATGAAGATTCAAAGGTTTTCCCTGGGTTTTATTTTACATTTCCTCTGGTTGTTCAAAGGGGAGGAAATAATAAGTTGTGTTTGTTTTAAAATAGCTCTGGCTCCTAAGAAACCTCACACGAGGTCGAATACCGCTAAGCAAAAGGTTCCTGTTTTGTCTGATCCTGAGAAGCTTGTTTCAAAGAAGGGCCAGAAACCAAAAATATTTGATACACCAGACGTTACATTGCCTGCACCAGGCAGCAGTTCTCGCACTTTCTCATCCAAGGATATTTCCATGAAACTTATTTTCTCGGAAAAAGAATCCTCACCATCACCCATTCATTTTCAAGAACCTACATTAGAAGAGAAATCTCTTGAGTTTGTGTCTTTCCCTCTTACATAAACTCAACCTCATATAGTTTCCAGCTCTTCAGCAATCGTTCATACACCAATCCCTATATAAGTTGTTCCACCTCATTCACCCCCACCTACAACTAGTATTCATTTTACCCCCGCTCAAGGAGCAGTTAACCAGGGCATAAACATGGTGGCCCCTAATTTCTTGATGAATAGATATGCACCATTAAATCTACCCCAACCACTGAATGCAATGCCTCAGGAGTATCTCAAGTTACTCCCTAGATTTACTGGTGAAGATGAAATAACTGCAGAACAGCACTTGCCCTTGTTTTTCACATTTGCTGAGAATTTAAATCTTGAGCATTTAGATGTTGTAATGAGACTTTTTGTTCAGTCTCTAAGTGGAGAGGCAAGGAAATGGTTTAAAGGATTGCCTAATGGTTCAATAAATTATTGGGATGGACTAGAAAGATGTTTCACCGAGAGATGGGGTGAAAAAAGGGACCATGGTTATTCTTTGACAGAATCCAATGCAATAAAGAAGAAATATGATGAAAATATGAATGATTTTGTGAAAAGATTTAACAAATTGTATAATAGTTTGCCTTTGGAAATGAAACCTCCTCCTATTGGAGCAAGGGTTGTTTTTGCTGGTGCATTCAAACCAGATTTCAGTTTTACATTGAGAGAAAGAAGGTCCCCCACTTTGGATCAGATTCAAACTGATGCTCTGGATATTGAGGCATATATGTCCGCTGCTGGTAAAGTCCAAGATAAAGGAAAAGCTAAAGAAGAAGCCTCATCTCAAGATCAGAGAATTTACGATATGACTAAAGTCATAAAAAATTTGTCTAATAAACTGGTGAAGTTGGAAATAGATAATAATAAGCCTGCAAGACAAAGTAGAGGGGTTTTTAATCCCCAATTTAAAAAACAACCCCTGCAGATTCTACAGAGAGAAAGGAAAGATCAAGATCAGGTGCAAGCACCTTTGTATATAGAGGCAGCTTCATCCCGCTCAGCAGATGATGATGATGAAAAAGAAGATGATGCTCAAATTTCTGCTGTCTACATGGAATATGATGAAACAGAAGAAGAAACTGAGGAAGAAAGAGTGGAAGAAAATGAAGAAACTGATCTTTCATTCGATCAAGAAGAGATGGACGATTATTGCAAAAATTTTACGGACTTCATGCAATCAGAATTACATAAAAAATACGATTTGAGCTCAAAGAAGAGGTTAAGAACTCAATATGGTGAGGAACAAGAATCAGAATTAGTACCTGCTCCAATGGTGACTCCATTACAGAAAAACCAGATTAAGAAATCAGATAAGGGGAAGCAGCCCATGAATGAAGAAAAAGAGAAGGAAAAATAGCAAGTTGAGGCTTCTCAAACAAGGATTAAAGATCCTAATATTTTGGAGAAAGTTGTTACTGTTTCTAATCAAAGTCTAAATTCCAATAAAAATCAAGAAGAACCTGAAAAGTTGACAAAACAAAATCAAACTTTCAGTTTTTCGAAAGAGTTGGAAAAAGTGAAAATTCAAATACCTCTTCTTGAGTTAATCAAAACACCTGGTTATAAGAAGGAGATTGCAGAATTTATCAATTTATCTTAGTCTGATGAAGTAGGCGATATAGTAAATCTGCAAGAAGAAAAACCAGTGGTTACTTTTGGGCCTCATGTTGAAGAGGTAGATTCTTCTGTCCCTCCTTTTTATATATCACTTATGTTACATGATTTTGTTTTACATAATTGTATGCTAGATTCTAGCGCATCCGACAATATGATGCCATTGTGTGTGATGAAAGAGTTAAATTTACAAATCACTAATCCATACAGAGACCTTTATTCTTTTAATTCAAAAAGGGTGAAGTGTGTGGGTCTTATTAAGGATATGGTTGTTTCATTGGCTCAAATCCCAGCCAAGAGCATTATGATGGATGTGGTAGTGGCAGATATTCTAGCCAGATTTGGTATGTTATTATCTAGATCTTGGGGGGCAAAGCTTGGAGGAGTTTTGAAGTTAGATTTTACATATGCCATCATTCTTGTTTTTAATGGGGAAGAAAGGAGGTTGTATAGAGAAACTAGATTTCAAAAAACTGCTACCAAGAAAGATGCAGGTAATTCACCTATTTATGGCCAAGAGAAGGAGGACCTCTCTTGCTTCATGCTGCATGAAGATGCAGAATTTGCTGAAGAGACACAAGGGCAGATCCCTTCAGCCATTGTACATAAGGAGCTGCATTCAAACAAGCTTTGGAAGTTCTATTTTGATGGTGCATTTTCTAAAGAAGGCACTGGAGCTGGTTTCATTTTTGTATCTCTGGAAGGTAACCTTGTACCTTTCTCTTTCAAATTGGAGTTTGAATCCACCAATAATGTAACTGAATATGAAGCATTAATCATTAGTTTGCAGACAGCTATGCAAATGGGAATTCAGCCTATGACCGTGTTTGGTGATTCTGAATTAATCATAAGACAAGTTAAGAAAATATAGGAATGAGGTATGGATTTAATTGAAAACTAATTTGAAGCTTTCAACCTACAGTTTATCCCAAGAGAAGAGAATAGAATGGCAGATTCTTTAGCAGTTGCAGCTAGTACATTCAAACCTTCGATCAATCCAAGAATAAGATATGAAATTGAGATGAGACACAGACCTTCGATTCCTGACAATGTCAAACATTGGCAGGTTTTTGAGGATGATGAACAGATTAAGCAATTTTTGTTGATGATTGAAGATTTTGAAGATCATCAGATTGATTTGGAAACTGATGAAAATGACTTGGATGATATTTCTAAGACTCTGAAAAACAATATTGGTGATCAGCAGATTATTCAGTTGAAAGACAATATTTTACCAAGAGGTTTTGTACCTCTCGAAAGACTGTTTGACGCTAATGATGTGGCAGTGAATCAGAAGAAAGCACATCAAGATGAGAATGTGGAAGATTGTAATTTAGGAACTCAATATGAGCCTAAAATGGTCAAATTGTTCAAAGGTGTTCCGAAGGACTACAAACAAAGATACATAGATCTGTTCAAACAATTTGAGAATGTATTTTCTTGGTCATATGATGATTTGAAGACTTATGATAAGAATATTATTCAGCATAAAATCCCATTGAAAGATGGAGTCAAACCGCATAGACAGAAACTCAGACAAATCAATCCATTGTTGTTGGCCCCGATTGAAAAGGAGGTAAAGAAATTGTTGCAGGCTAAAATAATTGTTCCTCTCAGATATTCAAATTGGGTTTCCAATCTTGTACCAGTTAGAAAGAAAAATGGAGAGATAAGGCTGTGTGTAGATTTAAGGAACTTGAATAGGGCTTCATTGAAAGATAATTATCCTTTGCTGAAAATTGATTTTGTCTTGCAAAAAGTGACTGGAGCTTGCAGATTATCTATGGTAGATGGTTTTTTAGGGTATAACCAGGTTTCTGTGGAAAAGGAAGATCAAAATAAAACTGCTTTCACTACACCCTGGGGAACATTCATCTATGTCAGGATGCCATTTGGCCTAATGAATGCAGGGGCCACATTCCAAAGAGCAATGGATATTTCATTTGTAGGAGATAAGTTTGTGGTTATTTATCTCGATGATGTCACAATTTTTTCAAACTCTGATGAGGAACATCTACAGCATTTGCAAAAAGCCTTCTTGAAGTGTAGGAAATATGGATTATCACTGAATCCTAAAAAATCTTTGTTTGCTCTGGAGGAGGGTAAACTGCTGGGCCATATTGTTTCCAAACAAGGAGTGAAGATTGATCTAGCAAGGGTCGAAGCAATACAGTTAATTCCACTGCCTCGAAGTAAGAAAGATATTCAAAGGTTTCTTGGAACAATTAATTTTCTAAGAAGATTTGTTCCTAATTACGCAGAGATTGTCAAGAAAATAACAGACATGTTGAAAAAGGATGCTGAGGTGAAGTGGGACAAAGAAGAAAGGGAATCTTTTCAAAGGATTAAAGAAGCTCTACGGGAATCACATGTTCTAATTAGTCCAGATTATTCGAAGCCATTTCAAATTTTTTCATTTGCGTCTTCCTCAACAATTGTTGTTGTGTTATTATAGAGAAATGAAGAAAAGTGTGAACAACCTATAGAATATTTCAGTAAGGTGCTCCGAGATGTAGAATTAAAATATAATATATTGGAGAAACAAGTATATGCTCTTGTAAAAGCATTGAAAGCATTCAGAACCTATATTCTTCATTCCCAAATTTTAGCATATGTTCCTAATTTTGCTGCAAAGGATGTTTTAGTACAGAGTAATGTAGAAGGGAAAAGAGGTAAATGGATTGCTAAAATCCAAGAATACGACCTGGATGTTAAACCAACAAAGTTGATCAAAGGATTGGGACTTGCCAAACTATTAATAGAGTCAAATTTCCAAGCACTGGGAATTAATTTATTGGCACTTGTAGAAGAATTCAATGGAGAAATAGGTAATATTCAGTCAAAGCCAACAATTAAATATAAATTCCTCTGCTCAGATTGGTACAAGGATATTATTCACTATTTATGCTTTCTTTCTTGTCCTCCTTTAGTAAATAGAGCTAAATAGAGAGCTTTAAAACTCAAGGCTCAACCTTATGTCATAATTGAAGCAAAGCTATATTGGAAAGATCCTGTTGGTGTGTTATTGTTATGTTTGACAGAGGAGGAAGTTTCAGAAGTAATGAATGAATATCATGAATGTTTGTGCGGGGGTCACTACAGTTGGAAGGTAACTGCTCATAAAGTTCTCAAGTCAGGTTTTTATTGGCCCTCTGTATTTGCTGATGTATATAAAACAGTCAGAAGTTGTCAAAAATGCTAGGTGTTCGTAGAAAAGAAAAGGTTAGCCCCTTTACCTCTTCTCCCTATTTTTTTTGAAGAACCTTTCAGAAAATGGGGATTGGATTTCATTAGAGATATCAATCCACCATCTAGTGGGAAATTTAAGTGGATCCTTACTGCTATAGATTATTTTATAAAATGGGTAGAGGAAATCCCTACCAGGAAGGAAAATGATTTGGTTGTTATGAAGTTTTTATAAGAAAATATCTTTAGTAGATTTGGATGTCCAGTAAAGATTGTGATAGATAATGCCCAAGTTTTCAACTCAATCAGGTTTATTAATTTCTGTCAGACTTATAATGTGATATTATCTCATTCTACAGCTTATCATCCACAAGGAAATGGATTGGCAGAATCTTCTAACAAAACATTAGTAAAATTTTTGAAGAAGACAATAAATGAAAACCAGAAGAATTGGGATTCAAAGCTACTTTTTTCTCTATGGGCAACAAGGATGACCACTAGGAGATCCACTGGTAAGTCACCTTATGAACTAGTATATGGTTCTCAGGCATTGTTTCCCACCCAGTTGGTGAAACCTGTGATTTCTTTCCTTCAAGATGCTGAAGAAGAACCTAATGCCATGATTAGAAGAATGAATAATGTAATGGAGTTAACTGAAAGAAGAAATAAAGTTCGAGAGAATTTTCTTACTTACCAGCAAAAAATGAAGACAATTTTTGACAAGAAAGCAAAAGAAATCATGTTCAGAATGGAGATCTAGTATTAAGATGGGATACCTGGAGGGAAGACAAAGGGAAACAAGGAAAATTTGATCCTTTGTGGTACGGTCCTTTCAAAATTAGTGAGGTCAGGATGAATAATACCTTCATGCTGGAAAGTCTTGAAGGAGAAGTAATAGATATGCCTGTGAATGGGCAATATCTAAAACATTATTTGCAACACTAAGAGCTGTTTGACCATCATTGTATATATCTGGTTTTATCATTGTACATTTTTCATTTAGCAATTTTTGACTCCATGCCCGAAGTGAAGACACTGATCTGCAGGTTCTTAATGTTTCGTGGCAAAAACACTATCCCCAGGTGGAGCCAAATTTTTTGGATCATCTTCATATCCTTTTCTATTTTATTTTGAAAAAAAAAAAACAAAAAAAAACAAAAAAATCCGAAATTCAGAAAAAGTATATGCTATAGTATAACGTTTTTTATACTGTAACATAAAAAAGAAATGTTTCTAAAAGCTCGATGCAAATTAATTTTATTGTTAAACTTTATTTGAGTGTATATTATAGTTTCATGTTTAAACGTCGAGCAAGTATACGAGTGGAAGTAGCAAGTATTGAATATTATAACCGAGTGATTAAATGAAGAGGCGCAAAGAGCTCATGATTTATCGAATCAAGTGCCCCCGCAGTTGACCTGTTTGACCGCGGGATAAACAACGATCAGCGGTGTAGATTCATTGCGAGGGGGACTAGCCAAAGTTTGCCGCCGTACTCCAGGAGCCTCCGCAATGACATTATGAGGCAGAGTGGAAGACAGCTGTAATCCACGATAAACCTTGTCAATGGTTTTTTTTACACGTCATTTCAGGCATTTATTACAGGTTTGCGTGGCTTTTAAATTGACCTTTATCACATTTTCAAATCATTTGAAATTGTTTTCCCCTTTGAGCCGTGTCGTCGCCACCTTTTCATTCTCCACTACTTTACGGATTGCTTCTGTTGTCTGTACAACCATGGCCAGACGATTTTCACTACCTGGTTCGACTAACCACATTTCCCTCATGGACAGTGAGAGAGACATCCAAGATACCGTGTCTTTCGTAAACCATCCCCTTTTTTATCATCAAGTAACCCTAAATGCCGAGAATTCCCGAGTTTTTTCTGCCATAAATAAATCCAGTGTCCTGTCTGCATGTATCCCAAAAGCTCATTTCTTTCCTGAATTTATCTGTTGGCTAGTTTCTTCAATGTATCCCGGTAAGTGCTTTATAATGAATTCGCAGGGTGAGAATGTTCTACAGGTGTCGACGCAGTTGATTCGCCATGCGTTTTTCTTCTCCGAAGACGAGTGACCACTTCAATTCTCAGAAGACTCATTGGAAAGTTATTTTGAAAACCTTTTAGGAGAAGAATTTAATCTGTGTATGTTTCATTTGAGACCAAATTCAAAAGAATTTCAAATAGAAGGTGAAGAATTAAATTTGGAGAATTTTGATGCTGAGAATAGACCAGTTCTGAGTTGTATTGCAGAAATTCTGGGCAAAGATAATGACCTTACAGTTGACAGCATTAGGAATGTACGTAATGATTATGAAACCAGGGATAGTTTTGGATATTCCATATTTCTGGCAAGAGATTGTCAACTCTCAGTTGATGAGCTTTTCTCTCACAGGTTCCTTTAAATTCCCCTCGTTGATTGTTTATTTATTCTTATATCAAAATGTTGAGAAATTTATGAGTTTGGGGTTAAATATAGTGGATGTCAACAAACAGAAGCAGTCTCAACAAACAGAAGCAGTCAATTATATTTTGGACTAACATAATTAGAAGAGAGGGAAATGAAGCAGGGTTGTTTGAGTTTTCCAGTCAATATATGTCAATTGCTTATAGAGTATTGAATGGGGTTTCTCCCCCTTGCATTCTACCAAAAGCCAGGGAATTTTTATAGTTGGGACCTAGTTGCAGGTTTGGGGATTGGTTTGTGTTTGAGGAATATTTTGAGATAAGATTGTATGGATTTAATATTGAGCCTTACAGGCTCCCAACTTTTGTGCCTATGAGGTTTTTTTCCCTTGAATTCATCAGACATAGTCTCAATGTAGATTAGGTGCATTTTGTTCCCATGAAGAAAGGTCTCATGTATAAGTTGCCCATGAGTGTGGGACCCTTTGTGGTAAATACGAGACAATAATTTGGTGAAGTGTCTAAGTTGTTGGAAGAGACACATCTGTTACTGGGTGAAAAATGGTCATATGATCCTCATGGAGTGATTTCCCAAAGGAGATTTGAAAATGGATATTCTGCTTTTACTCACGAAAGCAGACCTGAGCAGGAAAAGCTAGCAAACCCAGGAGAAGTAAATTCAGCAAAAAAAAGCATTTAGACACCTATTATAACTGAGAAGATAAATAAAAGAAGTAAGGATTCTGCTATCAAGTTAGATGATGAAGAGCCAAGAGAGGAGAAAATAACTAAGTTGGTTGAAGATCATTCTTCAAATTCACTAGGTTTTACCTTGCATATAAATGAAGAGAAAACTGCTCCCTCTTCTCCTGGAGGTCATGAGATTTATCAAGAAAAGGTGTCCTCAATCAAACGGGTGTTTACACAGATTGAAGAGAAGAATCAAATAATAAAAGCTAATATCGAGGCTCAGGCAGAGCATCACATAGCTACTAATCAGACTAGGTTGCTAACTGTGATGGATCTCGAAAAGGATCAGTTCAAAATGGCTTTAACACATCCAACAGGGATGTCTCTTGGATCCTCAAGCGGTTTTAATGCTGTAAATATAACTATGGATGTTAAGAAGATCCCACTGTTGGATAAGATGAATCTACATATGCATACTGGACAATTAATTGTCAATGATCTAACTAAGACCAATGCCACGGCTGTTAGTATGAATCCTTTGTCGAAGTGTACGAAAAAGGACCACTTTAGCTACGCATAACTAATAGCCCTAACAACAAAAGTGGCTGCCAATATCTTCAGATCTGTGGTTAGTTAGACATAAAAGAGCTGCAAAAAACCAGATCTATGCATGGAAAGACATTAAGCAGAAAAAGTAAGGGTTTGCTCCATATACCAATAGACAAGACAAGAACAATTTTTGAAAGAATTTTTATATTAACGGGGCACCTGGGAGGAAAACAAGAAGGCGTATCCAATTCTCCTCAGTGGGATGGGTTCTTGGAAGTCCTCAGCACTTCAGATCTAAGATTTCTCTCTTGTTGGTGTAGAAAACCCACACAAAGAATGGAACTCAAAGGGAGCTCACACAGCAAATGGCAGAAAATGGTGACCAAGTGTATAGATCCAGAGTGATCTAATAGGCAACAAAAGGTGAAGAATGGTAGGAAAAACCCTCCTATTTATAACAAAATATTGGATCATTCTAGATCTTGGTGCATGGGTTAACCAAATCTAGATCCACTTTTTATGGAATATTTTATTATATTTGTTGGAGGGAAAAGGTATTTGACTTGGGTCAAATCCCTTAATTTGTCAAAAATAAATAAATAAATGATTTATTTATCTTTTTTAAGGAAGCAGTTAGAAGATAATCAAATAAATAATGATTTATTTAATTATTTAAGGAAGTGGTTGAAAGATAATTAAATAAATAATGATTTATTTAATTATTTGTGGGTGATTTGGTCATATTTAACAAGAAATATTATCTAAATAAGGTTTAAATAATTATTCCTAGAAAATAATAAGATAAATAAAGGTTTATCTAATTAATTTCTTTGATTTTGAGTTAAACATGACTGGGAATAATAATTAAATTATGGTTTAATTAATTATTCCATGAGGAAAATCAAACAAATATAGGTTTGTTTAATATTTCCTTTTGGGGTTTTCTGTTTTAACATAGTGAAAGCAGTTTTACTTAGGGTAAAACTGGTCTTACATGGTGTACTTGGGTCCATCTAATGATAATAGGTTAGATGACCAAAAAATGGTGTAACAGATTGCCCCCCAGCGTGCGAGTGTCGGGAGCAAATCGTATGACCGAAGTACATTGTAAGAACACAATCACTAGACAACAAAAGGGATGTCGGAGAGAGAAATGTGAGGTAGATAGTGTGCTAAAGGACTAGACCCTGAGGAGACGAGACTCGCAGGTGCAACAAGTCTCTTTTTATGAGAGGGTACCTGTGCTGAAGGCGGCGGGGGAGGCATACCTATGCCCGCAGAGACAAAGTACAAAAGAATAGTGTGTCCAGTAAACAAGGGACCGAACCATAAAGTACAGCTGGCATAATCATGAGCCAGATAAAAATACAATGAGGAATCCCACATACATGTTGTGCCTGGGATAACAGCGAGGACTTGTACAATAATATCTGAGTACATGAGATACAAATACAACCCAAATGCCCCCTGTAAATGGGGAAGGGCTCACAAAATCTGACTGATACATGCAAGTCGAAGAGGCGCTGCAAGTGGCAGCTATGTGTAGTCCAAATATGGAAATTTTACCTTAGAGGCAGAAAGAAAGAGGTCATCTAGGGCATGTGGGGGGCTACCTGCAGGGCCCACCCCCTCATGAGGGTTAGGGGTATCTCACACCTGCAGAATCATCAGGAAGAAATTTGCCTCTTCCGGATCCTTGGACCATCAGAGTATACGAATCTCAGTCATATCATCTTTGAAAGGAGAGTGGAGAAACAATCCGTCAGAAATGAAGTCCTTGGCGATCAGGGGCCTTGGAACAAGAGTGGAAGCTGGAACCAAGGTGCACCGCCCTCTAGACATGGATTCTGGAATGAAAGTGTTGATGTCGATAGAAGGAGGTCCGCCATAGGTGAGGGAGTGAGATGTCCCCAACTAAGGGACGAGAGAAAACAATAGAGCGACGGACAGACTGACACTAATGATGAGAGTGAAATGGAAAGGACTGAGTAGCGAATGGACGACTTCCCTTGTTAGAGCATAAAGGGCATGAATGACATGGCAGCGACTGACACAATATCATATGGGACAGGGGACAGTGGGACTGAAGGTCATAATGTGTGACACAAGAGAGAGACCAAGCAATGAAGGATGGAGGGCTATAGTGGGGTACAAAGGGACGTGGTATAGACTCCATGGAGGGAATGATGACTCAACTTGGATGCTCTAAACAAGGGTGACTCGATGGTGCTGCCACACAGTAAAGGCCCAATGGGGGACCATGAAAACATGAGTACAAGGTGGGAACTCATGACGAAAATCGACATGAACATGGACAAGTATGGAGGCGAAGTGATGCCCCAAATACAAGTGTTGTAAGTGAGGAAATGCGATTTAAAGTGGAGGTGAAGTGGCCCTTCTTGGACAAAATGGGTCCGGGTGAAGTAGCAAATCATAAACATGAAAAAACAGATGCTGGCTATCTAAAAGAAAATAAAACATGCATTTCAGAAGGGAAATGCTAAGGGTAATATTTCTTAAGATAGAGTGCATTGCGAGGATTAGGAAGGGGGTGGCCTTCGAAATCCTCTAAGAGGTATGCCCCCTTACCGAGATCCTTGCTAATGATGTAAGGGCCTAGCCATAATGAGTCAAACTTCCCATGACCAAGGACATCTTGGGCCTGGTCATATACTAGAACAAGGTCGCCTTCATGAAAAGTGCGAGGCTGGACTTTTTGGTCATACTGAGCTTTGGTGCGCTTTTTCGCCGCTTCCATGGTTTGCAAGGCAACACGGCGGTCTTCGGAAGCATGCTCGAGCATGATAAGTCGTTGTTCTAGAGGTTGGGTGTCAGGGAGAAGTTCAACGGCCAGATGTAGGGAAGGAATTTCACACTCGATCGGTAAGACTGCCTCCTCTCCAAAAACTAGGTGGAAAGGAGTAAACCCGGTGGCGGTTTTAACAGAAGTTCGATAGGCCCACAAAGCAGGGAAGAGCATGAGATTCCAGTTGGTTTTGTGCTTATTCACCGTTCGTTGAAGCATAGTCTTGAGGATTTTGTTGACTGCTTCAACTTGGCCATTACCTTGGGGGTAATAGGAGGAGGAATATTGGTGCTCAAAACCCAACAGTGAGGATATATCACGCCATATCTCATCTTCAAAATGTCTTTTCATCAGGAAAGTTATCATTAACTGGGGGGTCTTGCGCTCTGGTAGGTAATTCAGAAATGAGCTCAGCGAGGGCTAAGCCTTTCTTACTCTTTGGTGTGACAAATTCGAGGTCGAATTCTTGAAGAATAACGACCCAACGGGCATATTTCCCAGTGAGGATACGACGACTCAATAGGAAAGCCAAGGGGTTGGAATTAGTCACGACCTTGGTGGAGCACATGAGGATATAATGACGAAGTTTTTGGACTGAGAACACTACAACCAGTGCTAATTTTTCTTCAAGTGAGTAGGAAACAGGGGGTCCTACAAGGTTCTTACTGACGTAGTAGATCACATGCTCGATACCATTGTCATCTTCCTGGATAAGGACTCCAGCGACCGAATAGGTGGAAGCGGAGATATACAGGATGAAGTCCCGATCAAAGTCGGGAGGGCGGATCAAGGGAGCGGATGTGAGAGCCTGCTTGAGGGAATCGAAAGACTCATGAGCATAGGTATCCCAAACAAATGGGATATTAGATCGGAGGAGTCTAAGGAACCCATGTGCGGTGGTGGCATAGTCAGGGACGAACCGACGAAGAAAATTAGCTTTGCCTTGGAGACTTTGGAGCTGGCGTAGGGTACGCGGAATGGGCAGTTCAAGAATGGCTTGAACTTTCAATGGGTCTAGAGTGATACCATCCTTAGACACTATGAAGCCTAAGAGACGGCTAGCGGGAACGCAAAAGACGCATTTCAACGGGTTAAGGCGGATATTATACTTGTGACATCGGAGAAAAACGGTATGCAGATCATGTAGGTGCTGCGCCCGATGCTTAGAACGCGCAATGAGGTCGTCTAAATAAGCAAGGATAATATGAGCTAAGTCATGGAAACAATAAGACATGGCCCGTTGAAAAGTGGCGCCGGCGTTTTTAAGGCCGAAGGGCATGACCCGGTAAGCAAAAGTTCCCCACGGACTAATGAATGCGGTTTTAAGTTGATCAGCAGGATGGATAGCAATTTGGTTGTATCTGGAGAAACCATCCATAAAGGATAGAACCTCATGCCCCGCACACTCGTCAATGATTTGGTCAATGAACGGTGTGGGGAAGTTGTCTTTAGGACAAGCTTTGTTCAAGTCGCAAAAGTCTGTGTAGACACGGATGGTGCCTTGTTTCTTGAGAACGGGAACTGGGTTGGATACCCAAGTGGTGTATTCGATGGGGTAAATGAAACCAGCCTGCTTGAGCTTATCGATTTCGGCTTTGATAGCGTCGCGTCTGGAAGGATGAATGGGTCTCAACTTTTGACGGACCGGTTTGGCATCAGGCCATGTGTCGATATGGTGTTCGACAATGGCGGGATCGAGTCCGGGCATTTCAGAATAGGACCAGGTGAAAATATCACGAAATTATTTGAAAAGCTTAGTGTAAGCTTCGATTTCTTCCGTGGTGCATTGGGTGCCTAAGGCGATATATTCTTCGATACCTGGTGTGACTGAAATGTCAATTTTGATGGTAGGAGAGATATTGGTCGTGTTTCCTTCTTCGAAAGCATCAGGGGCAGGGATGGGGTTTTTGAACCAATCGACTGCATTGGGGATGATGTCTTTGGTTTCCATAGCAAATTGGTCATGGGACTGCTGTGGGAGGAAGTATGCGCGATGGGGCATATCATCCCATGGAAAGTTCGGGTTTGTCATGGCTTCCATAATGTCTTCATCGGACTGGAAGATGGGAAGACTGGAGGAAGAAAGGTTACCCGAGGAAGTAGTGATGTGTGACGGGTCATCAGGAGGAGAAGGGCTCAGATGTGCGATATCAACAGATCCAAGGTCGGCTGAGGAGCCAAGAGTATCTGCAGGTTGAAGGGCAGGTGAACGATCTTGCAAGGATGATGATAGGTACAAAATGGTGGTTGACGGCTCTGTTGATTCGATAGCGGGAGGAGGAATGTGAATGGGAGTAGGAAGATCCTCGGGTCCTATCGAAGTGGCCTTGAATCGGCGGTACATGTCCAAGGAGAAACGATACTCGTCAAGGTGGGGACATAGGTGGGTGTAATGGCCGTGGAAATCGCACAAAGCAAAAGGGTGGTTTGTGCGCAAGGTTTTGAGTTTCGGGATAGAGTCCGGGATAGTGACGTAGACTTCGGGGATGTCCGAGTCGGGAAACGTCTTGTTGACCAGGATCTTGAGGTGCGGCAATTCAGGACACATATGGGTGGCGTGACCGACGATATTGCACAAAGCACATTGAATAGCGGGCTTTGGTGGTCGCGAAGGGGTAGGGGTGGTCGGGGCGGCCTGGTCCTGATGGGTTGCCCCCTTACGAGCTTTGCCTTTCTTCCTGGTAGCCGTCACAACAGGAGAAGGGTCCTGTGGAGGTGCTGGAGGCACAGAGGCAACGAAAGAAGTGAGGGGGACCAGTTGAACCGATGTCAAAGCCATGTAGGGTTTGGGGTGACCAGGAGGGATAGCGGTTGGAGGGTCAAGGTACCAGACGGGGATACCCAGGGTCAGGTTAGGGAGAGAGAGGGTGGCCATGACGGGGACAGAAAATACTCCGGGAGGGGGAGCCGGGAAAGGTATCTTCCCAGCAGGGTAATGACTAGAAGGGACGGCTCCGAGGTGGTTAAGGCCTTGGGGAACCGAGCCAGGAGGATAAAGGGGGTCAGGGATACCAGCTGTAGGGGGAGGGCCAGAAGGAGGAGGTCCAGCTGGCTGAGATGAATGGCTAGGAGCAGGGTGCAGAGGGCGAGGGGGAGGTTGCTGACTAGCCGAGGCAAGCCGCGTAAAGGCATCCTGAGACGATTGCATCATGCAAACATTCGATAAGCTGGGATCAGTGATAGGAGGAGGGGGAAGGTTAGGGAAAGTTCCAAGCAGGGAGGAATCTTTGTAAATGCCGGGGGAGACACTGGTCAAGGAATCGACGGTTTTCTTGTTGGCTACAGAGGAGATGGTCGTCTCAGGTGGGATCTGAGATTTTTGCTCATGATATGTCAACTGGTCAATGGTGACTATATTTCCATTATGGGGGAAAGAAATCTTGCGGAAAACCGCGGATGGGACAGCAGACATAGCATAGGTGTAGCTTTGCCCCAATAGGATGTTGTAGTCTAGCGGGGCGTCGATCACTTCGACGTCAACGCAAACAGTCTTACCGGCGAGGGTGATAGGACAATTACGAAACAGGCCAATGGGTTGGGAGGCATGGCCGTCCCACTCTCGAAGGGTGATCGTGGAAGGGGCCAACTCAGGGGATCCGAGTTGCTTCCAAACCGAAGCAGACATCACGCAGGTGGATGCCCCCTCATCAATTATGCACCGGGAAATGTTGGCGTTCCGGATTTTGACTGCGATTTGGAAGGCGACGGAGGGAGGAAGAGGAGGATGGTCTGATAGAGTGGCGTCGAAAACAATCATTTGGTCATCAGCAGGATCTACAACACCCACGGCAGATAGTAGAGCCTTCTTTTGGGAAGGGCACGACTGGAGGAGTTCCAGTGTGGAAATGGCGGCAGGAGATTGTGCCAAATCATCTACTATGCTATACAAATGAGCAGCTCGACCGGAAGCAGCGTTTCGACGTAATGGTCCCTTAGGAATCTTGGTATGAACCTCAACTTTGGGTTGAGGGATATGTAAGGGGTCATTCGGTGTCGAAAGAGGCTCTGTAGACCTTGAAGAGGGAGGCTCGGAGGCAGACTGAGCAGGAGGCTGGGGGTACTGGCGGGACCGAGTTTGAAGGTGAAGGTCGACGGTCGGGGAAGGATCGGAGTGCATCATAAGGATCTGGTAATCAGAGGAACCAGAAAGGGAAGGTGGAGTGGCGACCTGGTTGTCAGGCGGTAGCTACGAGAATCCCGTTTCGAGGGAAAGGACTGCAACACACCGGGTTGGGTAGCCACAATAGGGGAGGAAAAGCGAGGAGGCGTACGACCGCGCAATGTGGCTTGAGACTCCCACATCTGCCGCATCTGGGGTAAGAGGGGACAATCGTGGGTGTAATGACCATAAACACCGCAACACGAACAAGGCTTTTTTGTACGAAGTGGCCTGTCCGGCTTGGGCTGAGTGCCCTGTTGCTGGTTGGCAGTGTTAGGGTCCACACCAGGATTGGGTCCACGGGTACCAGGGGTAGATTGGTTTGGGTTGCCTCTCCACCTTCTTTGAGAAGAAGGGGGATTAGTCGCGCCCTGCTATGCAAATACTTGCCCTGGAGGAGGCTGTAAGTGTTGTTGCGGGTTTTGGGGAGGCAAGGGAGATGGAAGCGCATATGCTGGAGGAGCTGGCGCACTAGGCTGCGGATAAAGGTAGTGGTTAGGTTGGGCAACATTGAGGTAAGCAGGAGGTTGGGCAAAAGGAGGAGGCATGCCGTATCCTGGATACATGCTACTGGGAGGGGAAAAAGTGCCGGAGAGGCTGGCCCCTAGAGGGAAACCATGGCCCGGAAGAGGTTGGGCAGAGGTATGTGACAGGGCTCCAACGATACCATTGGCAAAGTGAGATGCCCCCGAGGCATGAGGGCCACCAGGCTTGGGAAGCTCAGGAAGGACAGTATAAACATAACCATATTGGGCGCAAATAAGGTCATATTTCAAGGCTATTTGGAGGGCGGCTTCTTTGGTTTGAGGGAAATGGGAGGCGACATCCTTGCCGATGGGAGCCAGAAGGGTGCGAAGGAACCAGTCCATGTAAACTCGATCTTCGAAGGGAGGGGCTCAACATAAGCTCCGTCTTCTTCGCCATAACTGAACATGGCCGGAAAGGCGGGTTGAAGAGGATTGCTTAAAGGAAGTCAAGAGCTCCGTGCCAGTGTCGTATCAGAGAGGGAGCTGGAAATAGGACAAAAAGGCTTGGGCAAGGGTCGCAAAGGTGGTATGGGAAGAGGTGGCTTGTTCGACATACCATTTAGAAGCTTCGCCGGTAAGCGTGCGTTGGAACAAACGAAGACGGATGGAGTCATCGGTGATGGAATTGGAGGAACACCACATGTGGAAAGATCGGACATGATTGGTTGATCTTCTCCACCTTGGCCTTCAATCTAGGGATGGCGAGTGAGATAATTTGCATGGCAAAGCACAAAGTTATCTAAGATAGGGTTTGTTTACTGAATCGATTGAACGGAGGGCCGAGGCCTCAGAATGTACGGGGCATAAAGAAGGGGGTGGCCGGGGTCGTTCCTGTGGCGGTTCCGCTAGTATTCGGGCCGGCATTAGGGCCGAGAGAACCGCTAGCATTAGGCCCTGGACCAGACATGGTGGTAGGGGGAGAACCAGGAGGAGAAGGGGAACCCGATGAATCAGGAGAGGAGTCGGAGTGCGGACTTGGAGGAGGACTGGCTCGACGACGCAAAGCCCATGTCGATCGACCGGAAACTCGGTGTGAAGGCCAAGAAGTCCGAAAGGTGCCTAGGGGCGCAATGACGCGGTGAAGAAGGAAACCGATAGGGGCAGAAAGGGACAGAATCAAGAGAGGTCAAGGGCAGACAAGGTGCAGTGACAATTGATTTTAGAGTCTTTTCCAGGCGGTGTTAACCAGGCGCTTCTTCACTTAGGGTCAGTGTGTGGTGTGCGTTAATTTTAATTTTTAAACCCTTTTCATTTTGAGAGCAATAAAAAGTGCATTACAGAATCGAAAATAAACCTACAGAGAACAATATATAATGCTGAAATAATAGAAAAATAACAGCTACTTGTGCATCTATCTAACCCAAGAAGGCGGGTCTCTCAAAACTAATCTGGAAAGAAAGGGAAAAATCTAGGCAAAACACACGGGAAAGAGGCCAATAGATCTAAGGTCAAAAGGGACAGGGATCTAAAGGATAAAGCTGCTGAAAAGAGGTGCAGATCACAGCCAAAAGACAGAGGCAAGGTGGCTGGAAAAAGGAAGGAAATTAGCAAAAATGGAGGGGGCAAGGTGGAGGCCCTAAAAGTAGATCCAAACAAATCTTCAGGAGGGGATTTGAGAGGTAGAAGAGCTGATTTCAATGGATCTGAAAGGGAGGTAACATATCTGGAAAAAAGGAGGCTGAAGCTCTGAAAAACAGACGGCTCAAACAGCTAAAACTCTTCCACAAAAAGTGGAGGGTACTAAAGCCCTAGGGGGCTAGGTTCCCACTTAGATGAGTAAAAACAGACTGTGAACTCCAAAAAGGTCGAAGACAGAGGTCAAGGAAGACTCTGACAGGTTTCACAGTAACCTTAAAAATTGCGTAAAAATCACCGAAAAATGGCGTGTCGCAGCTTCTCGACCTGCTTTCTGGGCAGCAGTCGCAAAGTGGGCAGAGGTGCGGACTGAGGTCCAGGCCGCGCTTATGGGCCAAAAGTGCGACCTCTGCTCCCGCGGCGTGTCTCATGCGCATTCTCGTAAAAGTTTGCCGTCTGGGCCATACTGTGTCAAATCAAGGCATTATAGGGCCGATTTACACACTCTGGTTAGAAATTTTAATGTTTTGTGGTTTTGTGTGAGAAAACAACATAAAAATAGGAAAAGAAATAATTGAAAAAGAACTTCCTAGGGTCTGGAAGCAGCCGGATATGCAGGATGAAAAACGACAAGGGTCGTAATTTTAAACTCAGGAGCTGCTACTTGTTAGTATGAATCCTTTGTCGAAGTGTACGAAAAAGGACCACTTTAGCTACGCATAACTAATAGCCCTAACAACAAAAGTGGCTGCCAATATCTTCAGATCTGCGGTTAGTTGAACATAAAAGAGCTGCAAAAACCAGATCTATGCATTGAAAGACATTAAGCAGAAAAAACAAGGGTTTGCTCCATATACCAATAGACAAGACAAGAACAATTTTTGAAAGAATTTTTATATTAATTGGGCACTTGGGAGGAAAACAAGAAGGCGTATCCAATTCTCCTCAGTGGGATGGGTTCTTGGAAGTCCTCAGCGCTTCAGATCTAAGATTTCTCTCTCTTGTTGGTGTAGAAAACCCACACAAAGAATGGAACTCAAAGGGAGCTCACACAGCAAATGGCAGAAAATGGTGACTAAGTGTATAGATCCAGAGTGATCTAATAGGCAACAAAAGGTGAAGAATGGTAGGAAAAACCCTCCTATTTATAACAAAATATTGGGTCATTCTAGATCTTGGTGTATGGGTTAACTAGATCTAGATCCACTTTTTATGGAATATTTTATTATATTTGTTGGAGGGAAAAGGTATTTGACTTGGGTCAAATCCCTTAATTTGTCAAAAATAAATAAATAAATGATTTATTTATCTTTTTAAGGAAGCGGTTAGAAGATAATCAAATAAACAATGATTTATTTAATTGTTTAAGGAAGTGGTTGAAAGATAATTAAATAAATAGTGATTTATTTAATTATTTGTGGGTGATTAGGTCATATTTAACAAGGAATATCATCTAAATAAGGTTTAAATAATTATTCCTAGAAAATAATAAGATAAATAAAGGTTTATCTAATTAATTTCTTTGATTTTGGGTTAAATATGACTGGGAATAATAATTAAATTATGGTTTAATTAATTATTCCATAAGGAAAATCAAACAAATATAGGTTTGTTTAATATTTCCTTTTGGGGTTTCCTGTTTTAACATAGTGAAAGCAGTTTTACTTAGGGTAAAACTGGTCTTACATGGTGTACTTGGGTCCATCTAATGATAATAGGCTAGATGACCAAAAAATGGTGTAACAATGGCTGTTAAAGCTAAAAATATGCTAGAAAAAGTTATCAAGCAGTTCAATTTGGAGAAGGCCAATTCAAGGGCCTTATCAGTTCAAAATGAGGAGTTGAAAAATATTATCATAAAGGTTGGTGTAGATCCTAGTGACAAAGCTGTAGTACAGAAGCTCATGGAGAATGCTGAAATAGAGATATCCACCCTGAGGAAAAAGATGAAGTTACTTGCTGCAGAGCATTCAATGGCTACAGAAGTGGTAGAGGTGGAGAAAGAGAAAGAGGAACTCCGTCAGCAATTGTTGCATAAAGATGAAGAATTATCTAAAATAAAGCAGACTGCCATCTCTTTACAAAATCACATTGAAAATCATACTTGTACCTTTGTTTTTCCTACAGGTGATATAGTTCCACAAGCACAGATTGCTCAACTCAACACAGAAATGAATATGGAAGAAAGAGATCGCAAGCAAGCTCAAGCAGAATTAGAAACGGCCACAAAGATCATACGGTCACTAGAAAATGAAGCTGATCAGAATAAATAGAATTTAGAAAAGGCTGAAGCTGAGATTAAAGATCTCAAAGAGAAATTAAAAGGAAATATCTCACTTATAAAGGCTAAAGATATCATTTGGGGTGAAATTATCTCAGAAATGAAGTCTAATTGGAACTTCTTGAATATAGTTGCAAAGGAGAAAAGCCTTATCTCAGAATATGAAGAAGAGATCCTATCTGATAAGCAAACAACAATTAAGAGAGCCAATTAGGCTAGGAAGTTCATAAACTTTATTAATTCCAAGTCAGATGAAGAATTATAAGACATTGGAATAAAGGATAGATATTTTAATGATGTAGAGGTTAATAAGATGATAATTAGGAATGATCTCCAGAAAGTTACAGAAAAGAGACTACTGGGAATCAAAGAGACAGTGAAAAAGTTTGATATATCATTTGATAAATTGACAAGAATAGGTTTACCTTCATGTTGGATAGAGAAAGGAAACATTCTTTCATGGAAATTTTATGAAGATTCATTAATACTAGCAAAAAGCAAGATGGATAACAGGCATGAAAAGACGCAGATTTTAAAAGGAGAAACAGTGTTTAATTTCTTGCAAAGGCATTTCAATTTGTTATGGATGGTGAAGACTCTCTTCACAGAAATACCTACACATAGAGAAATTGTTTCATTCAAGTTGGAATATCATAGTTTCAAGAATTCATCAACAACCCAAAGTGAGATATGGAAAAAGTGCAAAACATTCTCAATGGACTCAGCAAAAGGAATCCCAGCATCTCAACAAAAAGTAGTCAGTGACTCAGCAACCATATCAGAAGCAGTTGTTCTTATAGATTAGGAATTTTCAATTTCACGTTATGTTATATTCTCAAAATCATGTAAATTGTAATAGGACCTTTTTGAGGCATGTACCTCCGTAACTGTAAGTAGTTAAAGCAGTTAGAATTAGTTTCATCGCTGGAAACTGTTTTGTTATTTTGTATTTAAAGAAGATTCCAAGAACGGAAAAGGTTCAGAGTTTTAAAACTTGAAGCCAATTTTTTGTACTCAAGAATGGAAAATCAATGAAAGAGCATGCAAGTTTCTATCATTATGTTTATGCTGAAAGGTTATCTAGTTTACACAATGTTTTCTTATCTGTGAATAAAATAGAGTAATTTGAGTAGCAGGTCTCTTTATACATGTGTATTTAAGAGTTAAACAAACCTTAATGTGCGCTCCTCTGTTTTAAATTTATCTTTACTTAATTCTTCAGGGTTTTAAAATGATAGATTCTGTTTGAAACAACATATCAGATTGAAATCCTCTTCTCTTTTTCTTCCATTCATTCATTTCAGCATAAGTGGACTATAGCATTGCAGAACATGCATGGATTTGATATTTAAGGGTTACATAATCAATGTTTAACAGTTTATAAGACAGAGACAGAAATATATTCATTTGTGACATAATCAGATAATGTCTTAAGCACTGATTCCTTATCACAGCTAAGGAATTGTCTCTTAAGGTACAACAGGTTGCATCCACTATATTAGACCAAATTGAAAAAGATGAACTAACTATGTTGGTGCCATGTGTAGAAATTTGAATAATAGATGAATTATTCACCGAGATTATCCTGATTACACACTATTTGAGATTCATGCATAATACATAACCTCTTCTACCATTGATCATCAATTTTCAGAATTAGAAGCAGTCGCATGCGCACATTAAAACATAATCAAGCACACATATAACACAGTATGTAATGGGGAAAGCTTACAGCTGAAAACCCCCAACTATCTGTATATTATAATGATAGAGAACATGTAACAATACATAGCACAATCTCCTCACAAGCTCTCAGCACTATATCCAATTGTTACACACAAACAAGCTCAAATCATGCACATCCCATGCTCCAATCTGCTCCATCTGTCTGCCTGCCTCTACTGTGCAATCCAAGATGAATAATGATGAGATCCAAGTTCGAATCCCACTGGCTTGTACTACGCAATTCTCATTGGCAATCTCAATCAATTTGTGTGCAAATATCATGCACAGCTATAGTCACAACTGATAGTAGACTCACCCTTTCACCCACCTCTAACATTGGTCTCCACTGAACTATCCATGCACTGCAGTTAACTGATGCATTCTTTAGTTGATTTATGAGTTAATAATTAGTGAATTAATTAATAATTAATTCGCACCACTCATCACTAGTGTATTTATTAGTTAGACTAAATACAACTAGTTCAACTAAGTTAAACCGAACACAACTCCACCAACTGTCTCATCAACTCCACCAAACTCTTCCACATGAGTTCTAACTGAATTCAACCATGCAATAGCTCAACTAAACCCTAGGAATAGCGTAATTCCTTCTGTCAGCTGCATGTGCCACATCCGTAGCTTGAACTGAAGTGCTGCAAGAGGATAAGATAATGTTTATAGTCCAAATATTATTAAGAGCTAATAATATTTGACTGATCTATTTTTAGACTGGCAGTCTAAAAATAGACTCTGCCCAGTATGTCTAAAAATAGAGGTCCATCTATTTTTACCAACTTCACCAACCATCCACAAATAGCATCCTGCAACTCATAGACCATGATCCATATGTCTAAAAATAGACATAGTATAAAAATAGACTTTGCGACAAAAATCACTTGTGTGGCCCCCACCTAGTTTTGGTGATCACTTTCCAACTAGGATCAAGAAATATGTTTCAGGATGCCTCCTTCACTGTTTCTTGTTGCCATCTTCAACACTCCCTCTCAACAAGAAAGGACTGTCTTTGCATGCGACATGCAACTCCATGCATTCGCCCTGCAACCTTCACAAGCGCCATGCAACTCCATGCATCTGCTCTGCAACTCCTCTGAAACTGAATAGGCTCCAAACAACTCAATCAGTCTGATGCATCTATCATCAAATTCTTCAAATTCTGTTGGGCCCAATTGCACATGTCATCAGGAACCACTGCGCTGTTGAACTCTTGCACCCATGCACTATGCACTTGCTGTCAACTCTGATTCGCGCTCCAGTATCCGACACTGTCACTTTGATCTGCCTGTATAAATCCAAATGATCATGCTACTGCTACGCTGTGGGCACCTCATAGCCAGGTTCAATTCATGAGATCCACACCATCTCATGAATCCTGCCCAGAAATATCCTCTTGGGATTATTCATGCATGTCGCCCCACCTCTCACCTGGTGGTATAGCTGCATGCACTCCCCCTGCCCATCTAGCACAAAATTTCTCTTCATGAGTGGCTTCTCCCACTCCATGATCCTCATCTTGTGGTTGCTCCACATCTCGAGGTTCACTATTACCTGCATGCAAAACTTGCTCCCTCTCAAGCATCAATTGCATGTCTTTCTTGCACTTCCCAACAGTAGGAAGCTCCATAGACATCCCATCTACTTCAAGTCTGTAGAGATTCTTTGCTCGAATCCCAACCTTCGTGACTTGTCCTGTTGCCTTGTGCTGAAGGAAAAATTTTCCTTCACTAAAGACAACTTCATACCCTTTATCCTCTAACATTGCAACTAAGATCAAATTCTTCTTTAAACCTGGAACATGCACTACATCTTGTAAAATAATGAGTTTACCTAACTCCCTCTGAAAGGTTATGGTACCAATGTCGGTCGCATTGTATCGTCCATTGTCGCCCAACTCAACATGCAACTGGAGATCTTTCTCCACCAAGTCACTGAAAAGATTCACATCTCCCGTCATGTGAAAGGAAGCGCCACTATCAAAATACCACCCTGATCCCAATGCACTAGACACCATGCATGCGATCAATTAGAAGTACAGCTCAAATTGCGAGGCAAGAGCCTCACCAACTGCAGCTCCAGCAGCCTTCTTGTTCTTCTTCTTCTGTGGACAATTCGTGGCGTAATGTCCGTGTTCGTGACAGTGAAAACACTTCACTTTGGACATGTCACGCTCTTTACCATCCGCACTGGATTAAGAAGCATTCTTCTTTCCCTTCCCCTTCCTTTCTTTGGAAGCCAAAGCGCAATCCTCTTCATCAGATACCTTTGATGAAGATCCATCCCTGGTACTCCGACTTATCTCCTCTTGCACAAGATCTGACCAAAGTCGCTCCCATCCTGGCAATTTTTCCCGACCATTGACAGAGTCCTGATAGGAGTGCCAACTCTTCGGAAGCCCAAGGAGAGCCAAGCTCACCAGTTCCTCATCATCCACACTAAATCCTACACTCCCAAGCTCATCCCTGCAGTGGACAAACTTTGTCAAGTATACCGGAATAGTGTCATTCTTCTCCATCTTTATTTTCTTGAGTTTATCCTTGAGCGCCAACTTCCTCTGGTCGCTCTTGCTTTGGAATAAATCTGTCAATGCTTTCCACATCAAGTATGGAGAAGCTTTTCCATGCAGGCTGGATACAATGTGATCCTTCACGCCCTCCAACAGAATCCTTCGACATTTTGTTGTCTTCTTTTGCCAAGCCTCAACTTGAGCAGCATCAGTAGGCTTTGGAACTTCAACATCTATGAACTCCTTCAGCCCATTATCATCTAACACCGCCTCCATCCCGTCCTTCCATGCAACATAATTCGAGCTGCCCTCAAGGGCATACTCCAATCACAATCCGTTGAAAGACATCTCGACTTTCGACACCAAGAAAACACTGCTGCAAATTCGAATTCCACCAGCTCAAAACTCAACCGCTTCTGATCTGTGAGAACAAAGTATTTCTAGCACAGAGATTGACTGTAGGGGCAATTACTGGATTTTTCACCTTTCAAAGAAAGGATGAATCCAAAGGCTACCTGGCCCTCTTACAGACTCTGTCTACCGAAATAAAATGTAATCACTGTAATAGATCCGATGATCAACTTTTGCTCCGATATCATGTAGAAATTTGAATAATAGATGAATTATTCACCGAGATTATCCTGATTACACACTATTTGAGCTTCATGCATAATACATAACCTCTTCTACCATTGATCATCAATTTGTGGAATTAGAAGCAGTCGCATGCGCACATTAAAACATAATCAAGCACACATATAACACAGTATGTAATGGGGAAAGCTTACAGCTGAAAACCCCCAACTATCTGTATATTATAATGATAGATAACATGTAACAATACATAGCACAAAATCCTCACAAGCTCTCAGCACTATCTCCAATTGTTACACACAAAACAAGCTCAGATCATGCACATCCCATGCTCCAATCTGCTCCACCTGTCTGCCTGCCTCTACTGCACAATCCAAGATGAAGAATGATGAGATCCAAGTTCGAATCCCACTGGCTTGTACTGCGCAATTCTCATTGGCAATCTCAATCAATGTGTGTGCAAATCTCATGCACAGCTATAGTCACAACTGATAGTAGACTCACCCTTTCACCCACCTCTAACACTGGTCTCCACTGAATTGTCCATGCATTGCAGTTAACTGATGTATTCTTTAGTTGATTTATGAGTTAATAATTAGTGAATTAATTAATAATTAATTCACACTACTCATCACTAGTGTATTTATCAGTTAGACTAAATACAACTAGTTCAACTAAGTTAAACCGAACACAACTCCACCAACTGTCTCATCAACTCCACCAAATTCTGCCACATGAGTTCTAACTGAAGTCAACCATGCAATAGCTCAACTAACCCTTAGGAAAAGCGTATTTCCTTCTGTCAGCTGCATGTGCCACATCCAAGCATCAAACTGAAGTGCTCCAAGAGGATAAGACAATGTTTATATTCCAAATATTATTAAGGGCTAATAATATTCGACTGATCTATTTTTAGATTGGCAGTCTAAAAATAGACTTCGCCCAATGTCTAAAAATAGAGGTCCATCTATTTTTACCAACTTGACAAATCATCCATAAATAACATCCTGCAACTCATAGACCATGATCCATATGTCTAAAAATAGACATAGTCTAAAAATAGACTTTGCGACAAAAATCACTTGTGTGGCCCCCACCTAGTTTTGGTGATCACTTTCCAACTAGGATCAGGAAAGATGTTTCAGGATGCCTCCTTCACTATTTCTTGTTGCCATCTTCAACACTCCCTCTCAACAAGAAAGGACTGTCTTTGCATGCGACATGCAACTCCATGCATTCGCCCTGCAACCTTCACAAGCGCCATGCAACTCCATGCATCTGCTCTGCAACTTCTCTGAAACTGAATAGGCTCCAAACAACTCAATCAGTATTGATGCATCTAGCATCTATCATCAAAGTCTTCGACTTCTGCTGGTACCAATTGCACATGTCATCAGGAACCACTGCGCTGTTGAACTCTTGCACCCATGCACTCTTGCACTTGCTGTCAACTCTGATCCGCGCTCCAGTATCCGACACTGTCACTTTGATCTGCCTGCATCACTCCAACTGATCTTTCTACTGCTGCGCTGTGGGCACCTCGTAGCCAGGTTCAATTCATGAGATCCACACCATCTCATGAATCCTACCCAGAAATCTCCTCTTGGGATTAATCATGCATGTCGCCCCACCTCTCACCTGGTGGTATAGCTGCATGCACTCCCTCTGCCCATCTGGCACGAAATTTCTCTGCATGAGTGGTTTCTTCCACTCCATGATCCTCATCTTGTGGTTGCTCCACATCCCGAGGTTCACTATTACCTGCATGCAAAACTTGCTCCCTCTCAAGCATCAATTGCATGTCTTTCTTGCACTTCCCAACAGTAGGAAGCTCCGTAGACATCCCATATACTTCAATTCTATAGAGATTCTTTGCTCGAATCCCAACCTTCTTGACTTGTCCTGTTGCCTTGTGCCGAAGGAAAACTTTTCCTTCACTGAAGACAACTTCATACCCTTTATCCTCTAACATTGCGACTGAGATCAAATTCTTCTTTAAACCTGGAACATGCACTACATCTTGTAAAATAATGAGTTTACCTGACTCCCTCTGAAAGGTTATGGTACCAATGCCGGTCGCATTGTATCATCCATTGTCGCCCAACTCAACATGCAACTGGAGATCTTTCTCCACCAAGTCACTGAAAAGATTCACATCTCCCGTCATGTGAAAGGAAGCGCCACTATCAAAATACCACCCCGATCCCAATGCACTAGAAACCATGCATGCGATCAATGAGAAGTCCAGCTCAAATTGCGAGGCAAGAGCCTCACCAGCTGCAGCTCCAGCAGCCTGCTTGTTCTTCTTCTTCTGTGGACAATTCGTGGCGTAATGTCCGTGTTCGTGACAGTGAAAACACTTCACTTTGGACATGTCACGCTCTTTACCATCCGCACCGGATTGAGAAGCATTCTTCTTGCCCTTCCCCTTCCTTGCTTTGGTAGCCAAAGCACAATCCTCTTCATCAGATGCCTTTGATGAAGATCCGTCCCTGGTACTCTGCCTTATCTCCTCTTGCACAAGATCCGACCAAAGTCGCTCCCATCCTTGCAATTTCTCCCGACCATTGAAAGAGTCCTCATAGGAATGCCAACTCTTCGGAAGACCAAGGAGAGCCAAGCTCACCAATTCCTCTTCATCCACACTAACTCCTACACTCCCAAGCTCATCCCTGCAGTGGACAAACTTTGTCAAGTATACCGAAATAGTGTCATTCTTCTCCATCTTTATTTTCTTGAGTTTATCCTTGAGCGCCAACTTCCTCTGGTCGCTCTTGCTTTGGAATAAATCTGTCAAGGCTTTCCACATCAAAAATGGAGAAGCCTTACCATGCAGGCTGGATACTATGTGATCCTTCACGCCCTCCAACAAAATCCTTCGACACCTTGCTGTCTTCTTTTGCCAAGCCTCAACCAAGGCAGCATCGCTAGAAGAAGGCTTTGGAACTTCAGCATCTATGAACTCCTTCAGCCCATTATCATCTAACACCGCCTCCATCCTATCTCTCCATGCAAAATAATTCGAGCTACCTTCAAGAGCATACTCCAATCACAATCCTTGATAAGACATTTTGACTTCGACACCAAGAAAAAACACTGCTGCAAATTCGAATTCCACCAGCTCAAAACTCAACCACTTCTGATCTGTGAGAACAAAGTATTTCTAGCACAGAGATCGACTGTAGGGGCATTTACTGAATTTTTCACCTTTCAAAGAAAGGATGGATCCAGAGGCTACCTGGCCCTCTTACAGACTCCGTCTACCGAAATAAAATGTAATCACTGTAATAGATCCGATGATCAATTTCACTCTGATACCATGTAGAAATTTGAATAATAGATGAATTATTCACCGAGATTATCCTGATTACACACTATTTGAGCTTCATGCATAATACATAACCTCTTCTATAATTGATCATCAATTTGCGGAAATTAGAAGCAGTCGCATGCGCACATTAAAACATAATCAAGCACACATATAACACAGTATGTAATGGGGAAAGCTTACAGCTGAAAACCCCCAACTATTTGTATATTATAATGATAGAGAACATGTAACAATACATAGCACAAACTCCTCACAAGCTCTCAGCACTATCTCCAATTGTTACACACTAACTAGCTCAGATATGAACAAGTCACAAGTTCAAATCTCCTCCACCTGTTAGCCTGCCTCTACTGCGCAATCCAAGATGAATAATGATGAGATCCAAGTTCAAATCCCACTAGCTTGTACTGCGCAATTCTCATTGGCAATCTCAATCAATGTGTGTGCAAATCTCATGCACAGCTATAGTCACAACTGATAGTAGACTCACCCTTTCACCCACCTCTAACAATGGTCTCCACTGAACTGTCCATGCATTGCAGTTAACTGATGTGTTCTTTAGTTGATTTATGAGTTAATAATTAGTGAATTAATTAATAATTAATTCACACCATTCATCACTAGTGTATTTATCAGTTAGACTAAATACAACTAGTTCAACTAAGTTAAACCGAACACAACTCCACCAACTGTCTCATCAACTCCACCAAACTCTGCCACATGAGTTCCAACTGAAGTCAACCATGCAATAGCTCAACTAAACCCTAGGAATAGTGTAATTCCGTCTGTCAGCTGCATATGCCACATCCGTAGCTCGAACTGAAATGCTCCAAGAGGATAAGATAATGTTTATAGTCCAAATATTATTAAGAGCTAATAATATTTGACTGATCTATTTTTAGAATGGTAGTCTAAAAATAGACTCCGCCCAGTATGTCTAAAAATAGAGGTCCATATATTTTTACCAACTTGACCAACCATCCATAAATAACATCCTACAACTCATAGACCATGATCCATATGTCTAAAAATAGACATAGTCTAAAAATAGACTTTGCGACAAAAATCACTTGTGTGGCCCCCACCTAGTTTTGGTGATCACTTTCCAACTAGGATCAGGAAAGATGTTTCAGGATGCCTCCTTTAATGTTTCTTGTTGCCATCTTCAACACCATGGTGGCTAGTTACCAAAGTCTACATGAGATGAGAATGGAGATATTTTAATCAATTACAATTTTAACCATTCTAGAATCAATTTAAGAGGAGACTACTTAATGTTCCTTGGTGGCATGATTCACCAGTGACCAATTTATTGGATATGGATCCAAATGATTTAATATAATAAGAAGTGGAATGATTTATATATACAAATATATAGGCATATATATCCTCTTACAATTTATCTTGTTCCATCCAATTTGGTAAAATATGAGAAAAACAAGAGTTCCATCAATTAACATAAATATGGGATCAATTACTTAATAAAACCCTCGACTCGTGGAGATTGAAAGGTTTAGATTATGGTAAGTATTAGAGTACCAAGTATCATACATCGTTGATAGTGTGTAATTTGGAATCTTTCAAGTTCAACCGATAGTGTAGGCAAAATCTATCAAGTGACGCTTGACTAAGATATGATTGTACTTGAGATCTGTGTATCTAAGAATCTAGAGGAAATTATAAGGGACCTTTAGGGAAATCATAGATGTTGGATGCCAAATTTCAAAAATATATCTCGAAGAATTTAGAGGTGATAGAGTAGGTTTTATATTAATATCCAAGCATCTAGAAGAAATTTTTAGAGATATTTAAGGAAATATCATATATTGAATGCTAGATTATAGAACTTTATGTGATGGAACTTGGAGGAAGAATGGGATATTATTTTTCCTCTACATTATTCTTTTATTCGTTTGTGAAATTTTATATTTTTGATATTTTGTCTCATTCCTCTCATACCCTCTATCAATGGTAACAAAGTAATCTACTCATTGTTTTTTTCCAATACATGTCCCCAATGAGGTCAAGGTATAGAGAGTTGAATCTCAAGATAGTTTCACTTGAGGAAAATCACTCTCGCCAACCCAAGTGACCTACCATGGTGAAATAAAATAGAGATTACAGAGCAAGAGATCCTATCAATTTTTTTCTTGAAGAATCACTCACGCAACATAGGAGTGAGATGATGGACAATTTTACCTAGATCCTTCAATGAATACTAACAATGGTTGAGGCGCCTTCAATAAGCAAGAACTTGGGAGCTATGATACCATTTAAGGTACAAGTTAAATTCAATACACCCTTATTTTAAGGCCAAATATATGCATATGCTATTGAGAAATGGTTAAATCTATTAGAGAGCTATTACTCCATCTAACTTTTTTTCAAAAATGAGAAGATTCGTCATGCTCTTGAAATCCCTTCCCCATTTTCAAAGTTTGGTGGGAAGGCTACTAGGAGAGATACAATGAAGAAAATTAGTCTAGGATATTTAATGCAAGACACACTTATACTGATACTTTTGATTATTCACTCAAGGATAACTCTACCTTGCAAAGAAATATGATGACCAATACATGAGATGGACGACTCTGCGACAAGAGAGAAAACAAACAATGCTAGAGTACACTAATATTTTCCATTACCTATGCTCAAAGTTGCATATGAAATACTCTAAGTGTCACCTGGTTTTGAATTATTGTAGTGACCTACGTAAGTACATCCAAATGGATATGCATTTCCCAGACATTTCTTCACTAGAATCCACTTATCAATATGTTGTCAAAATAGAGAATAAATTGAAGAAAAGGAATAAGTAAGAGTTTGAGGTTGCAAACCACTGCAACAAAAGCCTAGAAAAGGTGGACCTAACTCATAGAAAAAGGAACAAAGTGAGGATATCCAACCTCAATATAATTATTCCAAGTCACAGGAAAACAAGAGAAATTAGAAGTCAAAGAAGGATAATGGAAAGTGGTGTGAGGTCAAAAATATCCCTGGGTGCAACACTAATGAATGTTGCTTGAAATAATCATTATTCATTGAGTTTAAAGAAAAAAATAATCTAAATAAAGTTTTTATTCAAAGAAGGATAAAGGAAATTTGATCATTGATGCATAAACCAATCTTATAATTAAACTGTGAATATCCAACCAAAAGAGTCAGAGGAGCCTAAAGAGGGGGAAACCTCTTTCATTCATAAATGTGGGTGAAAGGAACCTTGCTACATTTCATTGTTGATATTGGGAGCTAGAAAAACCTAATTTGAGTTGAGTTCATCAAGATATTTATTTTTGTGACAGTGCCACAACCCCAACCATACAACATTGGTTGGTTGATCATGATGTATGAGAAATCCATGTCAACCACCAATGCTACCTAGCCCTTGGCATCAATCCCTTAGAACATGAGGAACTGTGTGATGTCACCACACTCAAATTTTTTGATGTTCTTCTAGGACGACATTATATGTGGAAACATTATACTCCTTTTTATTCTTTTCACTGTAGTGGAATTTGTACTCTCGTGGATCAATTGTAAAGGATACCAAAAGTAGTTTCAACTATACGAAATTCATTAATATTGGAGAAGAAATGCCAAAAATTAGTCCCTCGTACCTCCAATTTTGTCATCTTTATGGTTCAATCAGAAGGATAAAAACAGTCACTACACCACCACAACTTTAGCACAAGCTCTCTCTATAGAACATAAACAAGTGGACAGACTTGTAGAAGTATCCAAAGACATATTCACCTCACCTATAAGGGTGCCTCTACAATTACAAGTAAAACATATACATACATGTGAATAAAGCCTTTCATATGCTAAGCATGGATACAATAAAGCTCTTCGTAACTCTATTAGCCTTAGCTCTTTTTAGGTATGTTCGATTTTTCAGCTAGCAACTCCCATGGATGTCACACTTCTGAAAACATCTTCACTAATGAATTCCTCCCATGCTCAATCTAGAGTAGATTGTGCAACCAAAAATTTTGAATGGATCCAACATTTCCAACAATAGGTTCATGATGTTTTGCAAAAGCCAATGGAAATTAAAAACAATGGAATGAGTAAAATCAAATTCCACACGAGTTTTGGGCTACATTGGATCAAATCATGGACACAAAGATGAAGGATATCCACCAACAAATCATACAACTCGATAAGGTTGTCAAAGTAGAGAGTTATTTCACCCAGGAAAGTGGCTTGCCAAGAGCCAAATTCAGCAGAAGTTTCCCCATATGATGAGGGAACTTGATGCAAGGGAAACCATTGCTTCCTAATGGGGGGGTGGGGGGGTAATTATTTTTAATATTGGTGGTTTACAAGGCCATGGATTTGGTGAACCATGTTTTCTATCTATGTTATTTGAAATGTGGAAGTAAAAAAAGTAAAAATCTAATCGTATAATTAGTTTTTATAGTAGACAACCATTCGTTATTTTTTACCATATTGATCTATGGTATTCACTCATGGTTTTTTGTAAACCATGGTATTTTAAATATAACTAAAGTCCACGATACTAGGTGAAAAGGAATTCATAAATAATATAAATACGATCCTTCACCATTATAACAACCATTGATTATCTCATAATGTAGTCTTATTACATTTTAACCATTTAATAAAAATAATTAATCCATTTTAATATATTTTTTTCCACTACATTTTCATTTTATGCTCTCATGACATATTATATTGTTGATATTTTGTCTCATTCCCCTTTCAACCTACATCACCTTCATGCACATTGATGTTATAAGACTTCTCATTCTTGATTAGGAAATGTTGGTTGCCTCTCTACATGAATATTTCATCCCTCATATAAATTTAGGGCATTTCGAACACTACTCCAGATACATCAATGGGTACTACCTCTAATTCCACTTCATTAATAAAATTATCACTTAGAAAAAATTTGGTGTTACACTATTTTTTTACCTTGATCTCTACATACTTATTTACCCATCCCAATGGATATAGGATAGGATAATTGAAAACCTATAATCAAATATTTCTAAATATAAACACTACTATGAAATGATTTTATGAGTTGGAGTCAAATGGAGCATCTATCTTGGTCTTATTGACTTAAATATTATTGCGGAAGGGTTTGGTCATATCCTTCTCTTCTTGGTGATGCAAGCTACTCAAATTCACCCCCTTCTATGTGAACGTGTAGAAAATATTCTAAGACACACTGAGACTACATTTTTACCTATTTCCCAACTATGTGGTTAGGATATTTTGGTTCTTTTCATCCATATTATAGTTCGTCGAGTTCAACTATGTATGTAGTTTCCAACACTTTTCGTTAGTGTGTCCATCAATATTACAATCATTACAATAGCTTTTGGAACCTTTGTAGTGATGTGGAATGACTATTGTATTCTTATCCTCCACCATTTCCGCTTCTTCTTCCCCTCCTTGAAATATTCCTAGTGTTCTTTCTGCTTGGAACCATTTGGTTTCCCTTTCTTGAGGCTTATGTTTTCTAGATACAATGCATGTACACACCCCATCGAATATACTTAGATTGCAAAGAATTAGTTACTTGACTAAATACTAAATTATTTATTGTGAAGGTTGATTTCCTTTAGATAATAGATTCTTTAATTATTGGTATTCTATTTAAATGTATAAAATAGTTGAAATAAAAAAACTAGAGAAAAAAATAATGCTCACACACCATCCACAAATAAATACAAGACTTACCCTAGGAAACTTGTTATGAGAGAAAACTCATCTAAAAAGTGATGTTGCTTTTCTCTTTTTTTCTCTAGTATGGAAATATGAGAATACAAAGAAAGAGGAATTTTCTATGGAGCTATCTAATGCATTGTGGCTTATAAGGCTTCTACAAAATATTATACCTCTTTTTTATGTTCTATAACTTACTACTCCTAGTTTTTATACTCAACTATGGAACACATACAATGAAATAGAATGGAATCATTTTTCTTCCTAGTAGCTTAGTATTTAAAATATCCTAATAGCCATAAGATTAGGGTTTGACTTCCTCAACCCTCATTATGGTAAGGTTTGGACCTTCTAAAATATTCTTGAATGTACACACAAGGCTAGCCCCACATGTATGAGTAATTGGGTTAATGTGGCATCCACTCGTACCATGGTGATCAACTAGGTAGGTCAACTTCCGGGAGGTATAATTTTTCATATGAGATCTTATTGAGGTAAGTTTTGTACCATTGGAAAGGAATCAATGTGTAGATGAATATTAGTGTGTGAAACCAAGCTTTGGACCATGGAGCCTTTAAAAAAATATCATTTGATTCCTAAAAATGGTCCTATAATGTTTCAAACCCCAATTTTCCAAGCTAATCCCTACCAACGGGGACTTCACTAGGGGAGAAATACCATACAATGTGGGTTCATATTGGGAGATATATATTTAGGACAATCTGACTTAATATATTGGGAGATATATAGGGATTAAATGGTTTTTATATTGGCAAGTATACAAAAGGGGGCTCAAATTTAATGAAAAAATATAAAGAGGTAAAAAAAATCTTAATAAAAGAATGGATACCTAAAATATCTAGTGAAATTAGGGGATTTTTAAATTGGGGAGGTGTATTGGGTTCATATTGGTAAGGGGCTAAATAATGTGATTTTTTGAGGTATTTTCCAATATGTAGTCAAATCATGGGTATTTTTTAGTATGCCATGAATGCACATGATATGTCAGAGGTTCATTGAATGAAGCCCACGTGTCCCTACCACCAAAATAGCATATAAGTTGATTCCTAAAATTTGTTTCCACCCAAAAATTATCAAAATAGATGAAAAATATTATCATGACCCATTCCATATCATATATAGGTATAGGAATAAAGTAGTTTATTGCATTTAAAATGATTTATCGTGCACCTTCAATATAATTTTCCATTTTTTTACAAAAGATGGATATATTTTAGACTTTGATATTTGTAATGATGTACTATTTTTATTTAAAGTCGGAAACAAGAAAAACAATGGATACATCTCATATGCTTTTGCTAATGAACAATTATTATATCTTTCTTTTTAAACATACAATCTATGTCCTTTTAAGTCAACAAACAAGTTTACTTTTTGATTAAAATGATAAGGAATGTATATAGAGTTTCCATCCTCTATCAAGCTTCATAGTAATATTTTTAAATTACTTAATTGATGTGACAATGTGTATTTTTTACTGTGAATAAAATTATGGTTTTTCTTCTCCTTACACAAAAAGGATGTGGAATATGGAAGTAATCTAGGGACGAAGGATGATGTTTAGTTTGTTTAGCATGTCACCTGAGTTTTGATGTGCCACTTTTACTTCCTTACTAGGTTTCTAACATTTTTAGAATACTTTTTTTATTTAGTTATGATAATTTTAGGGTGATGACCAATTACTTATGAATTATGGTGATTCCATTAGTAAAGATTATTGGATGATGTATTTACTTGGATTCCTATTCCGTATGATTATTTGTGAACATAAATGAACCATGTATTAGAGGCAATGATTTTTTTATCATTAGTACACACAATATATATGCATATACTAATTATGCATTCATACATTACCAATCTATTTCAGTATAAATATTGGATGTATAAATCACTAAACTAGGTTATTAATTAATAAATCATTTAATAATTATGGAAAATATGTTGCATAAATATAAATATATGATAGCATTAATGTTAATTGGGTTTGTCTTTGGTGGTTAGGAAGAATTATTGTTATCCTCATTATCCAATTTCACTTCATGCAAGTAACATTATTGAGGTCATATTGAATATATTGTTGTAATGGCTTTGAGGCTTATGGTTGTATAACCTTGAGTGTTAAATGAAATATTACTTTTTCCTATCTGTTAAAGATTTAAGTGATTGGATACATGGAAAAATGCATATCTAGTAGCAATTAAAAACCCCACTTGACTTGATTATTGAATGATATCATGCATTAAATAGTTATGGCGAGTTGTCATAATCTTTTGGGGAATATGTTCAATTTGTATAACGATATAACAAGAGAAGGAAGAATTTGCATTCTATCGTATTCTTATTCTATTTAATTCATTTATTAATTTATCTTAAATAATATTTTACCTAAAATATAGGAGGGTGGGTTGATGGCCAATTAATGAGATTGATTGACAAGGCTTTGGGAATTGAGGATGGAAATTTGATAGAAAAATTGAACTATTCTAGGATCTATTACACTAAACTATTTTGGACTATTTAGATACTAGTTTGTTTTTATGATTATTGTTCTTGGAACTTTTTCTCAAAGGGATAAGAAACCCAAGGTTCTTTAGAGTTAAGTAATTAGATAAGTTGTTCCTAGTTGGCTAAGATAAAAAAATTCTCAGTAATTTTTTTAGGAAGAAAAAATACACAAGGATAAATAGATAAATTGTAAATTATAACACCCATTAAAAGTTTAGGAAAATGTAGGTCCTTACAACTCTTAAGTAAAAATATCTTTCATCATTTTTTCAAAAAACTGTTAACATTTGGACATTACCCTTAATGTCTTATATATTTTTAAACATTGTATTTTTCATTTTTAACATAACATATTTGGTTCCAAATTTATGGTGAAAATAAATTTAAATAATTCTAACTAATTAAAATTATAGAACCTAACATAAAAAATGATATTTTATCGATGCTTCTATATTTGTGTTCACTAGATCTGAGTCTTTCTTGACAATTTCCTTGTATACATTATTTCTATACATTTGATTTAAAGCTCCCAATTAATCTCCCTTACTCAAATCTATGACCTTGTTCCTTAGCCTATTATATTAAACCCATAATAAAGTTATAAAGGAAAACAGAAACTTTGGTGAATCTTGCTAGTCCCTAATCTACAAACTATAAAATGCTTGACAATATTTATGTGAATTTGTTGAAATTTATAATTGTTTTATATGGGCTCTATAAAATTTGGAAACTATTAAGGTAAACGAGTTTTATCCTATAAAATTTGAGTGAACCATTTTTATAAAAAATGGAAGCTAGCAAAAAAAATGTGGAAAAAACATCGAAAATTTGGCCATGTGGGAAATTTAGCCCCTCAAGTTTTCCCTAAAAGTAATTTGAAATTTGATGTTGGACCAAAGTGACCTTGATTACTTAAAATTCATAAAATATATCACAATTCGTAATAATTTATCCCAATTTTGTTGCAATTAAAATTCTTATATAGAATTATGATATTTGTATCTCTCATTGCCCAAATTCATGGATACACCTTCAAGACATAATAGTCACAAAAGTCCCACTTTTGATGCATAAATGCGACAAAACATTCAAACCTTCCAAACCCAAACATATAATTATGCATAGCCAAAGAGAGCTCAAACAAAAAATACAAACTCCTTCCATAGTAGAAGAAAGACAAGAACATGCACAAGAGATTTATAACTAGAGCTATAAGCAGACTGTAGATTTTTTGTAGCTATAATCATGTTTGGAGTGTTTTACCATCCAATCCAGCAAAACCTTTGTTGGATCATAATGAATGAAAGGATAACTTAATTGAAATACATTAAAGGTAATATTCTTAAAATTGACAAAAGCATCTAATGGAAGAGACAAAATACCCCGTGAAGAAAGAGTTTTAACAAGCTAAGGCCACAATACAAAGAATAATAAGATCTAAGAAAATTTAGACCTCCTTGAATTAGAAGAGAACACAGGAGGAAGTTCACCTACTAATTGAGTCTAGACAAAATACATACAAAATATCCCGAACAAACTAATAAATATCCCACCACTCTTAATGAATGAACAAGAGTCAATATCGATCCTTAGTCCCTAAAATAAAGAATCATATTTTGTTTGGTTGTTATATGTGACAACAAGTATCCATGAAAAGAATGTTTGAATTATTCTCGGAGGTTCATAATATCCCCTATGAGAGTCCCTCCATTTCAATTTGCAACTAAGATAGTATAATCAGATCCAACTAAAGTATAAAATATATTAATTTACCTAATTTAAATATATTTTATATTTTTTTTAATTAAAATGTTAAAATCATATACTTAGAATATAAAGTTTCATTTGTTAATTGGTTTTATCTTGGATACTTGGGAAGAATTTGTTAACCTTTCCATTTAAGTTCAATTTCAAAAAATAATATATTGTTTCCAATGCTAAGTCATTCGTACTCATAATTAAAAGTTGTCACATGATAATGTAAATAAAATAAATTTATATTAATGAATTTTGGTCTGAGGTATGCAAAAATATGGAGGGTATGTAATTAGTGAAAATCGACAGTGTAAGTGAGGGGAGCTTCGTCAGGATGCTCTGAGGCATTGAGTTTTTCCTCACATTTTCCTCATGATATTATTCTCTAGTTTACGACTACAATAAAACATGTTAGTCTGATGGAATACCAAGTGGACTATTTCTATATTTAGAGCAATCCTCTAGCTTATATGTGACTTGTGGAGGACTGGGGCACAAATGTCACATTTTTGGTAGAGGAGGGAAGACATGTAGACGGAATGGATGAGGATTCGTCTTAGCCTCGGTTTCAATCCCAAGGAATGATAAAGTTAGGTGTGCCACATTCGTGTGTTATCAGGAAGGATCGGGAGGCCCATGGTGTTAAACATCCCTAACGATCCAAAGGATGTGGTACTAGGTATTTTCTCTCATAGTAAAAAAGGGTTTGCTATTTGTTGAAGACTTAACATTTTTCATGTATGGGTAAGATTTCCTAGGCTACCCTTATAGCTTTGGTCGGTGGAGCCATAGGGAACAAATTGTGGGTATTCTTGGAAGTTGACATGTCCTTCCTCTCTTTGGGAAACATGTCTTTAGTTTATATTTTCATAAATTTGGACCCCTGCGAAGGTCTGTATGTATAATTGGAACTATGCTTCCTCAACACTTCTCATCACCAAACACTAGACTACGAAGGGATCCCTTTCAAGTGTAGAAGATGCCATTAGCACGAGCACATTGTGAAGGATTTTCCCCTTCCTTTTTTTGGAAAGAGGGGATCGAAAAATCAATGATCATGTAGGAAAAGGGGGCCACAATAAGAGGATCAAGTGATGAACATGGAGGTGTGTCCCTCAGCTCAACAACATAAGTTGGAACTTCTGATGCCTTAGTTTAAAAGGAAGGAATCCAATGGCTCTTGCAGTCATGGTGACTTGGTGATGGATACATGACTCTCGGTCAAGGTTCAAAAAAGTGCTCCTTCTTCATCAACGGTCAAAGCTTTGGGTAGTTCCTCTCCCCATCACTCGATAATAAAGTTAATATACTCATTCACTGATTTGGATATGGGTTTTTCTCCCTCCTCTATCATTTATCATCTTAATGAATTCTCTTCCTCCCACTCTCCATCTACACAAGTTATTTATTCGTTCCCTACTGCAAATCCTTCTTGCCCCTCCCCAAAGGTGGACCTAACCATTGTTTAGGAAGACTCTTCGGAGTCCCTCTCCCATTACAATATTTTACCATGATAGCTAAAGGGATATCCCAGTCTCTGTATTGGAGGCCTTCGCCCCTCCTCCCTACCCAAGGTCAGTGGCCTATCAAAAACCCAAAAACAATAGTGTAGGATGTAATAAAAGTAAAATAGTGCTCAATTTATGGGGTGATTAGAGTAACACAAGCACAAGGAGGGTTATCCTCGTCATTTTTTTATTTTAACTAACGGGTTTGGCTAGCCTGCCTAAAATACTAGCCTTGAGGAGATTGGTGTTTTCAAAAAATACAACTACAATTTTTCTACAAGAAAAATTGGGGGAGAGTGGAAAGATTATGTAGGTGTTGCAGACCATTTTCTCGTGTTTTATTTTTATATGTTCAAATTCCATGGGAAGATCTGGGGGTCTAGTTATAGTTTTCAATCAAATAATCATAAATTATTTGGCCCCTGGGGTTCATAAATGGCCCTAGGAGCAGAATTTTTTTATTCGAAGTTAGTCTTGGACCTCTAGATTGTAAACATGTATGTCCCCCTTCAAGACTGGGTTCCATATTAGGACCAATTAATGAGGAAATCCTTCATGTCAGAAGTCTTGATAGGAGCATTTGAATTTTGCGATCCTCGTGCTAGAATTGACCCCCTCTATGATTTCTTCTCTCACATTCACAAGGGCCGCAAACTTGTTGATGTGGACCCAATCAAAAGCAGACCTACTTGGAGAAATAAGCGATTAAGAGAGGCAATGATTGAAAAATGCCTTGATTGATTCCTTTTGATGGATAAGATCAGATTTTTTAGGAAATGGATAGGGAATTATAGTGGATCATATCATTATCCATTGTTTTTGGAATTAAAGAGGGGAGTGCATAAACCAACAAGCCCTTTTAAGTTTAATTCCTCTTGGTTAAAATATAACTTTCACAATTTATTTTGAGAGAATTATATTCCCTTCAATTTGGATCTTAGAGTCCTTATTACAACCCATTTTGCAGAAAACCTAAAGAAGTTAAAAAGAGCCACCCTTTAGTGGTCCATCCTCAAGAATTAATGAAAAGATGAAGAACTAAAATAAATGGAGGGAGAATTGAGTAATTTTGAGGATCGTAAGAGGTGGGGTTATGCGACTGATGAATCAAAAAAAATAAAATTTCAGCTAAAAGCATCTAAAATAAGAATTATAGAAGACAAGGAGGCCTTATGGAGGCTTTAAAGCAAAGTAGTTTTGTTGAAAAGTGGGGATGATAATACAAAAACAATTCAAAAATTCGCAAAAATGAGAAAATCCCACAACACCATTTAGGCATTGAATGATCAGGAAGGGGGTAAGGCAACCACTTTTGAGGACTTAGCTTGGTTGGGGAAGAGACACTTCAACAACTTGTCAAATGTGCCTTATGAAGCTTCTATAGTGAAAGTGATTTGTGTGGCCTAGGCTTTTCCTCGCTTTTCTAATGATGAAGATAACCAATGATTAATGGAATTCGTTTTAGAATGTGAGTTGCAAGGGGTTCTTCACAATATCCAGAAAGAAAAGAGTCTTGGGCTAGATGGTTTTCCTATAAAATTGTTTATGGGTATTTATGACATTTTGGGAGAATACCTACTTAGAGAGGTTGAGGATTCCTGACATAATGGAAGAATGTGGACATACTTCAACTCAACATTTATAGCCCTCATTCCCAAATAATATGAAGCTCAGTTTGTTTATAATTTTAGGCCAATATCTCTATGTAATGTATATATAAGGTGATCGAAAAAATCATTGCAAATATAATCAAGTTGATACTTTCCAAAAAACAAAACTAGGGAACAAGTTGGTTTTATGGAAATTCATCAGATTCATGAAGTTATTTGGGTAGCTCAAGGACTTCATAGCCTCATAACTAGGAATATTAAAGGTATTGTGATCAAAATTGACATGTCTAAAACATGTGATAAGTTATCAGTTGGTTATATTTATGCTTGATTTTTTCTTGCATTGGCTTTGAAGTCCCTTTCAGAAATTGGGTTATGATTTCTATAAATTCTATCTCTTTTGTGGTTCTCATTAATGGGTCGAACTCCCCATTTTTTCATGCACAACGAGGGCTTCACCAAGGATGGCCCCTTTTCCCATTGTTGTTCCTTTTGGTGGTTGAAGGTCTTAGCATGCTCCTATTATAATTCAAAGGGAGGGGACACCTAAAGGATATAGTTGTGGTTTAATAGTTGGCAAGAACACACGTATTATTTGTAGATATATTATTGATTAGTGATGGTTCTAGGCACAACATGGAATCCATCGAGGATGCTCTTCTCCTCTTCCAGAAAATATTACAAAATTAACCCTCTCCCCACATGCTTTGTCTTCTGATGAATCTAGGAAATCCCAAGCTCTCTTCCCCTTTCATATCAATACATTGGATGATGGTCTAAAATATTTTGGGTTCCATCTCAGGCCTAATGATTATTGAAAGGTAGATTGGCAATGGTTAATTGCGAAGCTAGAAAATAATTTAAAGGCATGGAGCCTCAAATGGATGTCAAGAGCAAGACGATTCATAAAATCAATACTTGAAGGCATCCAAGTCTATTGGATGTCCCTATAATGGATTTCAAAGTGTGTTCTCAATACAATGCGAAACCTTTACTCTCATTTTTTAAGGGAAATAATAAAGGATGAAATTATGCTTCCACGGGAGAGATGGGACAAAATTGTTTTTCACAAAGCATGGGGAGGGTGGAGTTTAAAAAATATTCCTTTAGTTGCAAAAAAACTAATTGCAAAGGTGGGTTGTAGGCTTCTATCCACAAGCAATCTATGGAATTTAGTTGTTCACAAGAAGTATATATATATCCTAGCATTGTGGAGCAATGGATTTTCTCTCCAGACAAGAAAAAAAATCATATGTTTTAGTCATTAGAAAAGTGGTCCTATCTTCCTTCTCAATGATTGAAGGAGGTACTTCTTGGAAGGTGGGAAATGGGGGGAAGTTGAGGATTGGTATTGATCCTTGGGTGGGATGTGGGGTAAATTTTTGTCTTCCACAAGATTTTGTAAATTTTCTCAATATGAATGGAATGGTTACACTAAACTAGGTGGTAAATCACATGTGTACATCCATATGAGCTTAAAGGTGGGCAGATGCAACCCATTTGAATATTCCAGTTGCTTTTGATGTATAATGGAAAAACTATACAACATGCCTTAACCTATTTCATGTGTGGCTTAGGCATAGAGAATATTCCTTGTGCTAGGTTCCCTCTCCCTTATGTGAATGCACTCCTAAAATGGGCTACAACCTTTTAATTAGTGCTAGCAAGCTAGAGGATTAGGTGTGGAAATGGAAGAAAATTTTAAAAAATAAGACGCTTAGCAAAGGCCCAAGTCTTTATTTGGTGTCTCATCGAAAGCAAAATACCTACTTGGGACAACATCTGCAAGCACCATAAGGAATGGTCTAGCTAGTTCCCTCTCTATAAAAATGTGGAAGAATTTGTTCACCATCTTTTCTTGTCATGCCCCTTTACATTGGGGATCTAGGCAGATTATAGAAGAATTTTAGGCTTGGGTATTGGTTGGTAGGGGGGGTCATTTTCTGAAGCTTGGAAAAACTGGTGGGAGAAAATAAGTGCCAAACAATTTAGAAATATTCCCCCACTAATTTGTTGGGGAGTGTGGGTCACATGGAAAATTATCCTCCTCTAATAGGGTGGTTTCTTATATTCTTGCTATAAAAACTCTGGTTTGGATTGGGGAAATGATCAAACGACTATGCAGAATTGCTAGCACTAAAGCTTCTCATTTTGTTTACTCTTGAAAAAAATCATCAGTCCCTACAAATCTTTGGAGATTCCATGCTTGTTGTAAATTGGTTCAAAGAAACTCGAAGATGCCACAAACACTCCTTGTTGCCTATTTTAGAAGAAATATTCCATAAAAAAAACTTATTCGCTCATATATATGCTTGCCACATCTACATGGAACGGAACGTAATACAATTGCAAACACATTATCCAAAGAACAAGTTTGGAAGGTCTTTTAACAACTAGGAAAGGACACTTGAGAATATTTCCCATGGCCTTTCATGGAAAGGATAAGCCATAACAATAATAAGAATATATGATATCTATTTATTGATTTTTTATTTATGTTTATGAGATAGTTTAAGTTGTGTATATGAAATTGGAAAATGAATATATACATGTCTATTTATGCACACAGTTCAAAGTTTCTAGTAGACCAACAAATTTGAAAACTAGGAGTGACTCTTTTAGGATCTAATATTTTGTAAGAGTGAGAGATGATGATGCATCTACTAAAAAAATTATATCAATGAAGAAATTATTATTTTTTTTGGAAGAAAAAAAGAAATCGTAATCATGATTGGTTAGAAAAATAATTTTGAATAAAATAAAATAAAATTGTGTGATATCATGCTAATATTTTCATATTTTGTTGAACAAATTGGAAATCATCGAAACAAAATTATCCTTAGCAGCACAATGCACCCAACACACGAATGGTTTTAATTTACCTTCCCAACTTATTGTAGATTTTTACTCTACACAGCTTTCATTGTAATAAGTTTTTAGATACAAAAGAAAAAATGAATCCAAAAATATGTATGTTTTCTTTCACATATATATAGCTACTAAGCTAAACTAGGCTGCATCAAAGCTCTCGATAAATATTAAAAAGATGTTGCTTTCCTACTTAATGAATGACTTGCGAGAAAAGATGATATAAACCATCTGCAATCTTGAAATAGATCAATGTTGTACAAAGTTTCTTGGAGAGAAACAGATCCCTTTGAATATTTAAGTCTCCATCCAGTCCTTCGACCAATAATGGCAAAAATGAATTTTAATGATTGGTTCCTGGCTTTTCAAGTCCGCCTCCATCACGACGGAGTGGAAATAATTCCAATGTTTTAACTGCATCTACATTATTGCAACTCGAACATGTATGGTCAGACAACAAGCCATGCCCTATTTTCCCCTGCAAATGATATAAAAATTGTTAAAATATATTTATTATATTCCTAATTAATATCGAAAAAAGAAAAACATTTGATTTATACTTACAAGGATTCTTGGTCCTGATATGGGAAAGTGGTCATTACCAGTTCTGGAATCCTGAGTGCAGTCTGCTGTTTTTTTTTTTTTTTAAATTAAAATGAGAAAGCTAACATGGAGATAAACCTTTAAACGATATATAGATTACATACCTGCTTCAGGTTGTGATTGTAATGATGGTTATGTTTTTTTCTTCCTCTGTATCTCTTTGTCCGTAGCATTAGGGTTTTGGAACCAATAGAACACGTTTTTCTCTTCAACTTTGCCATACTTCTGCAAATGTTTGGTAATCCTCTCTATCTCTTTCAATGTTGGTGAATGAATGCCGCTTTTGTGAATAGATTCCAGTACAGATTTTTGTTTTATCGTTGGCTTCCATCGATGAGTGGAGCCTCCCGTTGTATGTTTTCCTACAGGGATGGATTAATATAAGAAAAAGAGATGGACCAAAACAAGGGAAAATCCATAAATCTTGCACTCTGAAAAAATCATAAATACCTGATATATTTCTGGTCATTGTTGGGCTATTGTTGCCTTCAGATTATCACTAGTGTAGCAACAACTCCACCCCACCGATGCATTCGATGATGAGAGGAGGTGGATGAAAGTAAGATGAGCTCTATGAAACCCGCCTATGGATAAAAGTAAAGCGAAATAGTCTTTATATAAAACCCAGAAATGGGCAGAGGAATTAATGAAAATATGGATCGGTTGGTTTCTCTGAAATGGGAAGCGATGAATTGTGATGCGAAGGCCGTTGAGTGGACCAGGTCTCACCGTAAAGCAATCCAAGGAAGCAATCCAAGGGAGCCACGTACTTCAGCCAGTCATGTCTAAACGCTCCTTTCTTGCGCCGTTTCCCCTTAAATTTTGTATAATTTAATTTAATAATTGTGTCCTTATATATATATATATATATAATTTTGACTATGTCAGTAATTGGAATGAATAATTCTTATCCTCACTTAAATTTAATATGGCAAGTGGCATGACTAGTTTGATCATGATTTATTGATATATTAAGACATATATTTCTAATAATTTAACAAAAAAGAAACAAAAAAGAAAGTTAACTTTAGTATAGATTTATTTAAGTATGAATATGAATCAATAAATTAATTTTTTTTCAAATACAATTTTTTTTTAGACAATGTGTTATTTTTTTATTAAATTATATTTTTGAATGTTAAATAAAATATATATAAGATTCAATAAAAATTTTAACCATAAAAATTTAATTTTTTTTTCTATATAAATATATATAAAGTTGATATAGTTCACATAGATTTTCAAATTATCTATATATTCTTTTTATTTAGAACATAATTTTTTATTTTAAAGGGCACTAACAAACTTACACATTTCAATATGGATCTAACATGAGTCAAAAGGGAACAAATTTCTTCATATGCAAACTTCTTTAGAGTGCAAAATACAATGTGTAATTTTCATTATTTAAATTGTATTTTTGAATACTATATCAAATATATATAAGACCAAATAAACTTTTTAACCATAAAAACTTATTTTTTCATAATATATACATAATATTTTTTAAATAATATATAATATATATGTAATTCACATTAAAATATTTTACATCACATGTACATAGAAACATTTTAGGTTCACATTTTTTTACATTTCTAATTACTTTAGAGCATATTTTTCTCTTTTTATTATTATAATTGACATTATTTTGCTATTTAGAACACTGACATATAGACAAACTTACACATCCCCTCATACTAGGTTGTAGAATGAGCCTCTCTATACTCAATCATTCAAATTTGTGTTTCAAAAAATTATAACAAAAATTTATATGCATAAAATGTTATAAATATAGAATTTAACAAATTTTGAATGAATAAAAGAGATGATAATATTATTAAATATTTTTTTATTGAATTTTTATTCTACAAACAAAAACATTTCATCAATTTAATATCTAACTTAATAATAATAATAATAATTAAAAAACAACATTTTATCTTATAAAAAATATTTAAAAAATAAATAAAAATTATCACTTATTATTTTAAATGAAATAAATTTTAAAAGCATTAGTATACTATTCAATTTTCAATTTAATATTATTTAATATATATATATATATATATATATATATATATATATATATATATATATATATATATATATATATATATAAAATACTTATATTTTATTATATTATTGGAATATATATAATGTTGCCAACAAGGATGGTATCGGTAAGGTCATAGCTCTACCAGAGAGGGTATTTAAAAATATATATATTATTTTTTAAATTTCATTTCCGTAGTTTGAAATGTATAAAAAAATCTAAAAAAACATACACTAACCCTGTTTTTAAAAATGTAATTTTATTTTATTTATTTTGTGATCATAGCATAACTCATGTTGTCCAAAATATCTAAATTGAAGTTGTAAAGTTTTCTTGGAAAGTTTGTTAGCATGTTGATTCGATTCCATGTAAATATAAGAAAAAGATATCCATTTAAATATTTCCATCTAAATCTCTCTATCTCAACAGTGATTTCACCAAAGATATAAGTAAATGTGAAACATTGATTTTTAATTTTTGTTTGTCGAATGATCTCCCTTGGCTTGTATTTTTTTAATTTTTAACTTTTATATACTAAGATGTCCAGTGGTTTATTAGAGTGTCCAAAAACCTATAAATTCAGCATTCTTATTAAAGCCACACACATGAGTATATCTAAGGATGTAATGGTGATTTTCATTTAAATGAAATATTGCTTTGACACCGCAATTGGGGCAATTAGGGGAGCTCCTTTTCTAGCGTGATAAAAAAGCCTCATAGAATCTCTTTAAGTTGTGGCATAATTGGAACCCTAGTTTTCCTCCTCTTAGTTTCAGTTTGTAATTTATTTCTCTTTTTCAATGAGTCTACTTGTCACTTCAGGTAGGATGATGTTGTCATGAAACATGGCTGGATTGCAAGCCCACCAAATATTATTTACTAGCACAATCACATTAACCAATGCGATTGATATACGCTGATAAGCTTATATGAAATAGATTTACAACCGCATTCACCAATGTGGTTGATATACGCCGATATTCCATATCCACTACCCAACACATATATTTCACCAAAATAAATATTATATATTTATGATTAAAATCACCAAAATATTTTATATATTTACTGATAATATATTAATAATATTAACTATATACATACTATATTATTTAATAGTAAAATATATAATAGAAATATATTATTAAATTATTTCAATACATTAATAGTTTTAACTCAAACTATAATATAATTCTATTATAACATAATAATAATATTTTATTAATATTATAATAAGTTTATATCTCTTACCAATATCTCAAGGAATTATTAATATTTTACATCAAAAGAACTAATAAACCCAAGGGTTTAATATTATAAACCAAAGTAATTGGTGAAGCAAAGGATAAATATTAATATTATAAACCAAGAAATAAATAATCCTAAGAATAAATAATTTAAACTAAGAGATTAGAAAACCCTCAGAAATAATAATACTTTAAACCCAAAAACATAAGAAAGTAATAAACTCTAAGAATTAATATATTAAACTAAAGATATTAATAAATCATATGAAATAATATTTAAAAACAAAAAATCTAAGAACTAATAAACCCAAGGGTTTAATATTATAAACTGAAGTAATTGGTGAAGCAAACGATAAATATTAATATTATAAACCAAGAAATAAAAAAAACCCTAAGAATAAATAATTTAATCTCAAGAGATTAAAAAACCCTCAGAAGTAATAATTTAAACCCAAAAACATAAAAAAGTAATAAACTCTAAGAATAAATATATTAAACTAAAGAGATTAATAAAGCATATGAAATAATATTTAAAAAAAAAAAACCTAGGAACTAATAAACCCAAGGGTTTAATATTATAAACCGAAGTAATTGGTGAAGCAAAGGATAAATATTAATATTATAAACCAAGAAATAAAAAAACCCTAAGAATAAATAATTTAATCTCAAGAGATTAAAAAACCCTAAGAAATAATACTTTAAACCCAAAAAAAAAGAAAGTAATAAACTCTAAGAATTAATATATTAGACTCAAGAGATTAATAAAGCATATGAAATAATATTTAAAAACAAAAAACGAAGAAATTAATAAACCCTAACAATTAATATTTTAAACTAAAGATATTAATAAACCCAAGATATTATTAATAATACAAACCAAAAGAACTCATAAACCAAAGGTTTAAATATTATAAACCAAAGGAATTGGTGAACCCAAGGGATAAATATTATAAACATAAGGGATCAATATTAAAAACACAAGAGATTAATAAACCCTAAGAATTGATATTTTAAACTAAAAAACCTAATAAATTAATAAACCATAAGAATCCGTATTTTAAACATAAGATATTAATAAACCAACGAGATTATTAACATTATAAACCAAAAGAACTAATAAACCGAAGGGTTTAATATTATAAACCAAAGGAATCAACGAACCCAAGGAATAAATATTATAAACCTAACGGATGAATATTAAAAACAATAGAGATTAATAAACCCTAAGAATTAATATTTTAAACTGAAAAATTTAAGAAATTAATAAAGCCTAAGAATTAATATTTTAAACTCAAGAGACCATGCTCTTATTCCCAAAGTTGACCATGCTGCCACTCCTAAAAAATTCAGACCCATTGCCCTCTGCAACGTAATCTACAAAATAATATCCAAGGTTATTGCCAACCGGCTTAAGCCACTTCTACCCATTCTTATCTCCTTTGAGCAGACTGGGTATGTGGAAGGCCGTCAAATCTTGGACAGAATCCTTCTTACCCACGAGGTTATTCACTCCTTGAAACAGATTAAAAAGCCTGGCATGCTCTTGAAGATCGACCTGTCAAAAGCCTTTGACAAGCTCAGCTGGAGCTACATCCACCAGGTGCTTGCTACCTTCAGATTTAACCCCTCCTTAATCAGATGGGTCATGACTTTAGTCTCTTCCTCCTTCTACTCCATCCTGGTTAACGGTATTCCTTCCCATCCTTTCTCTCCATCCTGTGGCATACGTCAAGGCGACCCCCTGTCTCCCTTCCTTTTTGTTCTAATGGTCGAAGGGTTAGGACGGTTTATCAAACATGCGCTGCACCTGAAGCAGATTTGAGGCATCTCTGTCCATGTCTCCTCAGCCATTACACACCAGAAATTTGTGGACGACAACATGCTCTTTGGGCACCCATCTGCCCAAGAAGCTTCCTCGTTCAAAGCAATCCTCGACACGTTCGTAGAAGCATCGGGCACTTCGGTTAATGCTTCTAAATCCCAAATTTTTTTCTTCAACACAGACCTCCCTACTCAGATTCGTATTGCCAGAATCCTTGGTTTTACCATCGCCAAGCTGCCTGCTAAATACCTGGGTGCCCCCTTAATCGATTCTGCCCTTAAGCACTCCTCTTGGCAACACCTCCTTGACAAACTCGAAGCCAAAATCTCCTCCTGGACTTTTTGCTCTCTAAATCTGCCCAGCAGGCTCATTCTGGTCAAGTCAATCTTACAGTCTATGCCTCTTTACCTTTTCTCAGTCCTGGCAGCGCCCAAATGGGTCCTCAAGAAAATCAAAGCACTCCAGCGCAACTTCCTCTGGGGAGCTTCTGGCCCAAACCGGAAATGGGCGCTAGTCAAATGGGCGACCATCTGCACTCAAAAGCACACTGGCGGCCTTGGCCTTCGTGATCCTCAACACAGTAATGCAATAATGGGTGCAAAAGTCTGGTGGAACTGGCTATCCATGCCTCATAGCCCTTGGGCGAAGCTCTGGAGCGCCAAATATGCCAACCATAGACCTACCTCAGAGCTCATCAGACTTACTTCAGCTGACTCAGGCTCTTTGATCTGGAATGCAGCCAAACAACATCTCCAACTGATCTAAGAGCACTGCTTTTGGGAAGTACGTGACGGTCATACTTCACGTTTTTGGACAGATGCTTGGCAGCAAAGGCCCAAACTCCTCACCTCCATCAATCCTCAGCTTCAGCCACATGAGATACATCCCCTAGAGGCCCCGGTCTATCAATTCTGGGAGGAGAATCCCATTCAAGGCTTTAGACAATGGAAGGCGACAACCATTTGCCTAAATCAGCAACAAGAGCAGGTTCACGCAACTCTAGATAAGGAGCTAACTGGCAGGAAAATCAGATACTCGGAGCAGCCGGACATCTTACGATGGGGCTATACATCCAAAGGTAAGTTCACTACCCAGGAAGCTTACTCCCTGCTAACTCAAAATCAAGAGCCTATTGACTCCATCTGGAAGGAGCTCTGGTCTCTGCATCTATGGCCCAAAGTTTCCACATTCATGTGGCTTCTATGTCATAGAAAAATCCTCACTTGGGACAATCTAATCAAGTGGGGCTTCATAGGGCCATCCAGATGTCCCAACTGCAATAACCAGGAAGAAAAAATCCAGCATCTCATGCTCACATGTCCACTGGCAGCTTTTCTATGGGACAACATAAGCCTCAAAAGTAGAAGGGAAGGCAGAAATAGGGCAGAGTTGAACGCAATCATTCGCAACTGGCCAGTCGCCCCCTACAACTGTTCCCTCCTCAACTCTCTTTGGCAGCTCATCCCAGAACTCACGCTCTGGAGCATCTGGAAAGAAAGGAACAAGCGAGTCTTCAAAAGCCAGAGTACCCCTTAAGAATTCCTCTGGAGAAATCTCTGCAGAAACCTCCAAGAAACCTTGGGACTTCGGAAATGGAAACATGATGACTTCCCTTTGCAACCCATCGAAAAAGTCATCTAGGATAGCTGGCAACTCAATCTCACCCCTGACCCCTCGCCGGCCAAGCATAGAGGGCCGCAACCAAACGCCACCAGCAAATGGGTCCCCCCTCCATATGGCACTCTGAAGCTCAACTTTGATGGAGCATCCAAAGGAAATCCAAGGGAGGTAGAATTTGGGGGAATCTTCAGGGACCACCGTGGCAGTCCTCTGCTCACCTACTTTGGTTCTATTGGCTGGGACACCAATAATTCTACGGAGCTAGAAGGACTTTGGCAAGGATTGCAATTGGCTCAGCTTCATAACTACTTCCCTCTCGAAATCGAGGGCGACTCACAAATTCTCATCAACATTGTCCACAAGCTACTCCAAGGCTCTCCTCCATCGCGTGTCACTAATAGTTGGCAGCTAACTGTCAGACTGGAACTTATTGCAGAATGGATGCAATAGAACAGAGCCATCGTCCTCAAGCACGTAAGAAGATCTGGAAATCAAGTAGCTGATATTTTGGCTAACAAAGGAGTCACCAGCGCTCAAACCCTTTTTGTTGGGCCTCTTTCCAGTTTCAATGACAGCAAACTCCTTCAGGACTGCACTCAGTTGGTGCAACAGGACAACACTATCCCCAATGCGAGTGCATTCCAGTGAGGTGATGGCATTCAATGAGAAGGACGGCGCGTGGCAAGGCCACATGGCCGCCTACAACCAAAATTTATGGTTCCTCGATCGTCTTAATTCTTCAGGCCGCCAACCTCAGAGGCATTTACGCCGGTGGGGAAGACGAGGCCGTGAGTTTTTCATAATGCCGCCCTTTGACTTCAGTCTCTCGCTCATCACCCCTGTGCATGAGTTCTCGGCTCTGTTGCAGTTCAGTTCGACAGTTTCCATGAAGAATTTCCCTCCACCAATTAGCTCTGGTTGCCCTCCTGAAGCGGAGCTTCCCAGCACTCACACCGTGCTGGGCAAACGCTGTATTCTGAGTTGTTGTCTGGAGCTCCTTCCTGGCTATCACTATTCCCATAGTCCTTTTTTCCCTTTGCATTTTGGCCTCTCGTCTCAGCCCAATTTGCCTGCTTCCCTGCGTCTTTCTTCCCCCTCTCAGCACAATTCTCCCCCCTCGTACAGCTCTGGTGGGACAATGCCCAGACTCAGGCACAGACTTAGGTGTCGCAGAGGTAGCACCCGAGCTCAGCCCTCCAACCGTCGCCGCTCTCCCTCCACCAATTCTTCGACCTCCGCTTCTGATAGCTCGCATGGCAGATATCCTGACACGCGTAGCGGGCGTGGGCGTGGGCATGGGCAAGGACGCAGTCTTCCCTCCCATTTGCATGGTGCTTCGGTCCCTCTGTCTTCCCCCGGCCTCTGCATTACTGACTCTGCTTATCTGGCCAACCCTTCCACGGCTCTTTTTCACTTCCAATGTCAAACCATTCGGCCTCTAGTTGTCGCGACCGTCTCAGTCACCTTTAAGTAAATTCCGCAAGCTGGCTCGGATTCTCTCCCTCATGCGAACCCTTCCAACCAGCAGGGCCCCTCTGAAATTGCACAGGTCACTCAAATTGGCAAAAAAGGAATTTCTCCGAAAGCGAGCGCTGGAAGCTCTTGTCCCCAACAGGATAAAGACAAGCAGGAGGACTGTGGCGAGGCGGGAAAAGAGGCAGCTCCAAAAGAAACGGCAGCAAGAAATTGTCCCATTCCGGATGACAATGACGACTACTGGTGCAGAATTGAACAAGAGACCTCCTCTGAAGACTATCGTCTCTAGTGCATCCAGCCTCACTCAAGTAATTTTGTTCAGATTTTATGCCATGTTGTTGCTTTCAGAAGTTTTAGTCATTTGGTATGTCAAACTACAGTCACAGTTATATGGTTATGTTAAAGCTGGTTTCCTCATTCGAGGCAGCTCACATACTTTTTTCAGGTTGGTTTCCCCTTGTGGGCAGCCCATTTTTGCTATTTTGTTGAACTCATGATGCCTCTGAAGGCCCTACACTGTATGTACTATATGTTTCAGTAATATATTTTAGACTTACTTAGAAAAAAAAATAAACCCAATGTGTGATTAACATTATAAACCAAAAGAACTAATAAACCCAAGGGTTTAATATTATAAACCAAAGAAATCGGTGAACCCAAGGGATAAATATTAAAAACCTAATGGATAAATAAGGCTAAGGGAAATATTAAAAACAATAGAGATTAATAAAACCTAATAATTAATATTTACAAATAAAAAACCTAAGAAATTAAAAAATCCTATGAAATAATATTTTAAACTCAATAGATTAATAAACCCAAGGGATTATTCATATTATAAAGCAAAAGAACTAATAAACCCAAGGGTTTAATATTATAAACCAAATGAATTGGTGAACCCAAAGGAATTGATTTAAACATTGAGACAATTGTTGTCACAATGCGACGTTGGACCAACTATGACCATGGTTGGCCATGGGTGATTTTCATATTGAGACAATATTTGTCAGAATGTGACATTTGATCATGGATGACATTGATCGACTATGGCTAAAGAAATTAATAAACACTAATAATTAACCCAATGTACTATTCATATTATAAACCAAAAGAACTAATAACCCAAGGGTTTAATATTAGAAACCAAAGGAATTGGTGAACCCAAGGGAAAAATATTAATAACCTAAGGGACCAATAAGGCGAAGGATCAATAAAATTAATAAAAAAAATACTCAAGTTGAAGAAATTAATAAACACTAATAATTAACCCAAGGGATTATTCATATTATAAACCAAAAGAACTAATAAACCCAAGGGTTTAATATTATAAACCAAAGGAATTGGTGAACCCAAGGGAATTGATTTAAACATTGAGACAATTGTTGTCACAATGCGACGTTGGACCAACTATGACCATGGTTGGCCATGGGTGATTTTCATATTGAGACAATATTTGTCGGAATGTGACATTTGATCATGGATGACATTGATCGATTATTCATATTATAAACCAAAAGAACTAATAAACCCAAGGGTTTAATATTATAAACCAAAGGAATTGGTGAACCCAAGGGAAAACCATTACCCAACAAATTAGTATTAGAAATAAAAATCATTAATAAACTTAAGTGATTAATAAAGTCGAAGGATCAATAAAATTAATTAAAAAAAATAAAAATGAAATAAATTAATAAACAATAATAACTAACCCAATGTATTATTCATATTATAAACCAAAAGAAGTAATAACCCAAGGGTTTAATATTAGAAAACAAAGGAATTGGTGAACCCAAGGGAAAAATATTAATAACCTAAGGGACAAATAAGGCGAGGGGAACAATATTAAACAAAAAAAATAACATTGAAATTAACATACTTTAAACACAAAACCTAAGAATTTAATAAACGATAGTATTTAATATTTTAAACTGAAGAGATTAATAAAGCCGAGGGACTATTAATAATATAAACAAAAATAAATAATAAACCCAAGGGTTTAATATTATAAACCAAAGGAATTGGTGAATCCAAGGGAAAATTATTAAAAACATAAGTTATCAATAAGGCCAATGGATCAATATTAAAAACAGAAGAGGGTAAGAAACCCTAAGAATAAATATTTTAAATTCAAAAGCCTAAGAAATTAAAAAGCCATAAGAATCAATATTTTAAAATCAACTAATTAATAAACAAAATGGATTATTAATATTATAAACCAAAAGAACTAATAAACCCAAGGGTTTAATATTATAAAACAAAGGAATTGGGGAACCCAAGGGAAAAATAATAAAAACATAAGAGATCAACAAAGCCAAGGGATACCTATAAAAAACAAAAATAAAATAGTAAAGTCACATGATTATTTATATTATAAATTGAGGGGAATAAACATGGTTTACCATGCTTGATTTAAACATTGAGACGATTGTTGTCACAATGCGACGTTGGACCAATTATGACCATGGTTGGCCATGGGTGATTTTCATATTGAGACAATATTTTTGAGAATGTGACATTTGATCATGGATGACATTGATCGATTATTCATATTATAAACCAAAAGAACTAATAAACCCAAGGGTTTAATATTATAAACCAAAGGAATTGGTGAACCCAAGGGAAAAATATTAATAACCTAAGGGACCAATAAGGCGAAGGATCAATAAAATTAATAAAAAAATACTCAAGTTGAATTCCATGTTGAATTCTTGTAAGTAATATGATGAACTTCCAACCTTATTGTTCAAATTACTCTATAAACAAATCAAGTAATAATTCTATACAAATATACAGTTTTAATTACTCTATAAAAAAAATGAAGTAATAATTCTATACAAATATAGTGTTTTAATAGTAAAGTTATTATGTAATATATATTTATTTGAATACATATATTTTTATTCAATTCTAATTAAAAAAAATAAGTATTTCAATTTTCTCAACAAATTATTTTGATTTAATCTATAATATCATTACAAACAGGCAATAGTTGCCATCATAAAGTATAAAATTCCAAACACTCTCCGTGCCGCTGAGAATACATTTGTACAGGAACACATGCCACCGTTTAAAATAATACATGTGGCAGTTGTGGAACACAGTTTTATGCCACCATTAAAATTAATACATGTGGGCGGCTGTGGGGTTGAAGGTCGAAGGTTCTGGATGATGCATATGAATTGGAAGCTGAGCGGATTAAATCTGACGAGTCGATTCCTGTAGGTTGCACACTGCTTTCTCGTAGTTAACGAATCCCATGAACCAAAACTCGTGACAGTCAACCATCACGATCCTAATATATTTTTCAGCCGAATTCTCTTTGTTGGTTGACAGATTCAAAGCCTTCAGATTCGCCAACGGAATTACAACATGCATTCATTTTCATTACCATTATTATTCAATTTCAAGAAATCAAGAATTACTATTCAATTTCAAGAAACCAAGAATTACTATCCAATTTCAAGAAATCAAGAATTACTATTATAATATTCAAGAATGTAGCTACCACTCACCTGGTAGTAACTCCATGACATCTCTCCGAAGGGAGCGGTGAAAGACAAGGGGTGATCGCTGCAGAAGGCGATCTTCATGGTCGAAATGTACAAAGTTCCGGCAATGGGGCCGGTGGAAGTCGACAGATAACGGGCATACATTTTCCGTAATTTCTCCTCTAGAGAGACGGAAAGGGCCTGCCAGAATAAAGCTTTGAAGCCGCCTTCTGTTAGGGCCTTGGCACCCAAGCTTAACTTCCCCCATGCCGCATCCGGTACGTTGTGCCCATTTTTCATTGCATTTAAACAAAATCCTTCAATTGAAAACACCGGCAAGAACGCAAGAACCTAAGAGAAGCTGCTAAATTTATACTTATAGTTCGTCCAGACATTTGAGGCCAAATTTCAGCCTTCTTGGCCCATTTTTTGAAGCTGTGCAGCACCGAATCCAAGGGATCTATGCACAGAGACTCTAATCAGAGAGAGAGAGAGTATAGATTAAAACAACAAAATGCTTTCTTGATCAGATTTTTTTTTTTTAATGAGAGCATACTCTTTGAATGTTGTAAGGGAGATGGTTTCACGATATACGAGCTGGGGGTGGGTTTCTCCAGTGGGGAAGTCCACAACGCGACCTCTTGGTTGTAAGGATGGGCGTAGGGGGGCGCGGGAGCACCCATGATTTTGGTGCCCCATTTTCGGCTTTCTTGCTCTGAGACAGTTGAATCTCCATGCAGCGCGGCCGTCGATTTCGAACCCTCAACCTCCACCGTCAAATAAACGATCTTCTTCGTCACCCCAGCTGTGGTACTGTCCTTTTCTGTGTAATCTGATTGCAAAAGTTTCTCTCTGTGGACTTCTTCTCTACTCATCGTTGAAATCCTATGGTCTTAACAGTGGACAGATAATTCAAACGCACGACAAAATTGATAGAAATTTTGGATCAGGTTAAAGACTTTGTGAAGTGAAGTGGATAAGATTGGAAATTTATATAAGGGGTTGCTTGCAGTGGAAGGAACGAGTGTCGAGGGACGTGTAAGGATCGAGTAAAACCGACAGCTGTCACAGAGTGCAGTGTTCGTCTTTCGACCTTCCATGAGACATCTAGAAGAAATATGCGCCATGGATGGACGCGTGCAAGAATTCAATTTATGTAGCTCCATGTGTAAATATAACAGAGGATAGTCATTCCACTTGAATAGTGATTATTCCATGTGTAAATTTTGTACATAATTAACAAAGCGTTCCCTTCACTGTAGTTAAAACCATCACGTATGCGTTGAGAATTTGAACCATCACGCATAATGGCCCCGGCCTGCGCAACGTCTACCAGCCAAATGGTATCCCATGGTATCCGTATCTTTTCAGAGTTCACCCTAATTTGATAGGTGGCAGTCAACAAATGGCATAGTAAATTTTTAATCATGTTTTGTAAAAAAATAATTTAAGTATGGTTTAAACATGTGATTTAGATATGCAAGGAAGTTAGTTGTTTGAATTTTGTCCATTGATTTAGTGGCGACGACCAGAATATACCGGCATATTTCAATCTAGACCATCGGATGAAAAACATTAATTAGAAAAAGAATTAAAGTAGCCAATTCCAACAGGGGGTTACGCCTATCAGCGTAATAAATATAGCAAGGAAAGTCTGGAAATTTTTCATATAGCCGTCTACCTCCAATTCTTGAGTACAATCTTCTAAAATGATTTTATTTCATTGGGTTAACGAGGGAGCAATAACTCTCTAGGTCTTACGTGAGTAATGAAAAGAGATAAATGTGTGAATACATGACATAAAGCACAATGGTTAGGTCCACACCATCATTTTTCCTATTATATTATCACAGGTTAACCATTTATTGAATAAAGCTAACCACAAAAATATTTTACAATTTAAAGGAACATTATGTTTTGAAATGTACTACCTCGCCTCATATGAGGTTGTTCACGAGTATTTTCAAAAAATGCCTTAGAGATAAGCTTGGATATGTATTTCCAAGTAGTGGGGATTTTTTTTACCAAATTCAATGATTTAGGATGTTTTTAACTAAATGAATAAGGGAGGGAACCAAACAATTTTACATAATCATTCAATTTTGTAGGTTATATAAATATATTATTTATATAGATTAAATTAAATATTTATTTTCAATTTTATAGGTTGTAATTATTAATCATATTCTTTTTCCAGTTATATTTAAATATAACGTAGTTCTGGGATGTCTATTTTACATTTTTTTCATTTCTAAGTTATTTATCACATATTTATTAAAATTATATTTTTTACTATATTTAATATTTTCATATATATTGTTGTCTTTCTCGTGATCTTGACATCGCTTTCCCTCCACAACTTCTCACCTCAGCATCTCCTAATACCTAACCTTATATCTTGGTTCCTGTTAGGGTCCCGTGATTTAGCTGATTGGAAAGCCAAATGACAGTGTAACATCAAACCAGTCTTTGGAGCCCAAGGAACTAGCCTTCCTGGACTCAGAGAGAGCTCTCTCTATTTGTGTAAGGGATATCTGTGTGTTTTCTTATTGTGTTCTGATTTTAGGCTATTTATGAAGTAGGTTTTTGGTTTTGGTTTTTAGGTTGTAAGGGATGAACTGATCAAAGACTAAGATAGGTAAAAAATATGTCAGATCAAATGGGCTATGGGGTCGAAAAGGTCAAGAAAGCTGTTAGATGGTGATACAAGGTTGTTGAAGGGCTGATTTGATTCGAGGTAAAATGGAGTGGGATGGACATTAATTTTGTGAAGAACAAAGGATTTCAAACATAACTAGTTTAATAGCTGACATAAACATGGTAGGGCTAACCATTAATCATGAGAAATGTAACTGTAAATTGATCAATGCATAGAAATAAACATTCAAGCCATGCATAGAGATATATGACTCTCTAACTTTAGGAAATGGCTATCAGAATTTGGGGAAATACATTTAAGACAAAAAAAAAACTCAAATCACTATGAAAGAATGCTTAAGCATAGTATTTCAAGCTATTGGGCACTTTGAAGCAAGATTGCATAGTTTTAGGCAAAGGGCAAGATCAGTACAAGACCTCTTTGTTTCAACAAATGACAATCTAACAATCAAAGAGAGGTTTCAGAGGTGGAGCTATGAATAGCCATGAGTAAGCAGGGCATATCGTGAATCATACTTAGCATGCATAAAACCATAAATGAAACAAGCAAACAATATTCTTCAGTTATCAAAGAGCAATCAAGGATTCTTTGATATGACTAAGAAGGAAGAAAACATAGAAGCTATAAAGAAACAAGAAATTTGAGGTGCCTCCAAGGGCATGTCTCAAATCTATTCTCTATTGTCTTATAGCAAGCAAGAACATGGAATTATGAATGAAAACTAAGAAACAAAACAAAGAGAGAGACACTATACCATTCTACCAAGTCATGGAATCCAACAACAATCCTCTTTCATCATCCAAAAACATCCAAGAAACTATCCAAAAGCATGAGACAAGTGTTTCTTCCAAGCTTGTATGACCATATATTGCTTCTATTCATCAAGTTCAACCTTGTTTACAATGAAAGTCTTCAGAATATATAGGCCAAAGTGAGGAAAACCTCCTAGTTCAACTTGCAATCTCATTGGCCTATCCAAAATATTTGATTTTGTCCTTGAGGCTTTGCAAAGCCCAAGGCACAAAATATCTAATAAAATATCTCAAAAATGCTAAAAAAGGAAAATAAATTGACTTTTCTTAACTAACCATGCACAAAAATAGCTAAACGCACATGAGGTAAAGTCACTTTTGAAAGGTACATTTTTCACAAAAACACTTAAGAAATACATCAGCAGAAAGTCCCCTGACTTGCCAGCAACTTTTGGAGGCCTTCCCGAAGTTGAAACGAGGCCCATGATGGCTCGTTGGAAAGCTCTGAATGTTTTTTTTTCTGAAAATGTTTATTTTTCTCCAAAATAACCACTGGAAGTCCTCCAAAAACAGACCTGTGTGTAAAAACCCAAAAAATAGGCCTTGCTGATAAACGGGGCAGAGTGTGGAAAAAGTGAGTGTTTTCCGCCATTTTTGGGGAGAAAATAATCTTCAAATGATCTGAAAATTGCTGAGTATATGTCCCTAAAATTATGGCATTCAACGATACCATTTTCATCCCTTGAGGATCCCCCAAACTCAAATGGCGATGCCCATGAGTTTTAGCCAAAAACCCAAAAATGACAAAAACCAAAATTTGTCGAATTTCGCCCAATTTTGGCGAGCATGACCCTCAAGGGTTTTCAGAAACATGCTGTGAAGTTGCGGCCAAAATTTGGAGCTTTGAGGTGTCTTTCCTCAATTTTGGTGTCGGGCGCCTCTTTTGAGCCTCCTTGAGTTTTCCCTGTGTGACCTTCAATTTCCGCCAGGCAAACTGATTGAGCTTCTTATAATGCTCGGTCATCCTCCATTGAAGGTCCAAGTCTCTATTTTCCTTCTCCAACCTCTTTTCCAAGTGATCATTAACCCTCTCAAGCCATGCTTCTATATTGTTCTCTATCTATTGTGTGAACAATGTAGTGAGAGGGGTAGATTGGAGAAGGGCAGCTTCTTCTTCCTTTTGTTTCTCAAGAGTTCTTTTGAGTCCCATGGTTCTTGGCCTCTTTCTCCTGGGATGATCTTCATATTTTCTCCCATCAAACTCACCCATGAGTTCTTCCAATCTAACTTGTGCCTTGGAGGCCTCTTTTTTGTATTTGATGGCCTGTGTCTCATATACCACCATATGGACACTCACTTGTTTGTTTTGAATTTGCAAAAAGTGATTGAAGTTTCTAGCCCTCTCAAGATCAGTCCTCAAAGCATCAATTTGGTTTTATCTATTGATTAAGAGAATTTCAAGGATTTTGGCTTCACTGTCGCTATCATCACTTTGAATTTGAATTATATCGAAGTCCCTCTCCTTTTCATGGCTGCTTTCTTCTTTCTCCTTTCCTTTGCTTTGGGTGTCTATTTTAGTCTTCCTCCTCTTGGGAAATTTGGCAATGGGCTTCTTGGGAAATTTCCCCTTGTTTCAAAGGGCCCTAGTAACATTTGGAGTTACAACTTTAGGCACCCTTTTCCTTGATGTCCAGGGCTTGGCCACTTTTTGAGAAGAGAGCATGGCCCCTTGCCTAGGAGAGGCAGCTAGCACATGCTCTACTGGATCTTTGCCCTTGTCACTTTCCTCATCATTCTTACCACTGTTTTGAGCTTATTCATGGCGCTGCTCTTCATCACTGTGGTGTATGTTATCACTGTGTTTTTCTTCATGAGGATTCCTTTCCTCACTGTGCTACACCTCTTCATCACTTTGTTTTTCTTCATGATGTTAGCGCTTGAATCTGCCTCAGGCTGAAAGAAGACGAGGTTCAAGGCAACATAAAACCAAGCTCAGCCTCGCAGCTAGCCCTACGAGGACAGGAGAGGGCTCTCTCCAGTCAATCTCGATAAAATGAGCAATAGGGTGCGAGAGGACTTAAAATGGGAACTAATTTTAGGCTAGTAAATAGATAGGAAAGGGGTTTTTTGATAAATGACTGGGTTTTCTAGGCAGCGTGGGATCAAGAACAGCATGAAACAGAGAGATTAAACAAAAGACGCAAATTATCTCATGAGGCAAGATAGGTAAGAGGTTTAGCATCTAAATTGAAATTATATGGAATGAAAAGACAATTGAGAGGCTGAAAAGGGCATGTGTGATGAATCCTTTTCAGACAGAAGAAGATACACAGAAAATGAATACTTTCCCAAAGCAGAGCAATAAATTGTATTCTACCTTTCTACTTAAAAGCATTCAATAGGCAATGATTATGAATGAACAATAAACATAACGAGAAACATATGAAAACAAAGGAAGAAACACAATGCTAAGTTGTTACCACAGGGATCTTATGAAACAAAGCTGCAACTTTCAATTATTTCTTTGTCAAAACTGTACAATGCAACACTGATTTTTCCTCCACACACTTCTCCCAGCCCCTTCTTACAAAGAATTTACAATAATAAATAAGACTATCTGTAGAAAACAGATCGACTCAAAATGAGGGATTATTAAATCATTATTAACAAAACAAAGGATGAAGAGCTAGTCATCTATTCTCAAAAAGGGCAGCCTTACATATGAAATCTAATGATAACCAATGCCGAGGCGAAAACTGTAGCTGTATATCCCTTCTGAATCGTAACTGAAGTCAGAAATAGACCATATGTTCCTATTTCTTTGCCACGGTAGATGTCTTTGTTTAATTTTGGGCTTTCGGTTTTGACTTTCCGTTTGAATAAAAGCCAAATTTTTAATAAAAATAACTTTGAAGGAAGATTTTGCTCTTCATGACGAGAGACAAATTTCCACCAATCGCAGTTCATGATATAAAAACTGACACTTCCTAAACCTCTTGGACCATATTCGTGAGCCAGCTGTAGCTACCCCATCACCACCTCCAACGTTTGTCCGACATAACTGATTTGTATTCAAAAGATGATTGTAATTTTTACGGAAACCCGCCATCTGGTTTATGGTGCGTGTTAACAAATGGAAGCCATCTGGTTTATTGAAAGCGTAGGCGGTGAAATCAGCTCTTCTATACCAATTCAAAAAATTTCTTGAGGGCATTTCAAGTTCTCTAGGAGAGAATATGCCCCGAAAAATCTGTACAGCATAGCCTCATGACACCATAAAAGACCATTCTCTTTTCTCATCATAGAAAATGGATTGCTGCAGTGTTCCTGTTGAATCTACCTTAACAACTTTGAAGAGATGTTGCAGAGCTTGTACTCTTGTGCGGCTCGGAAAGATGGGTTCCACAACATCTATATGGTGAAGAGATACCAATGGCGTGATAGGATGTGCAACAAGCAATCTAAAGAGGTTACCGCATATATCAAATTGGTGAAAACTAGGCTCCTTGGTCAATGGTATACCCAGCCCCGCCATGCAAGCTTGTATTCTGTCATCACTTGCAAACAAGCCCGAATACCTCTGAATGAAACCATCCTGCATTGATTCTAATGCTTTTGCCAAGGGATAGCTGATGGCAAACCCACCGCCTCCATAAGCCATATTATATGAACAGAATATCTTCTGCACATGACTTTCAGACAGGCTGCCAATGTAATACATCTGTCTGTAATCATACTTTGATAGAACAGTCGCCAGATTGTCTAGCACAAACACTGTGTCATCATCTCCCATGACAAACCAGTGAACATCAGGAAGGCCCAATCTGAAATTTTCCGAGATAATCCTAGATATCCGAAGCGCCGAAAGATGGCCCTGCTTGTTGGTATGAGATGTATTACTCGAAATTCTGAGAGGGGGCAAAGCCAGATCTACCTTGTTATTATGCCTAACTTTTCATCTAGCCATACAGAACCCCTTGCTTCTTTGGGCCTCCAACATAGCTTAGAACCATTGAACGAGCTTGGACGAACTTACTTGGAGGCAATAGCACTGGACCAAATCGAAATTTTGTGGAGCGGAAGTGAATTTTGGCTTTAGGGCTTTATGCGCCGCGCGCAAAACCAATGCACCACGGCCTTTGGGTGCACCGCGCCTGAAGAAAATTACACTGAGTTTTTTGGCTGTGTGCGTCACGCACTGTGGGTGCACCGCACCTCTTTTGTATGCGCCGCGCCCTTTTTAAACACACAGTTTCAGATTCAAAATGAAATTGCGCCCTCTCACATTAGCAGCTGGTGACATTTATGGCTTTCTCCAAGTTATAGCATCACTGCATCGATCGATAATATTCAGATTTTCCGACTTAAATTCCATAACACAATCAGTAGGCACTTCAACAGAAACTGTCCTACCAATGCTGCAGAACTTTGGCACTTTCTCATTTTGATACAAACTTTGTCTTTTATTTCCTTCTGACTTTTTGTGCTGATGATGTCCTTTCTGTCTGTGCTTTGCAGGGATAGGAGCTGCTGAAACCAAAACAGGGCTACCATTGAAGAGCTATAGAATTTGAAATACTTTGACAAATTACATATTTATTACAAAAACACATTTGATGATTTCTTCTTCAAAACAGGGTTTTGAAGAAGAATCAATCTCACATTATTGAAAATGACAATCTTGAAATAAAAACTCACTGAAGACATCCTCATGGCCTGCACATGTTATTTCACACTTATGAAGACAAAACCCTGGACTCAGTAACTAAAATAACTCTTTTTTACCACAATGGCATTAATGACTACAAATGACGAGAAATGAACTTTAGTGAATTTGACTCTGACAGAGGACTGACAAGACCGAGTCTAACATTGGCTCCAATGGGGATGGTGGCTCCCTGGAGGTGCCAAGAACAACAGATCTTTGGGGGAGCAGATAGTGCCTACATCCATTGGGCTATGGAGTTCATTATTTGACAAATCGACACGACTCTTGACTCAATTTTTAAACTGAAACTGGACTCAAACTGACTCGATCTCAAGACTGAAATGACTGAAAAACTGACTCGACAAACTTCAAACTAAAGCTGCAATGAAACTGGAACAAAATGCTGCCTTTTGGCTGCTTATTTATCTACCCTAATTTGCTGCAGAGTCCATGGATCAAGTAATGTTGTAATGCCAGGTCAACCATTCAAGTAACTATGACAAGGATGTTGCTTGAGAGTGCTTCCACCAGGACACAGATGTAATTACTGGCAGCCATACCTGCACATAATGAGCCTGGTTATGTAAAAGATAGCTTGATCTATCAGTCAAACTGAAAAAAATTTCCATGTATGTTGCAATAGGATCGCAAAATCCAGACTCTGTTTGCTGCCCCAACTCCGCAATACATACTTCCAGCTGCACACTGTCAATACAAACATCTGTAGGCAGCTCTATTGTTTCTTGTTTTGAAGGAGGGAGAGTTTCCAAGAACTTTTTGGGATCTCGGAATTCATATGATAGGATCTGATCATTCAAATACTGAATCTCCTTCTCCAGTATTTCAACAACTAACTCGCAGAAACCAGTTTTAGCTTCAAGAGGAAACTTCGGAGATTTCAAACATTGAAGCATGGCAATGAAAAATCTCTCATCAAATTCAAAATTCATTAACTGATCTCTAACTTATTTTAAAGCTTCACAAAACGCAGGGTTTACCACATACCCTACCATTGCATTGAATGGATCAGTGAGCACTAGAATCTCTGGATCGAGCTTGGAGTCGCCAGGTGAACGATTTCAGCCTTGCGATGTCTCTGACTGCTGTCCACCATCAGCAATCGGATCTGAACTTTGTCATCCTTTACCGGGGAAAACTTCCCCAGTATGGTCGCCACTATGTTAGCGCTTGAATCTGCCTCAGGCTGAAAGAAGGTGAGGTTCAAGGCAACATCAAACCAAGCTCAGCCTCATAGCTAGCCCTACGAGGATAGGAGAGGGCTCTCTCCAGTCAATATCGATAAAATGAGCAATAGGGTGCGAGAGGACTTAAAATGGGAACTAATTTTAGGCTAGTAAATAGATAGGAAAGGGGTTTTTTGATAAATGACTGTGTTTTCTGGGCAGCGTGGGATCAAGAAAAGCATGAAACAGAGAGATTAAATAAAAGATGCAGATTATCTCATGAGGCAAAATAGGTAAGAGGTTTAGCATCTAAATTGAAATTATATGGAATGAAAAGACAGTTGAGAGGCTGAAAAGGGCATGTGTGATGAATCCTTTTAAGACAGAAGAAGATACACAGAAAATGAATACTTTCCCAAAGCAGAGCAATAAATTGTATTCTACATTTCTACTTAAAATAATTCAATAGGCAATGATTATGAATGAACAATAAACATAACGAGAAACATATGAAAACAAAGGAAGAAACACAATGCTAAGTTGTTACCACAGGGATCTTATGAAACAGAGCTGCAACTTTCAATTATTTCTCTGTCAAAACTATACAATGCAACACTGATTTTTCCTCCACACACTTCTCCCAGCCCCTTCTTACAAAGAATTTACAATAATAAATAAGACTATCTGTAGAAAACAGATCGACTCAAAATGAGGGATTATTAAATCATTATTAACAAAACAAAGGATGAAGAGCCAATCATCTGTTCTAAAAAGGCGACTTTACATATGAAATCTCGATGATAACTAATGCCGAGGCGAAAACTCGTAGGGCCGTATATCCCTTTCCGAATCAGAATCGAAGTCGAAATAGACCATCCGTTCCTATTTCTTTGCCACGGTAGATGTCTTTGTTTAATTTTGGGCTTTTGTTTTACTTTCCGTTTGAATAAAGCCAAATTTTTAATAAGATAACTTTGAAGGAAGATTTTGCTCTTCATGACGAGAGACAAATTTCCACCAATCGCAGTTCATGATATAAAAACGGACACTTCCTAAACCTCTTGGACCATATTCGTGAGCCAACTGTAGCTACCCCATCACCGCCTCCAACGTTTGTTCGACATAACTAATTTGTATTCAAAAGATGATTGTAATTTTTATGGAAACCCGCCATCTGGTTTATGGTGCGTGTTAACAAATGGAAGCCATCTGGTTTATTGAAAGCGTAGGCAGTGAAATCAGCTCTTCTATACCAATTCAAAAAAGTTCTTAAGGGCATTTCAAGTTCTCTAGGAGAGAATATGCCCCGAAAAATCTGTACAGCATAGCCTCATGACACCATAAAAGACCATTCCCTTTTCTCATCATAGCAAATGGATTGTTGCAGTGTTCCTGCTGAATCTACCTTAACAGCTTTAAAGAGATGTTGCAGAGCTTGTACTCTTGTGCGGCTCGGAAAGATGGGTTCCACAATATCTAGATGGTGAAGAGATACCAATGGCGTGATAGGATGTGCAACAAGAAATCTAAAGAGGTTACCGCATATATCAAATTGGTGAAAACCAGGCTCCTTGGTCAATGGTATACCCAGCTCCGCCATGCAAGCTTGTATTCTGTCATCACTTGCAAAAAAGCCCGGATACCTCTGAATGCAACCATCCTACATTGATTCCAATGCTTTTTCCAAGGGATAGCTGATGGCAAACCCACCACCTCCATAAGCCATATTATATGAACAGAATATGTTCTGCACATGACTTTCAGACAGGCTGCCAATGTAATACATCTGTCTGTGATCATACTTTGACAGAACAGTCTCCAGATTGTCTAGCACAAACACTGTGTCATCATCTCCCATGACAAACCAGTGAACATCAGGAAGGCCCAATCTGAAATTTTCTGAGATAATCCTAGATATCCGAAGCGCCGAACGATGGCCCTGCTTGTTGGTATGAGACGTATTACTCGAAATTCTAAGAGGGGGAAAAGCCAGATCCGCCTTGTTATTATGCCTAACTTTTCGTCTAGCCATACAGAACCCCTTGTTTCTTTGGGCCTCCAACATAGCTTAGAACCATTGAACGAGTTTGGACGAACTTACTTGGAGGCAATAGCACTGGACCAAATCGAAATTTTGTGGAGCGAAAGTGAATTTCGGCTTTAGGGCTTTATGCACCGCGCGCAAACCCAATGCGCCGCAGCCTTTGGGTGCGCCGCGCCTGAAGAAAATTATACTGAGTTTTTTGGCTGTGTGCGTCGCGCACTATGGGTGCACCGCGCCTCTTTTGTATGCACCGCGCCCTTTTTAAACACACAGTTTCAGCTTCAAAATGCAATTGCGCCCTCTCACATTAGTAGCTGGTGACATTTATGGCTTTCTCCAAGTTATAGCATCACTGCATCGATCGATAATCTTCAGATTTTCTGACTTAACTTCCACAACACAGTCAGTAGGCACTTCAACAGAAATTGTCCTACCAATGCTGCAGAACTTTGGCACTTTCTCATTTTGATACAAACTCTGTCTTTTATTTCCTTCTGACTTTTTGTGCTGATGATGTCCTTTCTGTCTGTGCTTTGCAGGGATAGGAGCTGCTGAAACCGAAACAGGGCTGCCATTGAAGAGCTGTAGAATTTGAAATACTTTGACAAATTACATATTTATTACAAAAACACATTTGATGATTTCTTCTTCAAAACAGGGTTTTGAAGAAGAATCAATCTCGCATTATTGACAATGACAATCTTGAAATAAAAACTCACTGAAGACATCCTCATGGCCTGCACATGTTATTTCACACTTCTGAAGACAAAACCCTAGACTCAGAAACTAAAATAACTCTTTTTTACCACAATGGCATTAATGACTGCAAATGACGAGAAATGAACTTTAGTGAATTTGACTCTGACAGAGGACTGACAAGACCGAGTCTAACACATGAGTTTGTTGTTCATCATCATGTGGCTACCTTTCCTCATTGTGCTGCACCTGTTCATCATGCTGCCCTTCTTCTTCATTAGGCTTCTCACCCTCACTGTGCTGCACCTGTTCATCATCATGCTGCTCATCATCATCTTTCTCTTCATCATCTTCCTCTTGTTGCTCTGCCTCATTGTGCTCTTCTTCCCCTTGCTGCTCTGCCTCACTGTGCTCTTCTTCCCCTTGCTGCCTTGTTTCATCATGATGATGCTTATCATCATCTTCCCCCTCTTTCTCATGCTCTTTTTTTTGTTCAATGGGAAATTTGAGCTTCTTGGGAATGGGCTTGCTTGAAGAAGGCAAAGGATGGTGAGTGGAAGGTGAAGGAGATGTATGAAATGAAGGGACAGTGTCGAAATCCATATGTGTAATGAAGGTATCCCAAGAGATTTATTTCTTCTCAAGCTGATGAAGAATGATAACCTTGATGAGGGAGTGATGGAAGAGGCAGGCTGTCTGCTTTGAAGGAGGTTTTTTCTGAACAGTGGAGGCCATTTTCTCAATACTTATATGGAGGAAGAAAGGGAGATTTAACAATTTGGCTCTTGTGAAATGAATGAGCAATCAGACATGGTAAGCATAGACTCGGGAGAATATTCCCTCGTAAGTGAAGTATTTCATGATTATCTTCATGAGGGGGGAATAACTAGTTAATAGATATGAGAAGGGAAAAATGGATGGACATGAATCTCTATGCTCAGGCTTCATAAAAGGCTTGTATTGTTCTGAGTCTAGGTGGCTTTGTTTAAACCACTTCTCCCTGACATAAGGGATTTTGGTAGTCTTGGAAATGGTTCTTGGAGAGAATTTGAAATCCAAGCCTGTCAGATGAAAGTGCTTCTTTTGAAATCCCAAAGCACAAAGATGTGTCAAATGGGAATAAATTTTCACCTCCTGCACCCTTTGACAAAACTCTAGACACCCAACCTCATGGAAGTTAAACAAGACTGATGGATGAGCATTTACCTCTTCAGTGGAAACAGGCTCAAACCTCCTGTGAAGGCCACTCCTACTGTATTGCCTCGGAGGCATTTTTTTTTAATGTTCTTTGAAACACCAAGATGTCTCAAATGGCCCTTGAAATGTTTTTCTCAACCACACCTCTATCCTCCTTATCAGTCACTGTTTTGTCTTCTTTATGCTAAACAACAAGTATTTTTCAAAATGAAACAAACTCAATCTTATCACTGTGCCTGGGCCAACAGTATTGAAAAAAGAGATAACTGTGTTTTCTAGTTTGAACAAGGATCTTTGTGTTTTGACAGAAACAATACACCCTTCCTCCAAACAACACTCTTCTGCTATTCACTGTTCATACAGGGGTAGACAAAAAACACTCTCAACTGACTTTGAAAAATATCTCATAGCATACTCTGTTTTATGGAAATCTGGTGGCTGGACAGAGTTTGCTCTTTCACCATACAAAGAGGATACTTTTCAAAATGATAAGGCTTTCAGATTATAGACACTATTTTCATTTTATATTTTGTAGACAGGGGTTAATTTTGTTTTTACCACTGCCCGAACACCCTACAACAACTCGAAAACCTCTACCACTGTGTTTTTTGCCTTGAAATTAGTGTTATGGTTTATCACTGTTCTTGAATGCAGTTTTAGGCCTTTTGAAACTGATACAAACACACCACCTTTCACTATACTAATCTTGGGAAATCATGGCAACAAAAAACCTTGGATTTTGCTCAAACACCTTACTCTCCAACCACTGTTTTTGTCTTGTGAAAATAACCTTGTCACCACTTTCAGATTTTCAAAAACTAGTAAGGAGCAATGGAGAATACCTTGCAATATTTTCACGAGCCCTTTCTGATCATCTGGCAGCTCCAAAGATGCTTTTCGAGGGCCTTATGAGCGAGCGGAATGTTCAGATGGAAGACCGCCTTGCTGTGTAGAGGAGTCGGGTTGGCCTTCGGGCAAAGGTGACCGGTGCTACAGGCACATTGCGTGACACTACAGGTGTGCCACGCGACAGTATAAACGCTGTGTATTTTCTTCGCTAAACGTGCCGTGCACTTTTCTAGGCATGTCACACAGGCTTTAAGCCTCAAAACACTCTACAAATGGCTTGAAATCCCTCGTTTCTGCAATGGGTTGCTTGAGATTGTTGTTTTGTTGCTTTGAAATTCGAAAGTGAGGCTTTGCAATGGTCAATCACTCCCTTTATAGTCGAAAAAGCCAACACCCTTTGAAATTTTCTTTGTGAGGGTTTTGGAGGCCTTTTGAAAAGGCTTTTGGTTTTAAACAAAAAATTGAAGCACGGCTTTATACTTTTGAAGATATCCTTGCTCCTTTAAAACAGGAATTTCCTTTGGAACCTCATAAAAAACCTTTCACCTAAGAATACTCATTAACATGAGGTTGTTGCTTAACCTTCGAAACTTTTTGTAAAAACTCTTCTGCCTTTTGTGAGGGAGGCCATTTTCAAGTTGACAAACCACTGTTATGGTGTTTGATGGTTGATCATGCCCATTGTATAGGCTCAAAAACAAGGGCTTATAAAATTTCTCTTCAGGCATCAAAGACATAAATATCCACAACGGCTTATGTGTGCCAATCACGGCAATCAAAAACCTTAAGAACTTGCCCATCCTGAACTTCACAAGTGCAGTAATAAAACTATTCTTGGTCTATATCAATAAATTGCAAGGCTGGTATTTTAGGATGCGTAATTTATCTCTTTTATTTGAAACCTCATTTGAAACGCCAAGTGAAGAGCTCTGCTACAAATAGTCCCCACCATCAGGGAAAATGACTAACCTTGGATTTGCCAAAGTAATCCAGACTTCAACTTTTATGGAGATATAGCAAGGGATGATGAGCTGAAGTTGAAATGTAAAACATGGGAAGGCTGACCCTTTGTTCCTTTGTGAAGGAGGTCTATAAGAATAGTGAATTTTCATTAATTTCACCATTTTTGAGATCAGTCCCTTTTGAAATCTTTGCCATACTAAAATAAATGCTTTTCATCCTCAAACAATGGTGAGCCTTCTACTTGTTTATAAGGAGGCCCATGTTTGAAAAATGCCTGGGCTCTTTTCAACCCCTGTTTTAACCAAATGAAGAATTTTTATGAACACACTGTTAGTGGCTTTCTTTGTATTTGATAGCAGAAGTCAATTTAAAACCAAGATTGTTTTACTTCCTTGGTCATTCAGATGAGGCTTTCTTTAGTCAAAACTCCACCTACGGATTCCTCTTTGAAGGAGATTCTTATAGCCATAAGAATAGAGGTTTTCAGCACCATTGTATTGACCATATTTTTGTTTAAACACTATTTGAAATCTGCTGATGTATCTTTTGCTCATCCTTTGGAAGGAAAGTGACTCATCATTTCTGAAGTCATCTAAAAACACCTTAACTTTCTGCTTTGAAATGAGGTTACATCTCTGTTTCTTGGCCCTCTTATTAAATTAAGGAGGCCTTTATCACATTGCCAAACCCTTTGCTCATATTTGGAGGAGGTTTTCTCAGTCATTCAACCCTCTGCTCATTTATGGAGGAGGTTTTCTTAGTGATGCAATCTCATCTGCTTTCAAATAGTGTCATCTTTCCTTTCACTGCCTATTCATGCTTAAGCAAATAACAGTCACAAATTGATAATATGACACGATGGGAATTTATCTGAGACATGTAATCCTACTGTTAAAATACCTTTATGCATCTCTAGACATTGGAAACCACCTGACCAGCATCTGCAAAGTATTACTTTTTATTTATAAGTCACTAACCTTTTGATTGTGTTTGCAGGAGCTTATTGAAATAACTCTATGTCTAGTACTTGCATCCTAGGCTCAAAACCACATGAGAAGTAGTTGTCTTCTCATGTTAAGTTTAATAATTTCTTCTAGAACAATGGTACACTTCTTCTCTTGAAAAATACATTGAAACATTGTAAATCCACCTAATATCAGTTTGAACTTGTTAGCGCTCGAATCTACCTTAGGCTAAAATAAGGTAAAACTCAAGGCAACATCAAACCAAGCTTAGCCTCGTAGCTATCCCTACAAGGATAGGAGAGGGCTCTCTCCGGGTCTATCTCGGCAAAAGGTCTTCAAAGGGGCTGAGATGACTTAAAATGGGAACTGATTTTAGGCTAGTAAATAGATAGGAAGAGGTATTTTGATAAATGACTGAGTTTTCTAGGCAGTATGGGGACAAAGGACAACATGAGCAGGAAAATTAAATGAAAGACGCAGATTATCTCATGAGGCAAGATAGGAAAGAGATTAAACATCCAAATTTGAAATTATATGGAGTGGAAGGACTGTTAAGGAAGCTGAAAATGGCATTTATGAATGAATCCTTTTCAGACAGAAGAAGAAACACATAAAATGAATAGTTTCCCAAGGCAGAGCAATAAATTGGATTCTACCTTTCTACTTAAAAGCATTCAACAGGCGATGATAATGAATGAACAATAAACATGACGAGAAACATATGAAAACAAAAAGAAGAAACACATGCCAAACATCGTACCACAGGAATCTCATGAATCAGAGCTGTATCTTGTCATTAAAACTCTGTCAAAACTGTACAATGAAGCTCTGTATTTTTCCTCCACACACTTCTGCCAGAACTCTCCACCTTTTTCAAATGATTTTTCATACAACAAATAAAACCATCTGTGGGAAAACAGATCGACCCAAAAACAAGGGCGTTGTTTCAACTAAAATTACAAGAATAGAAAATTCATCCATTTATTGTAAAAACAGAACATCGTTCCCGTTGAATTCCTCTGATGGCCAATTAAGAGACAAAAAACTGGAGCGCAGATCCCATAAAATCGTGATTGAAGACAAAATAGGCAATACGCTACTATTTCTTTGTTGTGGTATATACTCTTCGTTTATTTTTAGGTTTGACTGTCCGCTTTTTCCTTTCCGTTGAATAAAAACCAATTCTTAATAATTAGCATCCTTTGCAAAGCGAAGATCTTCATTATTCAAGATAACATCAGAGTCCAAGATTTGGACTGCTCTGTGCCATGAGGTAGAATTAATGTATTGCTCCCTTATGTTTCCAAGCGAGCCACTTTCTTCTGCATGCTGATCAAGCCAATAGCAAGAATGCACCTCGGTGGTCAACTTGTGCACCAACCAATCAACTCGTTGACATGCAGCAATGTCCAACTCCTCAAATAACCTAGTCTTCAACCTTGCATGGTATGACTCAAAAGAACCACATGCTTCCTGACTTGTAAGTGGGAGAATCCTCATTGCAGCAAGCCACATTTCTATTTTGGGAACCCATCGTGATTTAAAATATTTCAAGAAGCCACTCTAATCTACAAAATCCTGCATAAATTCTGCCACAGCATCTACAGAATCAACTCTAGTCCAAGGGCTATACATGATGTGCCCAAGGCGCTTAAACATCTCCCACCGCACTTCCATATTGCTACATGTTTTTGTAATGTTTTTAAGCCATGCTCGACGAACACGCCACGGACATAGAAATATGGGACACTGAAACACATCTCTAATTGTAGCAATCTCTGTTGCTGCGTCGTCAACTGTGAAGCCACTCAGCTTCCATGAAGGATCCTTCGCATGGATTCTATCATGAAGTGCCTTGGTCCACTTACGAACATCATCACTTGCAAAACTTCGCGTAATAACCCACACCACAGGGAGAGCATGGTAGTTTGAATCAAAGACGAGAAGAGTGTACAAAGGATACTTGAGCTTGTTAATTCCAAATGTTGTGTCAGCTGCTATGAGACTATTGTTACCAAAGCGAATCATTTGCTGCAATTGCCATTATGTTTGAATACCCAGAATGAAGGAACCTGTATCAGAAGAATCCTGATAGAAAAACACATTCTTTGGATGTCTTTCAACCCATATTCAAACACTGGATAGATCATCAGGGTCCAATTCATATGTGGATCGCTTCTGAATTGAAGAATGTATGATAGCGCTATCGAAAAGATGCGTGAGACATCCAGAACACTCACCGACGACATGCATTTGATTGCATAAGAGTGCAAATATTTCATCTGTGCAGTCGCAATTCTTATAATGATCCCGGTTCATGGCCCCATCTAAATAATATCGCTTTCAATGCCAGTGATCCATATCCATTTGCTTTCATCAATAAACCTAACGAGATTCCTGACATCCTCTGCACCAAGCATCGATCAATGGAAACTTAAGATGATTTAATTTGCTTAGAGCAGAGGGGTCACGAAATTTAGAATTTCGTTGAGGTAATGAGAAAATCTGCCTGTGGACTCTGTGCACCGCGTCCATCTTCAGTGCGCCGCGTCGATTCTGTGCGCTGCGCCAGAGGAAAAATACGCTATGGGAAAATGCCCAATGTGTTGCGTCGCGCCTATGCGCCGCGCAGGTTTTTTGGCACAGTCCTGGTTCTCAAAAACGCAATTTTCGCCCTCTCTCCACTTTGAATCGACTTTCATTCAAGTTTTGGATCCACATGAATGTTTTAAACATATGAAAAGATCTTTTAAACTTATGGAGTTTGATTTTTGGTTTAACAAAACCCATTTTTGTAATGTTTGGGCATGGACACGCTTTACAATTTAATATAGCTCTGCTCTTTTGCAGCTCGACATTTGGCATGAACTGAATGTTGTTTTTATTTGATTTTCTTGACTTGGGAAATGACAATTTTCTCCGGGTAATGGGCATAAGATCTCAGCTTGACTTAACAAAAACCCATTAATTGAATATTTCGGCACTTTCACAACTTGAAATAAACTTAGTTTTTTGCACTTGACTTTTTGCAGGGATGTTGGTGTCGAAACTCAGCAAAGGAGGAGCAGAATCTGCAAGTGAAGAACTTCATGGTGGAAAAATACATTTTATCACAAAAATGAATTCGACAATTTCTTATTCAAAACAGAGTTTTGAACAAGAAATATCCTCAAATATGTTCGATGATGAAATTTTGAACTGAGAACTTCTTTGAGAACCATCCTCATGGCCTGCAGGCATTATTCGACATGTTTGAAGACCAACCACTAGACCTTGACTTTGAAAATGACTATTTTGACCAAAGTAGCATTAATGACTGCAAATGACGGGAAATGAACTTTGGTGAATTTGACTCTGGCGGAGGACTGATAAGACCGAGTCTAACATTGGCTCCAATGGGGATGGCAGCTACCGCTTCTTGGAGGTGACAAGAACTGCAGATATTTGGGAGAGAAAACCGTGCCTCCATCCATTGGGCTATGGAATCATTATTTCGACAGACAACACGAGACTTTCGACTCAGTTATGGACTGAAACTTGACTGAAATGATTAAAACACTGATTCGACAAACTGCAAACCAAACTGCAATGAAACTGGAACAACATGTTGCCTCTGGCTGCTTATTTATTTACAAAATCTACCCTAATTTGCTATAGAGCCAATAGATCAAGTAATACTGTAATTCCAGATCAACCATTCAAGTAACTGTGACAAGGATGCTACTTGAGAGTGCTTCCACCAGGACACAGATGTAATTGCTAGCAGCCATACATGCACATAATGAGTCTGGTTATGTAAAAGACAATCTGATCTATCTTTCAAACTAAAAAACATTTCCATGTACATCGCAATAGGATCGCAAAAGCTAGAATCTGTTTGCTGCCCCAACTCTGCAATACATACTTCCAGCTGCACATTGTCAATGCAAACATCCGTAGGTTGCTCTATTGTTTCTCGTTTTGAAGGAGGGAGAGTTTCCAAGAACTTTTTGGGATCTTGGAAATCATATGATTGGATCTGATCATTTAAATATTGAATCTCCTTCTCAATTCTTTCAACAAATAACTCACAGAAACTAGTTTTAGTTTCAAGAGGAAACTTCGGAGATTTCAAACATTGAAGCAAGACACTGAAAAATTCTTCATTAATTTCAAAATCCACTAACAGATTTCTAACTTCTTTTACAACTTCACACAGCGTAGGGTTTGCCACATACCCTACCATTGCATGAGTGGATCAGCGAGCACTGGAATCTCTGGATCGAGTTGGAGTCGCCAGGTGAATGTTTCATCCTTCATATTTGTCCGACTGCTGTCCACCATCAGCAATCAGATCTGCAACTTGATTTCATGTACTGGGGCAAGACAATCTACAAATCAAGTGTTACATTAACAGCAAACCATCCTCCCCAGTATGGTCGCCATTATGTTAGCGCTCGAATCTACCTTAGGCTGAAATATGGTAAAACTCAAGGCAACATCAAACCAAGCTCAGCCTCATAGCTAGCCCTACGAGGATAGGAGAGGGCTCTCTCCGGGTCTATCTTGGCAAAAGGTCTTCAAAGGGGCTGAGATGACTTAAAATGGGAACTGATTTTAGGCTAGTAAGTAGATAGGAAGGGGTATTTTGATAAATGACTGAGTTTTCTGGGCAGTATGGGGACAAAGGACAGCATGAGCAGGGAAATTAAATGAAAGACGCAGATTATCTCATGAGGCAAGATAGGCAAGAGCTTAAACATCCAAATTTGAAATTATATGGAGTGGAAGGACTGTTAAGGAAGCTGAAAAGGGCATTTATGAATGAATCCTTTTCAGACAGAAGAAGAAACACAGAAAATGAATACTTTCCCAAGGCAGAGTAATAAATTGGATTCTACCTTTCTACTTAAAAGCATTCAACAGGCGATGATAATGAATGAACAATAAACATGACGAGAAACATATGAAAACAAAAAGAAGAAACACATGCCAAACATCGTACCACAAGAATCTCATGAATCAGAGTTGTATCTTGTCATTAAAACTCTGTCAAAACTGTACAATGAAGCTCTGTATTTTTCCTCCACACACTTCTGCCAGAACTCTCCACATTTTTCAAATGATTTTTCATACAATAAATAAAACCATCTGTGGGAAAACAGATCGACCCAAAAACAAGGGCGCTGTTTCAACTAAAATTACAAGAATAGAAAAGTCATCCATTTATTGTAAAAACAGAACATCGTTCCCGTTGAATTCCTCTGATGGCCAATTAAGAGACAAAAAACTAGAGCGCAGATCCCATAAAATTGTGATTGAAGACAAAATAGGCAATACGCTACTATTTCTTTGCTGTGGTATATACTCTTCGTTTATTTTTAGGTTTGACTGTCCACTTTTTCCTTGCCATTGAATAAAAACCAATTCTTAATAATTAGCATCCTTTGCAAAGCGAAGATCTTCATTATTCAAGATAACATCAGAGTCCAAGATTTGGACTGCTTTGTGCCATGAGGTAGAATTAATGTATTTCTCCCTTATGTTTCCAAGCGAGCCACTTTCTTCTGCATGCTGATCAAGCCAATAGCAAGAATGCACCTCGGTGGTCAACTTGTGCACCAACCAATCAACTCGTTGACATGCAACAATGTCCAACTCCTAAAATAACCTAGTCTTCAACCTTGCATGGTATAACTCAAAAGAATCACATGCTTCCTGACTTGTAAGTGGGAGAATCCTCATTGCAGCAAGCCACATTTCTATTTTGGGAACCCATCGTGATTTAAAATATTTCAAGAAGCCACTCTGATCTACAAAATCCTACATAAATTCCGCCACAGCATCTACAGAATCAACTCTAGTCCAAGGGCTATACATGATGTGCCCAAGGCACTTAAACATCTCCCGCCGCACTTCCATATTGCTACATGTTTTTGTAATGTTTTTAAGCCATGCTCAATGAACATGCCACAAACATAGCAATATGGGACACTGAAACACATCTCTAATTGTAGCAATCTCTGTTGCTGCGTCGTCAACTGTGAAGCCACTCAGCTTCCATGAAGGATCCTCGCATGGATTCTATCACGAAGTGCCTTGGTCCACTTACGAACATCATCACTTGCAAAACTTCGCGTAATAACCCACGCCACAGGGAGAGCATGGTAGTTTGAATCAAAGACGAGAAGAGTGTACAAAAGATACTTGAGCTTGTTAATTCCAAATGTTGTGTCAGCTGCTATGAGACTATTGTTACCAAAGCGAATCATTTGCTGCAATTGCCATTCTATTTGAATACCCAGAATGAAGGAACCTGTATCAGAAGAATCCTGATAGAAAAACACATTCTTTGGATGTCTTTCAACCCAGATTCGAACACTGGATAGATCATCAGGGTCCAATTCATATGTGGACCTCTTCTGAACTAAAGAATGTATGATAGCGCTATCGAAAAGATGCGTGAGACGTCTAGAACACTCACCGACGACATGCATTTGATTGCATAAGAGTGCAAATATTTCATCTGTGCAGTCGCAGTTCTTATAATGATCCCGGTTCATGGCCCCATCTAAATAATATCGCTTTCAATGCCAGTGATCCATATCCATTTGCTTTCATCAATAAACCTAACGAGATTCCCGACATCCTCTGCACCAAGCATCGATCAATGGAAACTTAAGATGATTTGATTTTCTTAGAGAAGAGGGGTCACGAAATTTAGAATTTCGTTGAGGTAATGAGAAAATCTGCCTGTGGACTCTGTGCGCCGCGTCCATATTCAGTGCACCGCGTCGATTCTGTGCACTGCGCCAAAGGAAAAATACACTATAGGAAAACGCCCAATGCGTCGCGTCGCGCCTATGCGCCGCGCCTGCTCCTAGTGCACCGCGCAGGTTTTTTGGCACAGTCCTGGTTCTCAAAAACGCAATTTTCGCCCTCTCTCCACTTTGAACCGACTTTCATTCAAGGTTTGGATGCACATGAATGTTTTAAACATATGAAAAGATCTTTTAAACTTATGGAGTTTGATTTTTGGTTTAACAAAACCCATTTTTGTAATGTTTGGGCATGGACATGCTTTACAATTTAATACAGCTCTGCTCTTTTGCAGCTCGACATTTGGCATGAACTGAATGTTGTTTTTATTTGATTTTCTTGACTTGGGCAATGACAATTTTCTCAGGGTAATGGGCATAAGATCTCGGCTTGACTTAACAAAAACCCATTAATTGAAGATTTCGGCCCTTTCACAACTTGAAATAAACTCAGTTTTTTGCACTTGACTTTTTGCAGGGATGTTGGTGTCGAAACTCGGCAAAGGAGGAGCAGAATCTGCAAGTGAAGAACTTCATGGTGGAAAAATACATTTTATCACAAAAATGAATTCGACAATTTCTTATTCAAAACAGAGTTTTGAACAAGAAATATCCTCAAATATGTTCGATGATAAAATTTTGAACTGAGAACTTCTTTGAGAACCATCCTCATGGCCTGCGGGCATTATTAGACATGTTTGAAGACCAACCACTAGACCTTGACTCTGAAAATGACTATTTTGACCAAAGTAGCATTAATGACTGCAAATGACGGGAAATGAACTTTGGTGAATTTGACTCTGGCGGAGGACTGAGAAGACCGAGTCTAACAGAACTATGGCATGTGCACTACTGAGACATCAAGGTTTGTTAGTGGCACGACTTAAGAGTGTATCAAGCTTTGTTTTCATAATAGGAATGTTATCTATGACTGGTTGATATTAGATAGAGGTTTTTTGGCTTTAGGATAGTTTGCCAAGGGAGAAATGCCTAAAGCGCCACTACCAAACTTAGGGGAGACTTTTTGGATAGATTTGGAGTATTCTCTTTGGAGCTGATGGACAAGTTTGTATGACTGAGGCTAGATAGGGCTTGACAATGAGGTTTAATCTCATCATGGGCTGATTTTAAAAGGTAGGAGGGAAAAAATGTTTATGGGTGTTTTCCAGCTGGCAAATTTGACATATTGGAGATCAGCTGCTAGAAAACTTGGCTTTAACAACTAGTCATCATCAACAGGTGAAAAATACTGATGACTAACAATGGCTCCATTTGGGGAGGGCAACTCCTTTTCAGGAGATGTCCAGAATTTCAGATCTCGGTTCTTTGAAGACTAGTGCCTTTATCCATTGGCGTAAATTTCTTTCTTCCTTGATGCTATTTCTGAAAATTGACAACATGATTAGCATCAATGATATTTCTACCTACCCCACTTATATTTTCTAACATTTTTTCTTCTTTTGGGTGCATTTGGACTAGCAACCCTTTGACATAATATTTTTAAGAAATGACACTATCTAGTTCTACACTTATATCCGCCGAGAGTTTAGATTAAGCTGATGAACTCCTTCGTTTCTCTACCTATGCTAGATTGATTGTCAAGGTTAAGCTATTTGACAGGATTTTATTCTCTAATCTAAAACATGAAATTGAAAAATGACCAAATTAGGATTAGACAGTCTGATTTTTCATATACTTGTGGCATGAAAGACAAGTTGCACACAAATATTATTTTGCATAAAATGAAATCTAGAAAAACAAGGCTATGATACACAATTTGTTTTTTATCCCTGCTTTCCTCTTTGGTTCTGTTTTGAGCATGTGGAACTAGTATCTTTTCCTAATCTACTCTCATTGATAAGTCAAGCTTACACAATGTTGACTATCTTTTCCTCTCACTAACTTATCAGCAAATAAATTTAAAACATGTTCAGTTATGATTAGGCTAGATAACTGAACAAGACATTTGAGAACTAGTAGCGCCATTTAGACTTGCACGCTTTCTGAATGACTATTTTTTGAACATGGGGCTTTCTTTCTATTTTTCAAACTGCCCTCTTTTTCTATTTTTCTGTTGTTTTTAAATTTTCTATTTTTGATTTATTTTTCAAACAATGGTATATACAATGATTGAAAAAGTTTTGACTTAGAAATCTTGGAAATGGTGAAACTTAAGCATCTTATCTTCATAAGGGTCTCCTACCACTCTTGGTCCACTCAACTCTTGAAAAGAAAAATTTTGAAAATTTTCTCTTTCAAGCATGACATAAGGATTCATGCATGAATCTCTAAACAACCCCATATCTTCCTGTTTTACCTCTTTATACCTCTGATTTCCTCTCCTTCTTTTGCTATACATATTTTTCAAATAATGCAGACATTCTTTGTCATTTTTGAAGTATATGATGACATCATCAAGGTACATTAAAATGCAGAAATTCAGGACTGAAAACATGGCTTTTAGGAGCATGTTTTTGGTGTCCGGTGGTTTTGCAATTATGGGTTTGAAAATGGGACTACTTCCATCATACTTGAAAAATTCTTTGAGTTGTTCGCTTTGTAAAGGAATCATTTGGCTATAACCTGAAACATCATCTTGCAAAGACATATGATTAAAAGCACTTATCATTAGTATATCATGGTCTTGGGTAGGAAGGATAAAATTTCTATCACAAGGGTGTGTATTAGTGTTTCTAAAATCAAAACAGATCCTATGACCAGCTATTTTATCTTTGACTATTACTGTTTGGTTCAGATTTTTGTATTTTATTTTGTCGTAGTTGTTTCTAGGAGTGATGGCAGTGGCATAGTGTTTCTCATTATTTTCTCTATATGAAGTAGTATTTTGAACAAGATTGCAAATTCTAGCAGTTCTAAGTCTTTGGTGGAGTGAAAGAATGTTAGCCAGTTCAAGTAACTCAGGTATATTTGGACTGCAGTCATCATATCCTTTCATAAGAAGTTTATCAGGCATTTCTTCTAGATTTTGAGCTGTTATGGCTACAGTAAAGGTTTCATTTGAAGGGGTAGAGTTATGTACTAGTAAATCTTTAAGGTATGGTAAGAACATTAGGCTCCCTTGCCCTTGATTTCCAAAGAGGTTTGTGATATGTAAGTTTTCTGATGCCTCTACTCTGAAAAAGTCTCCTGATGTTAGTGCTAATGTTTGCCTAAGGTTTGAGCAATTTTCTTGATAGTACATAATGGTTTGTGCTTCTTGCTCTATCCATGTTTCAAAAGGAACAAACTCTCTTTTCTCAAGACATAACTACTCATGATCATGATAATTTTGAGTGTCTAGTTCATCATAGAGAACTTGGGGCGGCTGATGTGGTGGGTCTAAGTTTGTTTCAAATCCTTCTGACTGTTCTTCAATGTCCTCATTAGTGTGTAAAATGAAAGAGTTCAAATCATAATGCAAGGAGTACATCGGGATGTTATCTGGCCTTTCGTGGCTGCTGATCATATATTTCATGTGTGACTTCCGATAAAGTATTCTAGTTTGGTCAAACACAGGAATAGTGGCGTAGGACATATCAAGTTGAATATTCCCTTGAAGCTTAGCTCCCCAAGATCTGGATAAAAGCATTCCATACTTGGGAGGGATGTCTGCTACCACTATATCCATGATCAGGTGTTTTGTAGGAACTTGGGCCAAACTGAAACAAAGATCTTTGATCAAGCCTAGACATTTGACTCTACTCAAATCAAATGAATATAAGTGTTTATATGGTCTTGTGATTTCTAGGCCTAATATTTCCATCAAAACCTTCGGCATGAGATTATGCGAGGCCCCAGAGTCTAGCATGGCATTGTGTAAGATTTGGTCATGGATATTCAAACTGATGTAAAAGGGAAGAGTGGTTCCTTCATGGAATTTCCCTTATATTTTTGGACCAAACAACACTTCAGGAGTGTCATCAGCTAGATTAAGGGTGTTTGCATCATTTTCTATATTCAGAACCTTTAACACTTTGGATTTATAAGAGCTTTGGGTGATAAGTTCAGTGAGAGGCATGGTAATATTTATTTTGGCGATTTCCCCCTCAAAACTGAAGGGTGCTTGTAGTTTAGACAGGTTTTCTTCAGTTTTTTCTTCCATGACTTTCTCTATGTTCTGAGTTTGCTGACTTTGTTTCAGGATTTTGTTTGACACAACCATCTCGGGAATCTTTGTGGAGGTACTAGGAGCATCTGAGCCAAGAATTGTTTGAATAACTTTATCTTTGTTCTGGTCAGTTTTCTTGACCATGATTTTGTTGCTATCCACTGCTTTTTTAAGGATGGTATTAGGGGTTTTAGCAGATTCTGAGCTACCTTTCTTGGAGTTGTCTTGGTTTTTGCTGCTTCTAAGGTCATACTGCCTGTGAGATTCTATTATGGCATTCTGAAAATCTATGGCAGGATCTTCGGGATCTTCATAGTTGGTTTCATCTTGATTCGGAGAGAAGAATGCTTGTTCTTCTTCTGTGAGGTAAACCTCACTCTCATTATCAGAACCTATAAGGTTCAAATTATTTTCATCAATGGGTTCTATATCCCTTTCATCTTCTTCCACATAATTTTCATTAAAGGGTGGCCTAATTTTAGGGATGGTAGGAGCCAAAGTGATGGAGAAGCTGAAAGTCGGGAGGTGTAGTAGGTGAGGTTTCTCTACTAGGACTCTGTGGCAGATCTAGGGGCTCAAGATCGTCAAAGTTTACCTTACTTTGTGACTTGATTCTAAACAAGGTTTTTGCTGATTTTAAGTCAAATGGGGAATCCTGCAAGGCTGTGAGGTGTTCAGGTACTGATTTTTTCTTTACGGATGGACCTATCAGTAGCTAAATTTCCAATTTCAGAAGCTTGCCATAGAATCTTCTCTGGGTCATCTACTATGATAGGGGGATTTGGGTCTGGATGAGATCTGGTATAGATTATTTGTGAAGCCAGATTTCAAATTCAGAGCCTAGAGAGGATGAAATTTGTGGTTTTTTTGGATGGATGGCCTCTCTAGGGGTTTTTCTAATGTGAAGGATGGTCAAAACAAAAATGAAGACTAGTGGAGTCACCAGGTGGATTTCTGTGAGAACTATGGTCCACCACCAACACTTATCAAAGATGCTTTTGGGAAAAAGTTTTCTAGCAAAATCTGAGATGAAGACTTGCAAGGAAGAGTGATTCACTTGGTTTCAGTATTTTTCTAGGCTGTTTGGACAAGCTAATGGTTCTGTTTGCAAGATTATTTCTGTTTATCTCCTATGTTTAGGTGAAGTCTTCTGAATCACTAAGTTATACTTAGTTTTTCACTGATTACAGAGTTTGCACCATAAGTTTTAAGTTTTGGAAAGGATGAGTCGACAGAAAGGTATGTTTTATGAATTTTTAGTTTTTAATGGAGTTTTTTAGGCCTACTGGAGGCTAGTGGAGTCGCTAGGTGGAACTTGGTTGTTTTTGTAAGGATGTAGCTATGGTCCACCACCAATAACTAGGGAAAAGCCAATCTGGGAATGTTTTGGGGTTTTTTGAGTTTTTATGTGCACCCTATGGTTTATTAGAGTTTTCTAGACCTAATTCATCACTTTTCTAGGGTGGTGAAAACAAAAAGAGTTTACTCTAAATGATTCTGTGGACTTCTTGCCTGTTTAAATTTTTAAAGACTAATGAATTTACAAGAGTTTGCTAGACTGTTATGTACTCAGTTAGTCCCACCGTGATTTCCATTATGTTAGGGTCCCGTGATTTGGTTGATTGGCAAGCCAAATGACAGTGTAACATCAAACCAGTCTTTGGAGCCCAAGGACCTAGCCTTCCTGGACTCAGAGAGGGCTCTCTCTATTTGTGTAAGGGATATCTGTGTGTTTGCTTATTGTGTTCTGATTTTAGGCTAGTTATGAATTAGGTTTTTGGTTTTGGTTTTAGGTTGTGAGGGATGAACTGATCAAAGACTAAGATAGGTAAAAAAGATGTCAGATCAACTACGCTATGGGGTCGAAATGGTCAAGAAAGCTGTCAGATGGTGATACAAGGTTGTTGAAGGGCCGATTTGATTTGAGGTAAAATGGATATTTAGGTAAAATGGAGTGGGATGGAAATTAATTTTGTAAAGAAAAAAGAATTTCAAACATAACTAGTTTAATAGCTAACATAAACATGATAGGGCTAACCATTAATTATGAGAAATGTAACTGTAAACTGATCAATGCGTAGAAATAAACAATCAAGCCATGCATAGAGATATATGACTCTCTAACTTTAGGAAATGGCTATCAGACTTTGGAGAAATACATTTAAGACAAAAAAACAACTTAAATCACTATGAAGGAATGTCTAAGCATAGTATTTCAATCTATTGGACACTTTGAAGCAAGATTACATAGTTTTAGGCAAGGGAAAGATCAATACAAGACCTCCTTGGTTCAACAAATGACAATCTAATCAATCAAAGAGAGGTTTTAGAGGTGGAGCTATGACTAGCCATGAGTAAGCAGGGCATACCGTGAATCATACTTAGCATGCATAAAACCATAAATGAAACAAGCAAACAATATTCTTCAGTTATTAAAGAACAATCAAGGATTCTTTAATATGACTAAGAATGAAGAAAACATAGAAGCTATAAAGAAACAGGAAATTTGAGGTGCCTCCAAGGGCATGCCTCAAATCTATTCTCTACTGTCTTATAGCAAGCAAGAACATGGAATTATGAATGAAAACTAAGAAACAAAATAGAGAGAGAGACACTATACCATTCTACCAAGTCATGTAATCCAACAACACTCCTCTTTCATCATCCAAAAACATCCAAGAAACTATCCAAAAGCATGAGGCAAGTGTTTCTTCCAAGCTTGTATGACCATATATTTCTTCTATTCATCAAGTTCAGCCTTGTTTACAATGAAATCCTTTGGAATATATAGGCCAACATGAGGGAAAACCTCCTAGTTCAACTTGCAATCTCATTGGCCTATCCAAAATATCTGATTTTGTCCTTGAGGCTTTGCAAAGCCCAAGGCACAAAATATCTAATAAAATATCTCAAAAATGATAAAAAAGGAAAATATATTGACTTTTCATAACTAATCATGCACAAAAATAGCTAAACGCACATGAGGAAAAGTCACTTTAGAAAGGTTCATTTTTTACAAAAATACTTAAGAAATACATCAGCAGAAAGTCCCCTGACTTGCCGGCAACTTTTGGATGTCTTCCTGATGTCGAAACAAGGCCAGTGATGGCTCATTGGAAAGCTCTAGATGTCTAATTTCTGGAACAACTTGAATTTCCCCAATATGATGCCTGGAAGTCGTCCAAAAACATACCTGTGTGTAAAAACCCAAAAAAATAGGCCTTGCTGATAACGGGGCAGAGTGTAGAAAAAGCGAGTGTTTTTCGCCATTTTGGGGGAGAAAATGATCTTCAATTGATTTGAAAATTGTTGAGTATATGCCCCTAAAATTATGGCATCCAATGATACCATTTTCATCCTTTGAGGATGCCCCAAACTGAAATGGCGATGCCCATGAGTTTTAGCCAAAAACCCAAAAATGAAAAAAAAAACCAAAATTTGTCGAATTTCACCCAATTTTGGCAAGCATGACCCTCAAGGGTTTTCAGAAACATGATGTGAGGCTGAGGCCAAAATTTGGAGCTTTGAGGTGTCTTTCTTCAATTTTGGTGCTGGGCGCCTCCTTTGAGCCTCCTTGAGTTTCTCCTGTGTGGCCTTTAATTTCCGCCAGGAAAACTGATTGAGCTTCTTATAATGCCCGATCATCCTCCGTTGAAGGTCCAAGTCTCTATTTTCCTTCTCCAACTTCTTTTCCAAGTGATCATTAACCCTCTCAAGCCATGGTTCTCGATTGTTCTCTATCTCTTGTGTGAACAATGTAGTGAGAGGGGTAGATTGGAGAAAGGCAGTTTCTTCTTCCTTTTGTTTCTCAAGGGCTCTTTTGAGTCCTATGGTTCTTGGCCTCTTTCTCCTGGGCTGATCTTCATCTTCGCTCTCATCGAACTCACCCATGAGTTCTTCCAATCTCACTTGTGCCTTGGAGGCCTCCTTTTTGTATTTGATGGCCCGTGTCTCATATACCACCATATGGACACCCATCTGTTTGTTTTGAATTTGCAAAAAGTGATTAAAGTTTCTAGCCCTCTCAAGATCAGTCCTCAAAGCATCAATTTGGTTTTCTCTATTGATTAAGAGAGTTTCAAGGATTCGGGCTTCATTGTCGCTATCATCATTTTGAATTTGAATTATGTCGAAGTCCCTCTCCTTTTCATGGCTACTTTCTTCTTTCTCCTTTCCTTTTCTTTGGGTGGCTCTTTTAGTCTTCCTCCTCTTGGGAAATTCGGCAATGGGTTTCTTGGGCAATTTCCCCTTGCTTCGGAGGGCCCTAGTAACATTTGGAGTTACAATTTTAGACACCCTTTTCCTTGATTTTTGGGGCTTGGCCACTTTTGGAGAAGAGAGCATGGTCCCTTGCCTAGGAGAGGTAGCTAGCACATGCTCTATTGGATCTTTGCCTTTGTCACTTTCCTCATCATTCTTGCCACTGTTTTGAGCTTGTTCATGGCGCTGCTCTTCATCACTGTGGTGTATGTTATCACTGTGTTTTTCTTCATGAGGCCGCCTTTCCTCACTGTGTTGCACCTCTTCATCACTTTGTTTTTCTTCATGAGTCTGTTGTTCATCATTATGTGGCTGCCTTTCCTCACTGTTCTGCACCTGTTCATCATGCTGCCCTTCTTCTTCATGAGGCTTCTCACCCTCACTATGCTGCACCTGTTCATCATCATGCTGCTCATCATCATCTTCCTCTTCATCATCTTCCTCTTTCTACTTTGCCTCACTGTGCTCTTCTTCCCCTTGCTACTCTGCCTCACTGTGCTCTTCTGCCCCTTGCTGCCCTGTTTCATCATGATGCTGCTCATCATCATCTTTCTCCTCTTGCTCATGCTCTTCTCCCTCATCATGCTCTTTTTTTTTTTCAGTGGGAAATTTGAGCTTCTTGGGAATGGGCTTGCTTGAAGAAGGCGAAGGATGGTGAGTGGAAGGTGAAGGAGATGTATGAAATGAACGGACAGTGGAAAAATCCAGATGTGTAATGAAGGTATCCCAAGAGATTTCTTTCTTCTCAAGCTGATGAAGAATGATAACCTTGATGAGGGAGTGATGGAAGAGGCAGGCTGTCTACTGAGAAGGAGGTTTTTTCTGAACAGTGGAGGCCATTTTCTCAATACTTCTATGGAGGAAGAAAGGGAGATTTAACAATTTGGCTCTTGTGAAATGCATGAGCAATCAGACATGGTAAGCATAGACTCTGGAGAATCTTCCCTCGCAAGTGAAGTATTTCATGATTATCTTCATGAGGGGGGCATAACTAGTCAATAGAAAAATGGATGGACATGAATCTCTATGCTTAGGCTTTAGAAAAGGCTTGTATTCTTCTGAGTCTAGGTGGCTTTGCTTAAACCACTTCTCCCCGACATAAGGAATTTTGGTGGCCTTGGAAATGGACCTTGGAGAGAATTTGAAATCCAAGTCTGCCAACTGAAAGTGCTTCTCTTGAAATCTCAAAGAACAAAGATGTGTCAAAGGGGAATATCTTTTCACCTCCTGCACCCTTTGACAAAACTCTAGACACCCAACCTCATGGAAGTTAAACAGGACTGATGGATGAGAATTTACCTCTTCAGTGGAAACAGGCTCAAACCTCCTGTGAAGGCCACTCCTACTGTCTTGCCTGGGAGGCATTTTGTTTTGAATGTTCTTTGAAACACCAAGTTGTCTCAAATGGCCCTTGAAATGTTTTTCTCAACCACACCTCTATCCTCCTTATCAGTCATTGTTTTGTCTTCTTTATGCCAAATAACAAGTATTTGTCAAAATGAAACAAACTCAATCTTATCACTGTGCCTGGGCCAATGGTATTGAAAAAAGAGATAATTGTGTTTTCTTGTTTGAACAAGGATTTTTGTGTTTTGACAAAAACAAGACACCCTTCCTCCAAACAACACTCTTCTGCTATTCACTGTTTTTACAGGGGTAGACAAAAAACACTCTCAACTGACTGTGCAAAATCTCTCACAGCATACTCTGTTTTATGGAAATCTGGTGGCTGGACAGAGTTTTCTCTTTCACCATACAAAGAGGAAACTTTTCAAAATGACAAGGCTTTTAGATTATAGACACTGTTTTCATTTTAGATTTTGTAGACAGGGGTTAATTTTGTTTTTACCACTGCCCGAACACCCTACAGCAACTCGAAAACCTCTACCACTATGTTTTTTGCCTTGCAATTAGTGTTATGGTTTATCAGTGTTCTTGAAGGCAGTTTTAGGCCTTTTGAAACTGATACAAACACACCACCTTTCACTATACTAATCTTGGGCAATCATGGCAACAAAAAACCTTGGATTTTGCTCAAACACCTTACTCTCCAACCACTATTTTTGTCTTTTGAAAATAACCTTGTCACCCCTTTCAGATTTTCAAAAACTAGTAAGGAGCAATGGAGAATACCTTGAAATATTTTCACGGGCCCTTTTTGATCATTTGGAAGCTCCAAAGATGCTTTTCGAGGGCCTTATGAGCGAGCGGGATGTTCAGATGGAAGAGCGTCGCGCTTTGTAGAGGAGTCGGGTCGGCCTTCAAGAAAAGGTGACCGACGCTACAGGCGCGCCGCGCCACAGTATAAACACTATGTATTTTCTTCCCTAAACACGCCACTCGCTTTTCCAGGTGCGCCGCACAAGCTTTAAGCCTCAAAACACTCTGCAAATGGCTTGAAATCCCTCATTTCTACAATAGGCCGCTTGAGATTGTTGTTTCGTTGCTTTGAAATTCACAAGTGAGGCTTTGCAATGGTCAATCACTCCCTTTATAGTCGAATAAGCCAACACCCTTTGAAATTTGCTTTGTGAGGGTTTTGGATGCCTTTTGAAAAGGCTTTTGGTTTTAAACAAAAAATTGAAGCATAGATTTATACTTTTGAAGACCTCCTTTCTCCTTTAAAACAGGAATTTCCTTTGGAACCTCATAAAAAACCTTTCACCTAAGAATACTCATTAACATGAGGCTGTTGCTTAACCTTTGAAACTTTTTGTAAAAACTCTTCTGCCTTTTGTGAGGGAGGCCATTTTCAAGTTGACAAACCACTGTTATGGTGTTTGATGGTTGATCATGCCCATTGTATAGGCTCAACAACAAGGGTTTATAAAATTTCTCTTCAGGCATCAAAGACAAAAATATCCACAGAGGCTTATGTGTGCCAATTACAACAATCAAAAACCTTAAGAACTTGCCCATCCTGAACTTCATAAGTGCAGTAATAAAACTATTCTTGGTCTATATCAAGAACTTGCAAGGCTGGTATTTTAGGATGGGTAATTTATCTCTTTTATTTGAAACCTCATTTGAAACTCCAAGTGAAGAGCTCTACTACAAATAGTCTCCACCATGAGGGAAAATGACTAACCTTGGATTTGCCAAAGTAATCTAGACTTCAAATTTTACGGAGATATAGCAGGGGATGATGAGCTGAAGTTGAAATGTAAAACATGGGAAGGTTGTCCCTTTGTTCCTCTATGAAGGAGGTCTGTAAGAATAGTGAATTTTCATTCATTTCACCATTTTTTAGAGCAGTCCCTTTTGAAATATTTGCCATACTGAAATAAATGCTTTTCATCCTCAAACAATGATGTGCCTTCTACTTGTTTATGAAGGAGGCCCATGTTTGAAAAATGCCTGGGCTCTTTTCAACCCCTGTTTTAACCAAATGAAGAATTTTTATGAACACACTGTTAGTGTTTTTCTTTGTATTTGATAGAAGAAGTCAATTTAAAACCAATATTTTTTTACTTCCTTGGTCATTCAGATGAGGCTATCTTTAGTCAACACTCCACCTCCGGATTCCTCTTTGAAGGAGATTCTTATAACCATAATAACAGAGGTTTTCAACACCATTGTATTGACCATCTTTTTGTTTAAACACCATTTGAAATCTTCTGATGTATCTTTTGCTTATCCTTTGGAAGGAAAGTGACTCATCATTTCTGAAGTCATCTAAAAACACCTTAACTTTCTGCTTTGAAATGAGGTTACATCTCTGTTTCCCGACCCTCTTATTAAATGAAGGAGGCCTTTATCACATTTCCAAACCCTCTGCTCATATTTGGAGGAGGTTTTCTTAGTCATTCAACCCTCTGCTCATGTATGGAGGAGGTTTTCTCAGTGATGCAATCTCATCTGCTTTCAAACAGTGTCATCTTTCCTTTCACTGCCTATTCATGCTTAAGCAAATAACAGTGACAAATTGACAATATGCCACGATGGGAATTTCTCTCAGACATGTAATCCTGCTATTAAAATACCTTTATGCATCTCTAGACATCAGAAACCACCTGACCAGCATTTGCAGAGTATTACTTGTTATTTATAAGTCACTAACCTTTTGACTGTGTTTGCAGGAGCTTATTGAAATAAATCTATGTCCAGTACTTGCATCCCAGGCTCAAAAACACATGAGAAGCATTTGTCTTCTCATGTTAAGTTTAATAATATCTTCTGGAACACTGGTACACTTCTTCTCTTGCAAAAGACATTGAAACACTGTAAATCCACCTAATATCAGTTTGACCTATGGCATATGCACTGCTGAGACATCAAGGTTTGTTAGTGGCGTGAATTCAAACTTTATCAAGATTTTTTTGTAGAATAGGAATGTTATCTATGACTGGTTGATATTAGATAGAAGTTTTTTGGCTTTAGGATAGTTTTCCAAGGGAGGAATGCCTAAAGCGCCACTACCTAACTTAGGGGAGACTTTTTGGACAGATTTGGAGTATTCTCTTTGGAGCTGATGGAAAATTTTGTATGACTGAGGCTAGATAGGGCTTGAAAATGAGGTTTTATCTCATCATGGGCTGATTTTAAAATGTAGGAGGGAAAAAATTATATGGCTGTTTTCCAGCTAGAAAATTTGACATATTGGAGATCAGTTGCTAGAAAACTTGGCTTTAACAACTAGTCATCATCAACAGGTGAAAAATACTGATGACTAACAGTTCCCTAGGCTCCTAAGCACCTCTACATCTTGTGATTTGTTAGATACCTCTGTCAATCCCATAGACATGTAGTCAAGTCTTCCCCTCATGGACATGCATACAAATCCTCCCCTCATTTTTTTTTTGTAAATTTCGTAGAGCCTTTCTATTTTCTATTTTTCAAAAAGAAAGTTGCTATACATATTCTGTTGCATGTGGTAGCCTCAACCTGCCCAAAGGAAACCAGATCTGTTGGCCACCTCAGAGAGTTAAAAGGCAACCAAAAATGATATTGTTTTTTCCTTCTACTTACTACTTTAACTACTTTACTGTGTCCATAAAAGTTGCAATTGAAACAACAACTATTACCTTATCGCCAAAAACATGAAAAACTATAACATACTAATATTATCCATCAGAAGGATCCACAGGAGTTGGGTCCTTTGCAGTGGACCCCAACATCTCCACTTGTTGGATGCTTTGGAGTTGGCGCTCAATCCTCCCATTCGAGTCATTGCTTGAAACTGTGACTTGGCCATCTCACGAATATCATGTTTTATCTGTTGTAATTCAAAAATCACTATTGGGTTGCCTTCCCTTTCTTGCATGCTCGACATTGCTTTTTCTAAGACACATTTTAATTTCCAATAAGTGTTGACTGATTGATGAAATAGAGATACACGACCTCTTGTATTTCTTGGGTTAGAAATGAAATCCATTGTTGCCTCCTACTTCTTGAGATCCTCATCTTCATCATTACTCTCTCTCTCCAAACCCTGGATGGTATTGTGAACATGAGGTGAATTTCTTGATTCATAAATATCAGTTATGTTTTCCAGAACTTTCTTATTTCTCTTCCTTCCTCTCTTGCTTAGTCCTGCACTTTGTATTGTTTGTTGTTGTTTTCCTCTGCCTGTGCCTTTTATTTTTCCTGCTTGACCTTTAGTCATAATGGCTTGGCAAACAAGATCCTCTATAAAAATATATAGTAGTCCTTTATATACCAGAGAATGATCAGTAAAATGCATCTGATAAGCTTTGGTGGCTTCCTCAGGATTTACCGCATGAATAGTAGTTTGAGATGTTAGCTCCCCGTAATTTGCTAGATTGATTGAGATACAAATGAACAGGGGTAACATCAAACCAAGCTTTGGAATCCAAGGACCTAGCCTTCTTAGATTTAGAGACAGATCTCTCTATTAGGTGCAAAGATGTGAACTTGTTTGCTTATTAGGGTTGGCTTTAGTCTAGTTATGAAATATTGGGTTTGTTGATTGTTTTTTGGTTGGGTATGATGATTAGATAGACTAGATGGGAACAAGGAAAAATTCAAGTCATTGAGCAATGGAGTCTAACAAGGTCATGATAGGTTCATTAATGGATTAGGGAGTATTGTAGGGAAAATCTAGCTTGGTTGGTGGATCTTTGGGATTTAAAAGATCATGAGATGAACATAAATATTGAGAACAAAGTTAACAAAGGGAAATCAAGAATCCTTTATCATATACTTTAACAAGGAGGTATATAAACACAGATAAGAAAAATCTATAACTCAAGAGGTAGGGAAAACCGTTAAGCTCAATGAACAATACTTAAACTGATCAATATCCAAGATAAACATTCCAGAGAAACATAGAAAGCATAAGAGCTCATCTAACTTTAGTATATTCACCTTCAGAATTATAAAACATTTAAGGTCACAAATAAATACAATCAGAGAGGAGGGAACTCCTGAAAATCTAAGATTATAGCTATGGAGATCTTTAAAAAAATTAACCAAGCAAGTGAAAAGAGTATGATTTGAAACAAAACTTCTTTGACAAACCTACGTAATGATACTTTAAAGAGAGACTTCAAGAACAGTACTTTAGTGGAAACAAGTAAGCAGAGCTAACCATGAATCATGCTTGATACCTACTGTATTAAACCATTCAGGAAATAAACAAACTTAGGAGATCTTAGAGAGGAAAGAAGGATCCTTTAACATGTCCTAACAGAAGAAAACATGAAGGCAGTGAAGAACAAACAGAGCTAAGGTGCCATCAGAAACATTTCTTAGTCTAAATTCTTTGTCCTACTGCAACATAGAAAGATGGAAACACAATGATAAACTAGAAAACATGAACAAATAGAAACACTTCACCATCAACCAGGCTCATGGATCTGGCAACTAGTCCTCCTCCATCAACAAACAAATCAGGGCATTCATAAGCTCCAAGATATCAAATTGTTTTCAACCTCCAAGGGACTATGTATTACTTCAAAATCAGTCATCAAATGCCAACCCAATACATAAGAGCCTCATGCTCTATTTATGGAGAAAGTGAGGAGGTGGAAACCATAAGAGGCTTCCAGAAACCCTAATTCTGTCATAAATGTCATTTATGTGCTTAATGACCATGCAAGGCCCAAGACACATAATAGATAAGCTAATAAATGAAAAATATCATGTTAACATAACTCCCCAATAAAATCTGGAGTGATTTTCCCAAGAAAATATTAAAAAACTATTTTTCCATAAATTTGTGTCTTTTGTTGACTTTTTGGCAAAAAGACAGTGTGTTTGCGGAGCGCTACTTTTGCAGAAAATAGGTTGTTTTGCAACCAAGTTTTGGACCACTTCCCGATGTCGGATTTGGCTCCGTGATGGCTCATTGGAAAGCCTGAAGAGTATACTTTCCAAAAATTCTTATGGTTTTTTTATCCAGATCTTGTATCCCTTTCAAAAATTCAAAAATCCTCAGACTCTCGTTTGCGCAGCGCCAAGCCTAAAACAGGGGCAGAAAGGTGATTTTTGAGGTGTTTTTGACCTTTTGAGGGGTCATAATTGCTCCAAATATTTTGAAATTTTGTGTGGATGTTGTGCAGGTCATGAAAAATCCAAAAATTTCAAGCGTTCCTCCTAAAGATGCTCCAGATTTTTGCAGAGCACCAGTGGCGCTACACAAATGAGGCCAAAATTTCTCAAAAAACAAAATATTCTCCAAATTCCTTCAAAATTGGTGGAGACCCTCCTTAAATGTTTTTAGATAATTTCTGAGAAGCCTCAGATAAAATTCCAAGGATGTTATGCTCATTTTCCCTTTTTATTTTTTTTACCTCAAGGAGAGCCTCCTTGAGTTTGGCACAAGCAAACCTACTCTTCTTTGTGTAATGCTTGGTCATATTCTTTTGGAGAGCAAGGCCTCTCTTGATCTTCTTGAAGTACTTATGCTCATTCTTGTAGTACTAAATGATGTGCTGTGCTCTATCAAACTCCTTCTCCCACTCCCTGATTTGTACATCTTTGTTTAGGAGTATCATTTTAGTGGTCATCTCCTCATCCTCATTATCACTGTTTAAGTCAATGAACTCAGGCCCTTGAGTAGTTTTCTTTATCCTTTTACTCCTCCTCACCTTTACCTACTGCTCAATATTTCCCACCTTTTCCTTGCCCTTTTCCATTGTTTTGATAGCTTGAGGAGAGATGGCCCTTTGCCTTTTTGAGGCAGAAAACACATCTCTTTGTCCTCTGTAGTATGTGCATATGTGAGGGGTGATGATGGTAGTTTAGACTATGTTTTCATTATTGCTTTGACCCTCATCACTACCATCAGCCTCATCTTGGCTTTGTTGTTTACTGAGGTTCTCTCCTTGGTCACTTCCTGCATTATCATTTTGAGTTTCTTGGTTATCTAGAAACTGATTAGTGTCATGACATTCATGACAGATGTCATTACTTTCATGAATATTTCCTTGGTTGTCTTGTGCACTTTGCTGACTGCCTTCCTCATCTAGCTACTCTTCCCTACTATCTCCATCATCTCCACTGTGATCTGTTTGTTCATTATGCTCATTGCCTTTTGTTTCATCATTGTATCCTCCATCACTTCCCATATCCTCTGCCTCTTCTTCATACATTTATGTGTTTTCCTCATTGTCTTATTCACCCTCACCCTGATCTCTATGTGATCCTTGAGTTCCACTCCCTACTTCACCTAATGCATCAATTGAAGGAGAGGAAGGGATATGTGCCTGTGGTGAGGGCACCTATGCAAATGAGGAAGGAAGATTTGTTTGATGAGGATGTTGTGGGTTTGAGAAGAACTCATTGTTTATGAAAACATCCCAAGGTACACCCTGCTGCTCTAGCTGATGTACAACCACCATCTTGATCAAGGAATGGTGGAACAAGTTCTACATTTGTTGGGGGTAATTCCTCCTTTGGACAACAAAACACATTTTCATAACACTCCTGTAGAGATAGTAGGGTAGGTCAAGTGCCTTAACCCCTGTGAAATTCATAAGGAGTCTAAGATGATAGGTATAGACCCTGGAGTATCTCCCCTCATAGGTGAAGTATTTCATGATAGCCAAAATCAAGGGTGCATACCTGTGTTTGAGATGTGAGAAAGGGAAAACTGTGATACTTCCTTCTCTATACCTCCTTTTGATAAATGGAAAAAATAAATCTCTTTGTAGCTTACCATTCTTGAACCATTTCTCACCCACTGAAGGGATACCAGTGGCTTCGGATATGCACATTACTGAAATCTCAAATTTCACCCCTGCTAGGTCTGCATTTTTGCTTTGTAAATTGAGGATGAGGAGAATTGTAAGCTCAGGATTGCTCTTTACCTGCTTGAACTTCTCACAAAACTGAAAACACCTTATGTTTTGAAAGCATGACAAGATCCTAGGAGAAGATGTGATACCCACTGTATTTTTGGGTTCCAACCTGTTAACTTTCCCTCCCTTGTGCTTTGTCTTTGAAGGCCTTTTACCTCCTCCACTACCATTGCCCTTTTGAGTCTCTGACATGGTGATGGGAGACACGGGTCTTAAAATTGAGGTTTAGTGGAAAAACCAACTGAGAAATGATGATGAGGTCAACTTTAGCTAAGCAGATGAGTTCTGAGGTTCTGAGTGGTTTTGCAGCTTGAGGAGTTTAACCATGAATATAGTAACAACCTTAATTCCCTTACCCACCCCTGCTACCAAATTTGGTTTGAAAATGCCTTTTTAGAAGAGCAAGGTTCCTTTCTGACTTTTACCTAGGGTTTCACCCTCCGAGGGTTTTTACCTCAACAACTAGAAAAAAACAAGACGATTCTGTAAATTTGATTGGGGGATTAAGAGAAAATACCAATTACCACTTTTTTCAACTTTCTTCAATCTCAGAATCACCTCAAAGAATGAATTTAGGCATTAGGGAGTATTTTTGCAATTTGGAACCTTCCTGGACTTTGCGCAGCGCCTCTGCTCAAGCTATCAGGTCGGGCAGTTTGCACAGTGCTGGGCAAGGTTGAACGGGAGTTAGCGCAGTGCTGGGAGGTTTGCATGGCTTATGGGCAGGTCAAGCCGTCTGTTTGCGTAGCGCCGAGCGGAAAAGGTAGTGATTGCACGTCGGTTGGGTGAGTCGGGAGGCCCGTTTGCGTAGCGCCAAGGTAAATGAGTTGAGGTGTCGGCTGAGATGGAGGGTCTGCTGGCTTTAGGGCGAGCCGAGCCTGCGTTTGTGCAGCGCCTGAAGTTTGCGTAGCACCGAAGCTTTTTTGCGTAGTGCTGTATAAAACTGAATAGGAGGGATGGGGGTTTGCATAGCGCTGGCTCCTTTTTTCACAACGCCTAATTTTTGTGCAGCGCCTGAACAATTTTCCCAAAAACGGTCCAGAAACCCTGAATTTCTCTTTAGAGCTTCTTCCTTCCTTACCAACTATGGAAATGAGCTCAACAATGAATTCAAAAAACCTTTTATGCCGTTGAAAAAGATAAATCAAAATAACAAACCCATTTTTACTATGTCTTGGTCTTTTTCCATTTGTCTCATAACTTTTTGTCCTTTGGAGGGTTTTGAAAGCTTCCTCAAGGCACTTTTTTCTCCTCTTGTGGTGTTGATTTGATGATGTCCTTTTCACCCTTCTTCTTTCTGATAACTTGGGCATTGAGCAATTTGTCCTGGGCATGCTTTTGTCATGAAGAACAATTTTTTTTAACCTTCTTGGAATTTTTTGACTACCGGTTACCTGAAGACTGTTTCATTTCCTCTTTTTCCTATTTTTAAGGTAGTAATATGTTTATTTGCCAACATTAAAACAAACTATATTATGCCATGGGTTTCACTTGGGCATTTTTAGAGACTCAACCTTATGCTTGTTGCTGTCTCTTGTTCACTGATGATCTTCCTGTGATGATTTTTCCCTTTTTTACCTTACCTCCTAGCTGATCTAATGGCCCTTTTGGTCTTCTTTGCAGGAAAGTGAGCAAAGGGCAGCTGTCCCCTTACTAGATTTATGCTTTAGATCAAATACCTCCCTTGAAGGACCTCTTAATTAGTTTTGGACAAAGTTACTTGTCCCTTTCCCTCTTTTTTTTGAAAGCAGTCTCCTTGTAGGTATAAAACACAGATTTGCAGGATACCAAATCCACCCTAGGACTCATGAGACACTAGGTGCCCTAGTGGAGGCTCTCTGGGACTTGGCTTTTAGAATTAAACCTAGAATTTGGGCTCTATCAAGTGTGAGACAGAGTTTATGATAAACTAATGTGTTGAAGATCAAAATCCAATGTGCTTGATCTATCTAAAGAGTTTACAAAAATAGTTTGAGATCATCAATGCTTGGGGTGTTTTGGGAAGGACAACAGAGCTGCTTTGATAAGTGATCTTAGTTGGCTGGGGAGGGTTGTAGGTAAAAAAAAAAACAGAGGTTTTTTAGGCTAAGTTGACAATACATGGTGAATAATGAATGGCATGATCCCGTGATGGGTCTTCTGGGAATGGTAGGCTAGGCATGATTGGACAAGATGATAATATAGTGAAAAATTTATCTTAGGATAATAAAGGCAGTAAGATTTCTAGAATTCACAATGTTTCATGAACTTTTTTTCTAGAAATCTTATGACAAGCACTTATTCATCCTATAAAGGAAAAAATTATTGATGACTAACAGTGGCTCCACTTGGGGAGGGAAGCTCCTTTTCAAGAGGTGTCGAGAACTTCAGATCTCGATTTTTATGGAGACCAGTGCCTCATCCATTGGGCAAATTTTTATCTCTTTTCATTTGTTGATGCTTGCTTGAGGCTATGATCTTAGTAATCTGAAAACACATGATTTATATCAGCATCATCTCTACCTACCCAACCCACTTGCTTAACATTTTCTCTTCCTTGGCCGCACTTGAACTAGCAAACCCTTGACACTTTTCTTTTTGAAAACAAAAATCAAACTATCTAAATGTACCCTTATTTATTCTGAGAGTTTATATTAGGTTAATGAAATCTCTTTATTTTCTACCTAGTCTACTTATTTGTCAAGATTGAGCTATTTGACAAACTTTATTCTTTAAGCTACTGACATGAAATTGAAAACATGGCTAAATCAGGATTAGGTAGTTTGATTCACCATGGGTTGTGGTATTAGAACAAGATGCACACAAGTGTTATTTTTGTACAAAGAAAACTTAGGAAACATAAGGGCAATATATGTCATTTTTTAAGCATCCCTATTTTCCTCTTTGGTTTAGATTTGAGCATGTGGAACCAACATCTTTCATTCCTAATCTACACCTATTGACAAGTCAAGATTAGATGTTTTGATAGGTTCTTCCTTTTACTAACCTATCAGCAAATAAATTGAAAAAATGTTCAGCCATGATTAGGCTAGATGATTGAACAAGAATTCTCTTTTAAAAACAAGTATTGGCATTTATACTTGCACACTTTCAGCATCACTATTTTTGGGTATGGGGTTGTACCTTTCTTTCAAAATCTGCCCTCTTTTTCCTGTTTCTATTTTTTAGGGATTTTGTCCTTTCTGTTTCTTAATCAATTAATTTTATGTACAATGAGTGCTATATACGAATTTTAGGAATATTGAAAAAAGTAGTGTTTGAGCATCCTTCCATCGACAGGACCTCCAAACATTTCTACTTCATCAAGCTCTTGCAGAAAGAAAGCATTTTTTCCTCTAGCTAAATGAATGATATAAGGGCCTTTCCATAAATTTACAAACTTACCATGTTTGCACTTGTCTTCCCTTCTTTAATCCCATTTCAGAACTATGTCTCCAATTTGGAAATCATTGGCCTTGGTTCTCCTATCAAAAAATTTCTTGATATTGTCTTGTATTGCTTGTGTCCTCTTGTAAACTTCCCCCCTTGACTGCTCCAAATGAATGGTTTGGTTCAGTCTTCTTTGCATGTCATTTTCTTCTGATTGTACCTCTTGGAGGAGCTTCATGACTGGAAGTCCCAATGAGGTGGGGAAAACTGCATCCATGCCATACACTAGTTGATAGGGAGACATACCAATTGATTTCTTGGTGGTTAGTCTATCAGCCCATAGTGCATGCACTATTTTTCCTTGCCATGCCTTTTGATTTTGTTCTAGGAGCTTCTTAATGATGTTCACCAAGCTCTTGTTAGAGGACTCAGCTAACCCATTTCCTTGCGGGTAATAAGCAGTGGAGTGACCTAGTATGATGTGATATTTATAACAAAAGTCCGCCATTTTATTAGACGTAAAGGCATCAGCATTATCGGTGATGATTTTTCTAGGAAAACCAAACCTGGATAAGATGTTGGTTTCAATTAATTTGATAATAATTGAGTTAGTGGCATTCCTATAAGGGATGGCCTTTATCCATTTGGTGAAGTAATCAGTGGCAGTGAGGATCCACTTATGTTGGGTAGATGAGGTAGGATGGATTTCTCCGATGAATTCCAACCCCCACTGTTGGAAAGGAACTTCAACACTGATGGGATGCAAAGGCAAAGGTAGAAGTTTTCTTTTTCCATCGAATATTTGGTACTTATGGCAAGTCACGACTATTTTGTGATTATCAGGAAAAAGGGTAGGCCAATAATAGTCAGCTCTAAAGATCTTGTTGTATGTAGTCTTCCAATAGAGGTGACATCCACATTCCCCTTCGTGAAATTCATGCATGATATTTTTGCATCATCTTCAAGAAAACATTTAAGTAACAAACCAATAGAACTCTTCGAGTACAATACTCCATCTAAAATGCAGAAATTTAGAGCTTTTTGTTTTAAGAATCTAGCTTTAGTATTTGACAAAGAAGGAGGAGCATTGAGATAAAGAAGCACATAAATGATATCAACATACCAAGATGAATTTAAAAACACTTCTTCAATGTATGGAGCCGTGAATTCTTCTATCTCCTCTAACACATCAACCATATTCATTTCTAAAGCTTGGAAATTTGATTCAACCATAAGTTTTGCAAGTCCTTGTCCGTTAATCAATTTAGTGGGTCTGATTTCTAAATCATATTCTAAGATAGTAGCAATCCACTTTCCCCTTTTACCATCAAGGTCTTGGTTAAGTATGCCTTTGACCACTGTGTGCGGGACAAAATCTATGATATGCGAATGCAATATATAAACTCTAAAATCTTTCAAAGCTTTGATTAAGGCAAAGGCTTTCTTTTCCATGATGTTATACTTTAGAAGAGCATACCTCAAGTCCTTGCTAAAGAAAGTTATTGGTTGTTCTTGCCCCATGATGTTCTTTTGCAATAATACTGCAGCAACAGTGTGTTTAGATGCAAATGAGAAGATGTAGAAATCCTTGGTGAAGTTAGGACTGATTAATACTGGTGTTTGTGTGAGTGCTTGTTTTACTAGCTCAAATAATTGTTTTTCTTCCATATTCCACTTTTCTCCTACTTCCTTTTTCAAAATGTTTTTAATATTCCTTAGGAGTTTAGAAAGGTTGGGGATGAATCTTTTTAGGAATTTGATCTTCCCAATGAAATAGTGCAGCTCTTTAATGTTTCTAGGATGGCTGATTTGTAATATGCCTTCTATCCTTTTGGGATCTATTTTGATTCATTCTTTAGAGATGATGTGGCCTAAGAGTTTTCCTTCCTGAAGGGCAAACAAAGTTTTCTTAGGATTCAGAGATAGGCCATAGTTTCTACACTTTTCAAAAAAATTTCCCAAGTGGACTAAGTGTTCTTCATCAGTTTTAGAGTAGACAGTGATATCATCATGGTATATGACTATGAAGTAACCTATGTCCTCTGAAAAATCTATGTCCATTTCCCTTTGGAAAGTGGCCCCTGCATTCATTAAACCGAATGGAATTTTAACATACATGAATGTACCCCAAGGTGTAGTAAAAGCAGTTTTGAGTTGGTCACCTGGAAAGACTAGTACTTGGTTATAACCTGAGAAGCCATCTAGTAATGAGATTCTTTGTAAGCCAACTACCTTTTGGAGTATGTGATCCATTTTAGGCAAGGGGTAGTTGTCCTTTAAGGAGGCCTTGTTCAAATTTCTGAAGTCAATGTAAAGTCTAATCTCCCTGGTTTTCTTCCTAACTGACACAAGGTTGGACACCCATTCTGAGTATCTGATAGGGACAATGATCCTGGCATCATACATTTTTTTGATTTCTTTCTCAACTGAAGGTAACAAGATGGGGTTAATCCTTCTCAATTTTTGTTTGAATGGATTCTGATTTTCTTTGAGAGGAATTTTGTATTGAATGATTTTTGTGTCATGGGATTTCAGGTCTTCATACCCCCAGGCAAACACATCTTTATATTCTCTAAAAATCTCAATGTATTTCTGTTTTGCGTGAGGAGGGAGAGTTTTGGACAGCTTGATTATTTTGGGCTCTTCCATTCTTCCAATGTTACATTCTTCTACATTTGTTTCAGTGGATTCCATCTTGGGTTTTTTAGCTACATCATTAAAATCAAACAACTCTTCTAATGGTGTAAGGCCTCTTGGCAAGGTGTCATCTTTACATTACAAAACCTCCAGTTCTCTTTGATCTAATTTATCAAATATTTCTACAACACAAGGATTTTGAATGTGGTTTATATCAGCATCAAAGGATAGCTCTGTTTTGGGAGTTTCATCTTCAGTAAAACTATTTTTCTCAAATCTTAAACTCTGTTTTGTGCTTGCAAATTCATTTCTAGATTGCAGAAAATCATCTATTTTCTCATCACTCTCAAACACTTGCCAATGGTTCAAGTTGTCCAGTACAGTAGGCTTGTTTTTAACTTTGATGAGGTATTGTTTATTTTCATAAGGTAATGGGAAATTTCTGGCAGCAAAAGAAAGCTCATTGGCAAGGAACTTTTGGGCTCTAGGGATGAAAGTGAGCTCATACTTCTCAAAGGTTTTGAGAAGATCTAGGGCAACATTTATATACTCTCTTAGTCTAGGGTTCTTGGCTGAATATTCTCCCTTTATTTGTCTAATGATCAGTTCTGAATCTCCTTGAACCGAGATTTTGTTAGCTTTGAGGTCTTTAAGTAAATGTAAACCAATAAGGAGAGCCTCATATTTTGAAATGTTATTAGTGCACTGGAAATATAGTCTATAGGAATGGCCTTCATTCGTGTTATGGATCCAAACCCCAGCTCCTGAGCTAGTCTTACCATAAGAGCCATCAAATCTCATATGCCAAAGTGTGTCAATTTCAGATTTGTCACTGTTTTGTACCTCAGGGATGCTAGAGTCTTGGGTGTCATTTTATTGGTTAAAGGGTTGATTTGGTTGTTCCGGGAGGCTTATTTCTCCTCCATTGTCATTCACTTGTTCATTAATATCATTTTCATTGTACAAGATGAATGAGTCAAGGTTTGAGTGAATAGAATAAATTGGTGTGTTATTTGGCCTATCTAAGCTACTCGCCATATATTTCATGTGGGATTCCCGGTACGATCTCCTTGTTTGGTTGAATACTGGGATGGTGGCATAAGTCATGTCCATTTGAAGACTACCCTAGAGTTTGGCCCCCCATGATCTAGATAGAACCATGCCATACTTTGGGGGGATGTCAGTAAAAACTATGTCCATGACTAGACTTTTAGCGAGGATTTGTGCCAGATTGACACACAAATCCTTGATGAGGCCTAAACACTTAACCCTACTTGAATCAAAAGAGTACAAGTCTTTGTAAGGCTTTGTTATTTCTAGGCCTAATCTCTCCATCACAACTTTTGGCATGAGGTTGTGTGAGGCACCGGAGTCTAGCATAGCATTATGCAAAATTTTGTCATGTATGTTCAGACTGACATAGAAAGGAGGGACAACTCCTTCTTGATATTTTCCCTCCACTTTAGGACCAAAAAACATCTCTGGTTTATCATCAGTTAATTTTAGAGTGTCGGTATCATTTCATATGTTTAACACCTCGAAAATCTGGGATCTATATACCTCTTGTGTCACCAATTCAATGAGGGGCATGGTTATCTTGATTTTGGCAATTTCCCCTTCAAAGTTGAAAGGCGTAGGTGTCTTTATTACATTTACATCATTTTTATTAGCCATAAAATTTTCTACATTTTTGATTTTCTGATTCTGATTTGATGGTTTGGACAACAATGTTTTTTCAGGGCCACTAGTTGAAGTACTAGGAAAGATTGAAACACTACTAGGTTGGATGGTTTTTAGCTTGTTTAGATCAACTTTCTTGGCCATAGTATTTGTGTTTTCCGCTGTATTTTTAGGAATATGTTCAAGATTTTTCCTAACAGCAGTGTTTGACTTATTTGTTTTAGGAATATCTTGATTCTTTTTGCTCCTAAGGTCATATTGCCTATGGACTTCCTTTATGGCATTCTCAAATCCTAGTTTGTAGTCTTTAGAATATTCATATGATTTTTCATTTGGTTTTGAAGAGGACATCCTTTGTTCTTCTTCGGTAAGAAAAGTATTATCCTCATCATCATAACCTATGACATTTAAATGGTCTTATTCCAACTGTTTTGGCTCTCTCTCTTCTTCATCTACATATTTGTCTTGGAAAGGGGGTATAATTTGTTGTTCATTCTCTCTTTGTCTGATTTGGGGAGGGTCTCTTCTAAAATTATGATTCCTATTCCTATTTTGAGGATTGACTTGGTTCTCCCTAGGAGGTGTTCTCTCATTCAAACTATTTTTTTCCATCATCCTCTCCATTGTTCTGACTAGGGAGTCAATTTTGGTGTCGGAAGAGGAGGTTGAAGGTATTGTTTCATCTTTATAGGTCACTCTCTTCTCTGATCTCATCCTAGCTCTTTTCTCAATTAAGTTGGCTTCTACACTCAAGACCCCCTTTTGCATGTCTTATAGAGTTAGGTATTCTCTCTCCCTTAGTTGATAGGCCATGTCAGCATCAAAGCCTTCTGGAAATTTTACTAAGGCTAGGCCTTGGGGAGGTTTTATGTGAGGTGGGAGTGCATTGTAAACACTGTTAAACCTAGTGGAATAGTCTTGAACACTTTCCCCCTGATTTATTTTAAGATTTTTATACTCAAAAAGAATTTGAAGGGGGTTTTTCTTGATTTCCCACTTGTTTACAAAAATTTGTTAAAGGGAAGGGAGATCATGTATGCTATTGGGAGGTAAGTTTTTGAACCATTTCTTGGGTTCTCCTCCCAGGCTCTGGGCAAAAAGTCTCATTTGCATGGCTTCTTTTTCTATCTCCATGTAATCAAAAGCATCATTTATTCTATCTACATGTTTCTGGCAGTGATGGATTCAGTCCCCATGAAGTGAGGGATTTTGGACTGATAATCATTTGGAAAAGGTAATAGTGGGTGTGGTAGAGCCAGTGGAGCATACTAGGCTGCCATGATGGGAGGAAATGGAAAAAAAGGATGATTTACAAGGGGAGGGTTTGCGAGAGGTGGAGGAGGATGGAGTGAAGTGGTTTGCATAGTGGTGGTGTGAATGGGTGTAGTTGAGGTACTTGGGCCAGCAAACTGATTATGAGCAGATTTGGGATGAAAAGAGCTGAAGTGATGGAGCAGCTGAAAGTCAGGTGGAGTAGAAGGAGAAGCTTCCCTACTATAGCTCTGCTGCAAATCCATGGGCTCAAGGTCAGTTTGGTAAATTACACTTTGTGACTTAGTTCTAAGTAGGTTCTTGGTATGGTGTAAGTCAAACTGAGGATCTTGTGAAATTGTAAGGTGTTCCGATGCATAGCTTGCTCTATGAATGGTCCTAACAGTGGTTTAGTTTCCAGCTTTAGAAGTTTGCCATAAAATATTTTCTGGGTCATCAACCATGGTAAGAGGATTTGGGTCCGAGTGAGATCTGCTATTGATCCTTTGTAAAGCCAGATCTCTTACTCAAAAATCAGACAGGCTGAAATGTTTGGAACTTTTTTTGGAAATCTGAACTCTCTTAGTGTTTATTTTACTCACACAAGGTATAACTAGGCCCTAAAACTGATTTGGAGTGATTTGACACAATCCTAGGAAAGCCTATGGGACTAGTGAGATGAAAAAAAAAAAGGGCCTACTGGAGGCTAGTGGAGTCGCCAGGTGGATGTTTTTGTAGTTTTGGGGGGTATATATATAATGGTCCACCACCAAGTTTTGACAAAAATCAATCTAGGGACTATTTTGGGTTTTCTGAGTTTCTCTTATGCAGCCCTAAGGTTCCAATGAGTATCTTCTAGCTAAGTAATCATATTGCTAGGATGGTGAGGCAATTAGTTTCTACTCTTTGGTTATCAATTGATTTTCTAAGCTTAACTGATATTTTGAGAATTCCTAAGGGATACCTAGGGCGTTTTTTACTCAAGGCCCCACCGTGATCGCCATTATGTTAGCTCCCTGTAATTTTCTAGATTGATTGAGATACAAATGGAAAGGGGTATCATCAAACCAACCTTTGGAATCTAAGGACCTAGCCTTCCTGGATTCAGAGAGGGATCTCTCTATTAGGTGCAAAGATGTGAACTTGTTTGTTGATTAGGGTTGGCTTTAGGCTAGTTATGAAATATTGGGTTTGTTGATTGTTTTTTCGTTGGATATGATGATTAGATAGACTAGATAGAAACAAGGAAAGCTTCAAGTCATTGGACAATGGATTCTAACAAGGTCATGACAATGGATTAATAGTTTAGGGAGTATTGCAGGGAAAATCTAGCTTGGTTGGTGGATCTTTGGGATTTAAAGGATCATGAGATGAACATAAATATTAAGAACAAATTTAACAAAGGGAAATCAAGAATCCTTTATCATATACTTTAACAAGGAGGTCTGTAAACATAGATAAGGAAAAGCTATAACTCATGAGGTAGGGAAAACCACTGAACAATACTTAAACTGATCAATATCCAAGATAAACATTTCAGTGAAACATAGAAAGCATAAGAGCTTATCTAACTTTAGTAAATTCACCTTCAAAATTAGAAAACATTTAAGGTCACAAATAACTACAATCAGAGAGGAGGGAACTCCTGAACATCTAAGATTATAGCTATGGAGATATTTAAAACAATTAACCAAGCAAGTGCAAAGAATATGATTTGAAACAAAACTTCTTTGACAAACCTAAGTAACGATGCTTTAAAGAGAGACTTCAAGAACGGTGCTTTAGTGGCAACAAATAAGCAGAGATAACCATGAATCATGCTTAATACCTACTGTATTAAACCATTCAGGAAATAAACAAACTTAGGAGATCTTAGCGAGCAAATAAGGATCCTCTAACATGTCTTAACAAAAGAAAGCATGAAGGCAGTGAAGAACAAACAGAGCTAAGGTGCCATCAGAAACATTTCTTAGTTTAAATTATTTGTCCTACCACGACATATAAAGATGGAAACACAATGATAAACTAGAAAACATGAACAAAAATAAACACTTCACCATAAACCAGGCTCATGGATCTTGCAACCAGTCCTCCTCCATCAACAAACAAATCAAGGCATTCATAAGCTCCAAGACATCAAATTGTTTTCAACCTCCAAGGGACTATGTATTACTTCAAAATAAGTCATCAAATGCCAACCCAATACATAAGAGCCTCATGCTATATTTATGGAGCAAGTGAGGAGGTGGAAACCATAAGAGGCTTCCAGAAACCCTAATTCTATCATAAATGTCATTTATGTGCTTAATGACCATGCAAGGCCCAAGACACATAAAAGATGAGCTAATAAATGAAAAATATCATAACATAACTCCACAATCAAATCTGGAGTGATTTTCCCAAGAAAATATTTAAAAAACTATTTTTCCATAAATTTGTGTCTTTTGTTGACTTTTTGGCAAAAAGACAGTGTGTTTGCGGAGCACTACTTTTGCAGAAAATAGGTTGTTTTGCAACCAAGTTTTGGACCACTTCCCGATGTCGGATTTGGATCCGTGATGGCTCATTGGAAAGCCTGAAGAGTATACTTTCCAAAACGTCTTGTGGTTTTTTGATCCAGCTCTTGTAAACCTTTCAAAAATTCCAAAATCCTCAGACTCTCGTTTGCGCAGCGCCAGGCCTAAAATAGGGGCAGAAAAGTGATTTGTGAGGTGTTTTTTTGACCTTTTGACGGTTCAAAATTGCTCCAAATCATATGAAATTTTGTGTGGATGCTATGAAGGACATGAAAAATCCAAAAATTTCAATTTTTCCTTCTAAATATGCTCCAGAGTTTTGCGGAGCGCCAGTGGCACTGCACAAATGAGGCCAAAATTTCTCAAAAAACAAAATCTTCTCCAAATTCCTTCAAAATTGGTGGAGACCCTCCTTAAATGTTTTTATATAATTTCTAAGAAGCCTCAGCCAAAATTTCAAGGCTGTTATACTCATTTTCCTTTTTTAGTTTTTTTACCTCAAAGAGAGCCTCCTTGAATTTGGCACAAGCAAACCTACTCTTCTTTGCGTAATGCTGGGTCATCTTCTTTTGGAGAGCAAGGCCTCTCTTGATCTTCTTGAAGTACTTATGCTCATTCTTGTAGTACTAAATGATGTGCTGAGCTCTTTCAAAATCCTTCTCCCACTCTCTGATTTGTACATCTTTGTCTAGGAGTAGCATTTTAGTGGTCATCTCCTCATCCTCATTATCACTGTTTAAATCAATGAACTCAGGCCTCATCACTGCCATCAGCCTCATCTTGGCTTTGTTCTTTACTGAGGTTCTCTCCTTGGTCACTTCCTGCACTATATTTTTGATTTTCTTGGTTATATAGAAACTGATTAGTGTCATGACAGTCATGACAGTTGTCATGACTATCATGAATATTTCCTTGGCTGTCTTGTGCACTTTGCTGACTGCCTTCCTCATCTAGCTGCTCTTCCCTACTATCTCCATCATCTCCACTGTGATCTGTTTGTTCATTATTCTCACTGCCCTGTGTTTCATCATTTTTTCCTCCATCACTTCACATATCCTCTGCCTCTTCTTCATACATTTCTGTGTTTGCCTCATTGACTTCTTCACCCTCACCATGATCTCTATGTGATCCTTGAGTTCCACTCCCTGCTTCACCTGATGCATCAAGAGAAGGAGAGGAAGGGATGTGATGTGTGCCTATGGTGAGGGCACTTGTGCGAATGAGGAAGGAATATTTGTTTGATGAGGATGTTGTGGGTTTGAGAAGAACTCATTATTTATGAAAACATCCCAAGGTACACCCTGCTGCTCTAGCTGATGTACAACCACCATCTTAATCAAGGAATGGTGGAACAAGTTGTACATTTGTTGGGGGTAATTCCTCCTTTGGACAATAGAACACATTTTCATAACACTCCTATAGAGATAGTAGGGTAGGTCAAGTGCCTTAACCCCTTTGAAATGCATAAGGAGTCTAAGATGATAGGTATAGACCCTAGAGTATCTCCCCTCATAGGTGAAGTATTTCATGATAGCTAACATCAAGAGTGCACAACTGTGTTTTAGATGTGAGAAAGGGAAAAATGTGATATTTCCTTCTCTATACCTCCTTTAGATAAATGAAAAAAATAAATATCTTTCTAGCTTACCATTCTTGAACCATTTCTCACCCACTAAATGGATACCAGTAGATTTGGATATGGACATTGCTGAAATCTCAAATTTCACCCCTGTTAGGTCTGCATGTTTCTTTTGTAAATTGAGGATGAGGATCCTTGTAAGCTCACGATTTCTCTTTACCTACTTGACCTTCTCACAAAACTGAAAACACCTTGTGTTTTTAAAGCATGACAAGATCCTAGGGGAATATGTGATAGCCACTGTATTTTGGGGTTCCAACTTATTAACTTTCCCTCCCTTGTGCTTTGTATTTGAAGGCCTTTGACCTCCTCCACTACCACTGTTATTTTAAGTCTCTGACATGGTGATGGGAGACACTGGTCTGAAAATTGAGGTTTAATGGAAAAACCAAGTGAGAAATGATGATGAGGTCAACTTTAGCTAAAGAGATGAGTTCTGAGGTTGTGAGAGGTTTTGCAGCTTGAGGATTTTAACCATGAATATAGTAACAACCTTAATTCCCTCACCCACCCCTGCTATCAAATTTGGTTTGAAATTTCCTTTTTTGAAGAGCAAGGTGCCTTTGTGACTTTGACCTAGGGTTTCACCCTCCTAGGGTTTTTACCTCAACAACTAGACAAAAATAAGATGATTCTGTAAATTTTCTTGGGAGATCAAGAGAAAATACTACTTACCACTTTTTTCAACTTTCTTTAATCTTGGAAGCACCTCAAAGGATGAATTTAGGCATCAGGGAGTCTTTTTGCAATTTGGCACCTTCCTGGACTTTGCGCAGTGCCTCTGCCCGAGCTGTTGTGTCAGGCAGTCTGGGAAGTGCTGGGCAAGGTTGAACAGGAGTTAGCGCAGTGCTAGGTGGTTTTCACGGCTTCTGGGTGGGTCGGACCATCTATTTGCGTAGCGCCGGGCGGAAAAGGCAGCCACTGCACGTCAGTTGGGCGAGTTGGGCGGCTCGTTTGCCAAGTGCCCGGGTAAATGAGTTGAGGTTTCAGGCAAGATGGAGGGTTTGTCGGCTTTAGGGCGAGTCGGGCCTACGTTTGCACAACGCCGAAGCCTTTTTTCATAGCTCCATGTGAAACTAAACAGGAGGGATGGGGGTTTGCGTAGCGCCGACTCCTTTTTGTGCAGTGCCTAAGTTTTGCGCAGCGCCTGAACAGTTTGCCCAGAAATGGTCCAGAAACCCTGAATTTCTCTTTGGAGCTTCTTCCTTCCTTACCAAGTGTGAAAATGAGCTCAAAAATGAATTGAAAAAAACTTTTATGACTTTGAAAAAGATAAATCAAACTAACAAACCCATTTTTACTATGTCTTGGTCTTTTTCCATTTGTCTCATAACTTTTTGTCCTTTGGAGGGTTTTGAAAGCTTCCTCAAGGCACTTTTTTCTCCTCTTGTGGTGTTGATTTGTTGATGTCCTTTTCACCCTTATTCTTTCTGATAACTTGAGCATTGAGCAATTTGTCCTGGGCATGTTTTTTTCATAAAGAACACTTGCTTTTAACGTTCTTGGAATTTTTTGACTGTCGGTGACTTGAAGACTGTTTCATTTCCTCTTTTTCATGTTTTTAAGGTAGTAATAAGTTTATTTTCCAACAGTAAAACAAACTATATCATGCCATGGGTTTCACTTGGGAATTTTCAAAGACTCAACCTTATGCTTGATGTTTTCTCTTTTTCACTAATGATCTTCCTGTGATGATTTTTCCCTTTTTTACCTTACCTCCTAGTTGATCTGATGGTCCTTTTGGTCTTCTTTGCAGGAAAGTGAGCAAAGGGCAGCCATCCCCTTACTAGATTTATGCTTCAGATCAAATACCTTCCTTGAAGGACCTCTTAATTAGTTTTGGACAAAGTTACTTGTCCCTTTCCCTCTTTTTTTTGAAAGCGGTCTCCTTGTAGGTATAAAACACAGATTTGCAAGATACCAGATCCACCCTAAGACTCATGAGACCCTAGGTGACCTAGTGGAGGCTCTATGGGACTTGTATTTTGGACTTAAACCTAGAACTTGGGCTCTATCAAGTGTGAGACAGAGCTTATGATAATCTAATGTGTTGAAGATCAAAATCCAATGTACTTGATCTGTCTAAAGTGTCTACAAAAATAGTTTAAGATCATCAATGCTTGGGGTGTTTTGGGAAGGACAAAAGAGTTGCTTTGATAAGTGATCTTAGTTGGCTGGGGAGGGTTGTAGGTTAAAAAAAAAATAGAGGTTTTTTAGGCTAAGTTGACAAGACATGGTGAATAATGAATGGCATGAGCCCGTGATGGGTCTTTTGGGAATGGTAGGCTAGGCATGACTTGACAAGATGATAATATAGTGAAAATTTTATCTTAGGATAATGAAGGCAGTGAGATTTCTAGAACTCACAATGTTTCATGAACTTTGTTTCTAGAAATCTTATGACAAGCACTTAGTCATCCTATAAAGGAAAAAATTATTGATGACTAACAGTGGCTCCACTTGGGGAGGGCAGCTCCTTTTCAGGAGGTGTCTAGAACTTCAGATCTCGGTTTTTATGGAGACCAGTGCCTCATCCATTAGGAAGATTTTTCTCTCTTTTGATTTGTTGATGCTTGCTTGAGGTTGTGATCTTAGTGATCTGAAAGCACGTGATTTATATCAACATCATCTCTACCTACCCAACCCACTTGCCTACCATTTTTTCTTCCTTGGGTGCACTTGAACTGGAAAACCCTTGACACTTTTCTTTTTGAAAACAAAAATCAAACTATCTAAATGTACCCTTATTTCTTCCGAGATTTTAGATTAGGCTAATGAACTCTCTTTATTTTCTACCTAGTCTACTTATTTGTCAAGATTGAGCTGTTTGACAAACTTTATTCTCTAAGCTACTAACATGAAATTGAAAACATGGCTAAATCAGGATTAGGTAGACTGATTCACCATGGGTTGTGGTATTAGAACAAGCTGCACACAAGTGTTATTTTTGTACAAAGAAAACTTAGGAAACATAAGGGCAATATATGTCATTTTTTAAGCATCCCTATTTTCCTCTTTGGTTCAGATTTGAGCATGTGGAACCAACATCTTTCATTCCTAATCTACACCTATTACAAGTCAAGATTAGATGTTTTGACAAGTTCTTCCTTTTACTAACCTACCAGCAAATAAATTGAAAAAATGTTCAGCCATGATTAGGCTAGATGACTGAACAAGACTTCTCTTTTAAAAACAAGTAGTGGCATTTTGACTTGCACACTTTCAGCATCACTATTTTTGGGTATGGGGCTATACCTTTCTTTCAAAATCTGGCCTCTTTTTCCTTTTTATTTTTTTTAGGGATTTTGTCCTTTATGTTTCTTAATCAATTAATTTTATGTACAATGAGTGCCATATGAAAAGTTCAGGAATCTTGAAAAAAGTAGTGTTCGAGCATCCTTCCATTGACAGAACCTCCAAACATTTCTGTTCCATCAAGCTTTTGCAGAAAGAAAGCGTTGTTGCCTATAGCTAAATGAATGATGTAAGGGCCTTTCCATAAATTTTCAAACTTACCATGTTTTCCCTTGTCTTCCCTTCTTTAATCCCATTTCAGAACTATGTCTGCAATTTGGAAATCATTGGCCTTGGTTCTCCTATCAAAAATTTTCTTGATATTGTCTTGTATTTCTTGTGTCCTCTTGTAAACTTCCTCCCTTGACTATTGTAAATGAATGGTTTGGTTCAGTATTCTTTGCATGTCATTTTCTTCTGATTGTACCTCTTGGAGGAGCTTCATGACTCGAACTCCCAATGAGGTGGGGAAAATTGCATCCATGCCATACACTAGTTGATAGGGAGACATACCAATTGATTTCTTGGTGGTTAGTATATTAGCCCATAGTGCATGCACTAGTTTTCCATGCCATGCCTTTTGATTTTGTTCTAGGAGCTTCTTAATGATGTTCACCAAGCTCTTGTTAGAGGACTCAGCTAACCCATTGCCTTGCGGGTAATAAGCAGTGGAGTGACCTAGTATGATGTGACATTTATAACAAAAGTCCACCATTTTCTTAGATGTAAAGGAAACAACATTATCGGTGATGATTTCTCTAGGACAACCAAACCTGTATAAGATGTTGGTTTCAAGGAATTTGATAATAACTGAGTCAGTGGCATTCCTAGAAGGGATGGCCTCTATCCATTTGGTGAAGTAATCAGTGGCATTGAGGATCCACTTATGTTGGGCAGATGAGGTAGGATGGATTTCTCCAATGAATTCCAACCCCCACTGTGGGAAAGGAGCTTCAACACTGATGGGATGCAAAGGAAAAGGTAGAATTTTTCTTTTGCCATCGAAGATTTGGCACTTATGGCAAGTCACGAATAGTTTGTGAGTATCAGGAAAAAGGGTGGGCCAATAATAGCCAGCGCTAAGGATCTTGTTGGTTGTAGTCTTCCAATAGAGGTGAGCTCCACATTCCCCTTCATGAAATTCATGCATGATCTTTTCTGCATCATCTTCAAGAAAAAATTTAAGTAACAAACCAACATAATTCTTCCAGTACAATGCTCCATCTAAAATGCAGAAATTTAGAGCTTTTTGTTTTAAGAATCTAGCTTTAGTCTTTGACAGAGAAGGAGGAGCATTGAGATAAAGAAGCACATAAATTATATTAGCATACCAAGATGAATTTAAAAACACTTCTTCAGTATATGGAGCTGTGAATTCTTCTTTCTCCTCTAACACATCAACCATATTCATGTCTAAAGCTTGGAAATTTGATTAAGCCATAAGTTTTGCAAGTCCTTGTCCTTTAATCAATTTAGTGGGTCGGATTTCTAAATCATATTCTAAGATAGTAGCAATCCACTTGCCCCTTTTACCATCAAGGTCTTGGTTAAGTATGTCTTTGACCACTGTGTGCGGGACAAAAGCTATGATATGCGAATGCAAAATATAAACTCTAAAATATTTCAAAGCTTTGATTAAGGCAAAGGCTTGATTTTGCATGATGTTATACTTTAGAGGAGCATCCCTCAAGGCCTTGCTAAAGAAAGATATGGCCTGTTCTTGCCCCATGATGTTCTTTTGCAATAATACTGTAGCAACAGTGTGTTCATATTCAAATGAGAAGATGTAGAAATCCTTGGTGAAGTCAGGACTGATTAAGGCTGGTGTTTGTGTGAGTGCTTGTTTTACTAGCTCAAAAGATTTTTTTGCTTCCATATTCCACTTTACTCCTACTTCCTTTTTCAACATGTTTGTAATATTCCTTAGGAGTTCAACAAGGTTGGGGATGAATCTTCTTATCAAGTTGATCTTCCCAATGAAATATTGCAGCTCTTTAATGTTTCTAGGATGGTTGATTTGTAATATGCCTTCTATCCTTTTGGGATCTATTTTGATTCCTTCTTCAGAGATGATGTGGCCTAATATTTTTTCTTCCTAAAGGCCAAACAAAGTTTTCTTAAGATTCAGAGACAGGCCATACTTTCTACACTTTTCAAAAACTTTTCTCAAGTGGACTAAGTGTTCTTCATCAGTTTTAGAGTAGACAGTGATGTCATCAAGGTATATGACTATGAAGTAACCTATGTCCTCTGAGAAATCTATGTCCATTTCCCTTTGGAAAGTGGCCCTTGCATTCATTAAACCGAATGACATTTTAACATACATGAATGTACCCCAAGGTGTAGTAAAAGCAGTTTTGAGTTGGTCACTTGGAAAGACTAGTACTTGGTTATAACCTGAGAAGCCATCTAGTAACGAAATTATTTGTGAGCCAACTACATTTTGGAGTATGTGATCCATTTTAGGCAAAGGGTAGTTTTCCTTTAAGGAGGCCTTGTTCAAATTTCTGAAGTCAATGCAAAGTCTAATCTCCCCGATTTTCTTCCTAATTGACACAAGGTTGGACACCCATTCTGAGTATTTTATAGGGACTATGATCCCGACATCATACATTTTTTTGATTTCTTTCTCAACTGAAGGTAACAAGATGGGGTTAATCCTTCTTAATTTTTATTTGAATGGTTTCTGATTTTCTTTGAGAGGAATTTTGTATTGAATTATTTTTGTGTCATAGTATTTCAGGTCTTCATACCCCCAGGCAAACACATCTTTATATTCTCTAAAAAGCTCAATGTATTTCTATTTTGCATGAGGAGGGAGAGTTTTGGACAGCTTGATTATTTTGGGCTCTTCCATTCTTCCAATGTTATATTCTTCTACATTTGTTTCAGTGGATTCCATCTTGGGTTTTTTAGCTACATCATTAAAATCAAACAACTCTTCTAATGGTGTAAGGCCTCTTGGAAACGTATCATCTTTAAATTGCAAAACCTTAAGTTCTCTTTGATCTAATTTCTCAAATATTTCTGCAACACAAGGATTTTGAATGTGGTTTATATCAGCATCAAAGGACAACTCTATTTTAGGAGTTTCATCTTCAGCAAAACTATTTCTCTCAAATCTTAAACTCTGTTTTGTGCTTGCAAATTCATTTCTAGATTGCAGAAAATTATCTATTCGCTCATCACTCTCAAACACTTGCCAATGGTCCAAGTTTTCTGGTACAATAGACCTATCTTTAACTTTGATGAGGTATTGTTTATTTTCATAAGTTAATGGGAAATTGCTGGCAGCAAAAGCAAGCTCCTTGGCAAGGTAGTTTTGGGCTCTAGGGATGAAAGTGAGCTCATACTTCTCAAAGGTTTTGAGAATATCTAGAGCAACATTTTTATACTCTCCCAGTCTAGGGTTCTTGGCTGAATATTCTCCCTTTATTTGTCTAATGATCAGTTCTGAATCTCCTTGAACCGAGATTTTCTTAGCTTTGAGGTTTTTAAGTAAATGTAAACCAATAAGGAGAGCCTCATATTCTGCAATGTTATTAGTGCACTGGAAATCTAGTCTATAGGAATGGCCTTCATTCGTGTTATGGATTCAAACCCCATCTCTTGAGCCAGTATTACCATAAAAGCCATCAAAGCTCATATGCCAAAGTGTGTCAATTTCAAATTTGTCACTGTTTTGTACCTCAGGGCTGCTAGAGTCTTGGGTGTCATTTTCTTGGTTAGAGGGCTAATTTGGTTGTTCCGGGAGGCTTAGTTCTCCCCCATTGTCATTCACTTGTTCATTAATATCATTTTCATTATACAAGATGAATGAGTCAAGGTCTGAGTGAATGGAATAAATCGGTGTGTTATTTGGCCTATCTAAGCTTCTCATCATATATTTCATGTGGGATTCCCGATACAACCTCCTTATTTGGTTGAAGACTGGGATGGTGGCATAAGTCATGTCCATTTCAAGACTACCCTGGAGTTTGGCCCCCCATGATCTAGATAGAAGCATGCCATACTTTGGGGGGATGTCAGCAACAACTATATCCATGACTAGACTTTGAGCGAGGATTTGTGCTAGATTGACACACAAATCCTTGATGAGTCCTAAACACTTAACCCTACTTTAATCAAAAGAGTACAAGTCTTTGTAAGTCTTTGTGATTTCTACGCTTAATCTCTCCATCACAACTTTTGGCATGAGGTTGTATGAGGCACTGGAGTCTAGCATAGCATTATGCAAAATTTTGTCATGTATGTTCAAACTGACATAGAAAGGAGGGACAACTCCTTCTTGATATTTTCCCTCCACTTCAGGACCAAACAACAGCTCTGGTTTATCATCAGTTAAGTTTAGAGTGTCGGTATCATTTCCTATGTTTAACACTTTGAAAATCTGGGATCTATATACCTCTTGGGTCATCAATTTAGTGAGGGGCATGGTTATCTTGATTTTTGCAATCTCCCCTTCAAAGTTGAAAGGCGTCAGTGTATTTATTACATTTACATCAGTTTTATCAGCCATAAACGTTTCTACATATTTGATTTGCTGATTCTGATTTGATGGTTTGGACAACAATGTTTTTTCAGGGCCACTAGTTGAAGTACTAGGGCAGATTGAATCATTACTAGGTTGGATGGCTTTTAGCTTGTTTAGATCAACTTTCTTAGCCATAGTATTTGTGTTTTCCGCTGTCTTTTAAGGAATATGTTCAGGATTTTTCCTAACAACAGTGTTTGAATGATTTGTTTTAGGAATATCTTGATTCTTTTTGCTCCTAAGGTAATATTGCCTATGGACTTCCATTATGACATTCTCAAATCCTAGTTTGTAGTCTTCGGAATCTTCATATGAAATTTCATTTGGTTTTGAAGAGGACATCCTTTGTTATTCTTCGGTAAGAAAAGTATTATCCTCATCATCAGAACCTATGGCATTTACATGGCCTTCTTCCAACTGTTTTGGCTCTCTCTCTTCTTCATATACATAGTTGTCTTGGAAAGGGGGTCTAATTTGTTGGTCATTATCTCTTTGTCTGATTTGGGGAGGGTCTCTTCTAAAATTCTGATTCCTATTCCTATTTTGAGGATTGACTTGGTTTTCCCTAGGAGGTTTTCTCTCATTAAAACTGATTTTTTCCATCATCCTCTCCATTGTCCTGACTAGGGAGTCAATTTTGGTGTCAGAAGAGGATTTTTTTCATGTCTTATAGAGTTAGGTAATCTCTCTCCCTTAGTTGATAGGCCATGTCAGTATCAAAGCCTTCTATAAATCTTACTAAGGCTAGGCCTTGGGGAGGTTTTATGTGAGGCGGGAGGGCATTGTAAACACTGTTAAACCTAGTGGAATAGTCTTGAACACTTTCCCCCTGATTTATTTTAATATTTTTATACTCAGAAAGAATTTGAAGGGGGTTTTTCTTGATTTCCCACTTGTTTACAAAAGTTTGGTAGAGGGAAGGGAGATCATGTATGCTATTGGGAGGTAAGTTTTTGAACCATTTCTTAGGTTCTCCTCCCAGGTTCAGGGCAAAAATATTCATTTGCATGGTTTCTTCTTCTATCTCCATGTAATCAAAAGCATCATTTATTCTATCTAAATGTTTTTGGGTAGTGATGGATTCAGTCCCCGTGAAGTGAGGGATTTTGGACTGATAATCATTTGGCAAAGGTAACAGTGGGTGTGCTAGAGCCAGTGGAGCATACTAGGCTTCCATGATGGGATGAAATGGAAACAAAGTATGATTTACAAGGGGAGGGTTTGTGGGAGGTGTAGGAGGATGGAGTGAAGTGGTTTGCACAATGGTGGTGTGAATGGGTGTAGTTGGGGTACTTGGGCCAGCACACTGATTCTAAGCAGATTTGGGATGAAAAGAGCTGAAGTGATGGAGTAGTTGAAAGTCAGGTGGAGTAGAAGAACAATGTTACCGATGAAATAGGTAACCTGACCTCAAAACGAGAACTCTAGCCCAAAAAGACTCAAAAAACATGAAAAAACACCCCAAAAACAAAAAGTGTGTATTCCAGAACGCACTTGTTTTTTTGAAGGTCAAATTTCAACATTTTATAAAATTATGGTAAAACAAAATTGTTTCTTGAAAAGAGGATTGAAAAAACACCCTTAAAACAAAACCAGTTGATGCTGGAATAACCAAAAAAAAAAAATTGTGTCATACTTTTGGAATTTTTAAAAATAGAAGTAACATTTTTTAATTTTAAAAAATAAAAACATTTAAAAGCTTAAAATTTAAAAATATATGAAGATAAAAAATAAAAATAAAAAACAAAATAAAAATTTTAATTCAAACATTAAAAAAACCTAAAATTTAAGGAAAAAAAAATTTAAAAAAAAAATTTAAAGATTAAAATTTAAAAAAAAAAATATAGAAATTAAAAAATTAAAATAAAAACAAAATAGAAATATTAAATTTTAAAAAATAAAAACAAGTTAAAAAAAAGAGGAAATTATAAAAAATAAAATACAGAAATTAAATTTAAAAAAGAAAAAGAAAATGTTTATTAAATTAAAAAAAAAACAAAATTAATTTTAAAACAAAAAATTAAATTTAAAGAAATATATTAAATTTTAATAAATAAATAAATTTAAAAAAAAAAATTATTTAAATTAAAAGTAAAAAAATGAAAGATTAATTAAAAATAAAATACAATAAAAATGTTAAATTTAAAACAATATATATTAAAAAAACAAATAAATTATAAAAAATAAATTAAATTTAAATTATAAAAAATAATATATATATATATATGAACTTAAATTAAAATATGTCTATATATCATATTTTATTAAATTTAAAAAAAAAAAAATACAAAATTTATTAACTTTTATAAAATTAAATTTAAAAACTAAACATAAAACTTAATAATAAAGAAAATTTATGAAATAAAAAAAATAAAAATAAAAAAAATCAATTAAATAAAAAAAATGCAAAATTTGATAAAAATTATTAACAAAGAAAAAAAAGAAAAAAGAATATATATATATATATATATATATATATATATATATATTTAAAAAAAATAAAAACAAAATTAAAAAAAAAAAAAAAACAAATTAAATTTTAAATTAAAAAATTAAATTAAAAAAAAATTAAATTTTTTGAAAAAAAAAAAATAATAATAATAATAATAATAATAAATCAAATTAAGGTATTGCAGAGGAAAAGGCCGATTCCCGGAATCGGATTTGACAAAGCACTGCTCATAAACTGACCTTGAGCTAACCTTCATATAATTACCTCTGGAATAGTTCCAGAAATATTAATGCAGGCACCCGATATGATAGTGTAATTATATTCGTCTTAATTTTCCTTTCAATTTAAATTTTATCTTATAAGATAATGCTAATATATTTTTGTCCTTTCTCTTAATTAACTGGTCGATAGTCATATTTTAAATTAATAAAAAACAAATTACTATCCTTTTTATAAAATATTATGGTTCATGATTCGTATATTAAGGTGGTGATGTTTTATTACGCATGGTGGTGGTGGTACATTCGATTTCCCCGCATTTGACGAACAATACCACAAAAGGAACTGAACGACTGAAGTAGAATCAAAGTTACAAGAACAGAACAGAGAATTTGTGTCTAGTTCTAATGGAGAATTGCAGCATCGATAGGTTTATAGACAAAGGCAGCACAGTGAGCCATAGACTGTACAGAGTTCGCAGGACTGTATTTCAAATGCTGGATGACAGGGGCTATGAGATCAGCGATATGGACCTGAACACTACCCTGCCCCAGTTCCGCGTCTCTTATGGGGAAGAGCCTGACAGGGATCAGCTCAACTTTTCTACCAAAAGCCGAACAAACTCAAAGGACAAGATCTTTGTTTTTTTTTTCTGTTGGAGAGAAATTCGGAACAAATGAACTTAAAGGATATGTCCATCGCATGAGTATTCAGGATGTGCACCGAGCAATAATTGTTGTGCAAAATCAAATAACAGCATAGGCAAAGAAGGGTGTTAAAGAGATAGCAAAGTCATTTTTAATAGAGATATTTGAAGAGACAGACTTACTTATCAATGTAAAGGAGCAAGCTCTTGTACCCGAACATCAAATTCTCACATCGGCAGAGAAGAATGCGCTTCTTCAACAGTATGGTGTAAAATAAAATCAGCTGCCCCGTATGCTAGAGACTGATCCGATTGCACGATACTATGGCCTGAGACATGGCAAAGTTGTGAAGCTTATTTATGACAGCGATCTAACAGGACATTATGCTACTTATCGTGTTGTTTGGTAGATTTTGTTCAGTTCAAACAAATGAAGCATGTACATCGAATAACATGATTGTAATTAACAACTATCTATGGTCTCTCGGCTCTTTTTCAACATTTATTTTTTGCTACTCAAGTTTTGCTGGAAACCATCCTGGTCTAGTAGATCTATCCTTTTCCTTTTTGATAGATTTGCAAATTTGTGCTCTATATGACAGCAGAGAAACACACTGCTTCAGCATCTAAGTGGTATGTCACTGTCTACTGGTAGTTGAATGCTAAATGGGGCTAATCAATATACATATAGCTTTATTTAAAAAAAAAATTAACAATTTATTGATCCGTCATATAACAGTTCACAGTGATGCCAATCATCAGCGACCTATTCATTGAAGTTCACCAGCCGTCACTTAATGAAGTCTGTGCTGGTAGTATTGCATACAGAATTCTATGTTGCTGCAGTCATCTTTTGGCTGCCTGTGGTTGCTATCTCGCAGTATTTTTATACTTGCTCGAGATGTATTGGACTATGTACTGTTTTATATTTAATATATCACAGTGTTTTTTTCTTCTGAAAAAAAGTATTGCATATAGAAATCCACGCAGAAACGGAAATTTTATCAACCTGACAAACTAACAACTCCTCCCTCTGATTCTGACAAATATTGCACCATTTGAACGTACGATCTCAAACACGTGAAATGATAATCAAAGTTTCAAACCATTACAGTGAGGTGTTAGGCCGGAGTACCATAAATTTTAACCCACTCCATCATTGAAACTATTCCAGAATGGATTATGATGAACTGACCTTGCGCTAACCTTCGGACAAATATGCATATGAACGAAATACGATATTCTTGAGCAGTGCTTTGTCAAATCCGATTCTGGGAATCGAAATACGATATTTTCTGAGCAGTGCTTTGTCAAATCCGATTCCGGGAATCGGCGTTTTCCTCTGCCATACTTTGATTTGATTTTTTTTTTAATTTTTTTTTTAATTTCAATTTTTTTTTTTAATTTAATTTTTATATTTACAATTTAATTTGTTTTTTTTTTTTTCAATTTTGTTTTTAATTTTATTATTTTTTTTGTTTTTAAATTTTGTTTTTAATTTTTGTTAATAATTTTTATCAAATTTTGCATTTTTTTTTATTTAATTGATTTTTTTTTCATAAATTTTCTTTATTATTAAGTTTTATGTTTAGTTTTTAAATTTAATTTTATAAAAGTTAATAAATTTTGTATTTTTTTTTAAATTTAATAAAATCTGATATATAGACATATTTTAATTTAAGTTCATATATATATTTTATTTTTTATAATTTAAATTTAATTTATTTTTTATAATTTATTTGTTTTTTTAATATATATTGTTTTAAATTTAATATTTTTATTGTATTTTATTTTTCATTTTTTATTTTTAATTAATTTTTCATTTTTTTACTTTTAATTTAAATAATGTTTTTTTTTTAATTTTAAATTTTAAATTTATTAAAATTTAATATATTTCCTTAAATTTAATTTTTTGTTTTAAAATTAATTTATTTTTTTAATTTAATAAACATTTTCTTTTTCTTTTTTAAATTTAATTTATGTATTTTATTTTTTATAATTTCCTTCTTTTTTTAACTTGTTTTTATTTTTTAAAATTTAATATTTTTATTTTGTTTTTATTTTAATTTTTTAATTTCTATTTTTTTAAAATTTTAATCTTAATCTTTTTTTCCTTAAATTTTAGGTTTTTTTTTAATGTTTGAATTAAAATTTTATTTTGTTTTTTTTTTTTATCTTCATATATTTTTAAATTTTAAGCTTTTAAATGTTTTTATTTTTTAAAATGATTCTAAACTATGTCAAGGCCAAGCTGGAGTCCATTTGCCCACAAAATCTTTCCTGCGCTGACATTCTTGGCATCGGAATGTCATCGCAATGTCATCGCTGCCATAGATGTTGTAGTTATGGTATTTACTATAATCTCCTCTCAATAATTTTATTTTTTTTATCTAAATTTTAATTTTATAATTTTAATTATTTAATTTTTTTTTTTAATTTTTTTTTATTATATGGTTCTTTTTAATAAGTTAGAAAAAAAAAGTTTTTGATGTTTTTATTTTTATTTTTTTTGGTCAATTTTTGTTTTTTTTCTTTAAATTATGTGGTTTTTTTTCAAATTTTGTCATTTCTTTTGATATAATTTTTGAATATTTTTGTTTTTTTTATTTATTTTTGTTTAAATTTTTTATTTTTACGAGCTAATTTTGTTTTTTTTTTACATTTTTATTGGTTTTTTTTTTTTTATATATTTTTTTTATCTAAGTTTTGTGTTTTATTACCAACATGGAAATCACCACTCTAAAAAAAAAGGTTGATGCTGCATCAATACATTTCAAAATTAGCATGAAAATCACTAACATTTTAAAACAAATATTCATACTTCATAAATAAAAATATTAGAGTGTCAAAAATGTGCACAAAAAAAAGGGTGATTCTGCATCACCACTTTTCAAAATCGGGTGCTTTTTATGCTACCAAAAAAAGGTAGGTAACATTGCGGTTACCTATTTCAACGGTAACATTGTTGAAGGAGAAGCTTCCCTACTAGAGCTTTGCTACAAATCTATGGGCTCAAGGTCATTTTGATCAATTACACTTTGTGGCTTAGTTCTGAATAGGTTCTTGGTATGGTGTAAGTCAAACTAAGGATCTTGTGAAATTATAAGGTGTTTCGATGCAGAGCTTTCTCTATGAATGGTCCTAATAGTGGTTGAGTTTCTAGATTTAGAAGTTTGCCATAAAATATTTTATGGGTCATCAACTATGGTAGGAGGATTTGGGTCCAAGTGAGATCTGGTATTGATCCTTTGTGAAGCTAGATCTTTTACTCAAAAATCAGAGAGGCTGAAATGTTTGGGATTATTTTTGGAAGGTTGAACTCTCTTAGTGTTTATTTTACTCACACAAGGTATAATTAGGCCCTCAAACTGATTTGGATTGATTTGACACAATCCTAGGAAAGCCTATGGGACTAGTGAGATGAAAATAAAAAGGCCTACTAGAGGCTAGTGGAGTCACCAGGTGGATATTTTTGTAGTTTTGGGGGGTATGTATATAATGGTCCACCACCAAATGTTGAAAAAAATCAATCTAGGGACTATTTTGGGTTTTTTGAGTTTCTCTTATGCAACCCTAAGGTTTCAATGAGTATCTTCTAGTTGAGTCATCATATTTCTAGGATGGTGAGGAAATTAGTTTCTACTCTTTAGCTATCAGTTGATTTTCTAAGCTTAACTGAGATTTTGAGAATTCCCAAGGGATACCTAGGGTGTTTTACTCAAGGTCCCACCGTCATCGCCATTATGTTAGCTCCCTGTAATTTGCTAGATTAATTTAGATACAAATGGATAGGGGTAACATCAAAACAAGATTTGGAATCCAAGGACCTTGCCTTCTTGGATTCAGAGAGGGGTATCTCTATTAGGTGCAAAGATGTGAACTTGTTTGCTGATTAGGGTTGGCTTTAGGCTAGTTATGAAATATTGGGTTTGTTGATTTTTTTTGGTTGGGTATGATGATTAGATAGACTAGATAGAAACAAGTAAAACTTCAATTCATTGGGAAATGGAGTCTAACAAGGTCATGATAGGTTCATTAATGGATTAGGGAGTATCGTAGGGAAAATCTAGCTTGGTTGGTGGATTTTTGGGATTTAAAGGATCATGAGATGAACATAAATATTGAGAACAAAGTTAACAAAGGGCAATCAAGAATCCTTTATCATATACTTTAACAAGGAGGTCTTTAAACATAGATAAGAAAAAGCTATAACTCATGAGGTAGGGCAAACCATTAAGCTCAATGAACAATACTTAAACTGATCAATATATAAGATAAACATTCCAGTGGAACATAGAAAGCATAAGAGCTTATCTAACTTTAGTAAATTAACCTTCAGAATTAGAAAACATTTAAGGTCACAAATAATTACAATCAGAGAGAAGGGAACTCCTGAACATCTAAGATTATAGATATGGAGATCTTTAAAAAAATTAACCAAGCAAGTGCAAAGAGTATGATTTGAAACAAACCTTCTTTGACAAACCTAAGTAATGATGCTTTAAAGAGAGACTTCAAGAACAGTTCTTTAGTGGCAACAAGTAAGCAGAGCTAACCATGAATCATGCTTGATACCTACTATATTAAACCATTCAGGAAATAAACAAACTTAGGATATATTAGAGAGAAAAGAAGGATCCTCTAACATGTCCTAACAGAAGAAAACATTAAGGCATTGAAGAAAAAACAGAGCTAAGGTGCCATCAGAAACATTTCTTAGTCTAAATTCTTTTTCCTACTACAACAGAAAGATGGAAACACAATGATAAACTAGAAAACATGAACAAAAAGAAATGCTTCACTATCAACCAGGCTCAGGGATCCTGCAATCAGTCCTCCTCCATCAACAAACAAATTAGGGCATTCATAAGCTCCAAGACATCAAATTGTTTTCAACCTCCAAGGGACTATGTATTACTTCAAAATCAATAATCAAATGCCAATCCAATAAATAAGAGCCTCATGCTCTATTTATGGAGCAAGTGAGGAGGTGGAAACCATAAGAGATAAGCTAATAAATGAAAAATATCATAACATAACTCCTTAATCAAATCTGGAGTGATTTTCCCAAGAAAATATTAAAAAACTATTTTTCCATAAATTTGTGTTTTTTGTTGACTTTTTGGAAAAAAGACAAACTATTTGCAGAGCGCTACTTTTGCAGAAAATAGGTTGTTTTTCAACCAAGTTTTGGACCACTTCCCGATGTCGGATTTGGCCCCGTGATGGCTCGTTGAAAGCCTGAAGAGTCTACTTTCCAAAAATTCTTGTGTTTTTTTGATCCAGCTCTTGTAAACCTGTAAAAAATGCCAAAATCCTCAGACTGTCATTTGCGTAGCGCCAAGCCTAAAATAGGGGCTGAAGGTGATTTTTTAGGTGTTTTTCGACCTTTTGAGGGGTCAAAATTACTCCAAATATTTTGAAATTTTGTGTGGATGCTGTGAAGGTCGTGAAAAATCCAAAAATGTCAATATTTCCTCCTAAATATTCTCTAGATTTTTGCGAAGCGCTAGTGGCGCTGCGCAAACGAGGCCAAAATTTCTCAAAATATAAAATTTTCTCCAAATTCCTTCAAAAATATTGGTGGAGACCCTCAAATGTTTTTAGATAATTGTTGAGAAGCCTCAACCAAAATTCCAAGGCTGCTATGCTCATTTTCCCTTTTTAGGTTTTTTACCTCAAGGAGAGCCTCCTTGATTTTGGCACAAGCAAACTTGCTCTTCTTTGCATAATGCTTGGTTATCTTCTTTTGGAGAGCAAGGCCTCTCTTGATCTTCTTGAAGTACTTATGCTCATTCTTGTAGTACTGAATGATGCATTGTGCTCTTTCAAAATCCTTCTTCCACTCCCTGATTTGTACATCTTTTTCTAGGAGTAGCATTTTAGTGGTCATCTCCTCATCCTCATTATCATTGTTTAAGTCAATGAACTCAAGCCCTGGAGTAGTTTTATTTATCCTTTTACTCCTCCTCACCTTTACCTATTGCTCAATATTTCCCACCTTTTCCTTGCCCTCTTCCATTGTTTTGATAGCTTGAGGAGAGATGGCCCTTTGCCTTTTTTAGGCAGAAAACACATCTCTTTTTCCTTTGTAGTATGTGCATATGTGAGGGGTGATGATGGTAGTTTCGACTATGTTTTCATTATTTCTTTGACCCTCATCACTGCCATCAGCCTCATCTTGGCTTTGTTCTTTACTGAGGTTCTCTCCTTGGTCACTTCCTGCACTATCATTTTGAGTTTCTTGGTTATCTAGAAACTGATTAGTGTCATGACAGTCATGACAGCTGTCATGACTTTCATGAATATTTCCTTGGCTGTATTGTGCACTTTGTTGACTTCCTTCCTCATCTAGCTACTCTTCCCTACTATCTCCATCATCTCCACTGTGATCTATTTGTTCGTTATGCTCACTGCCTTGTGTTTCATCATTGTATCCTCCATCACTTCCCATATCCTCTGCCTCTTCTTCATACATTTATGTGTTTTCCTCATTGACTTCTTCACCCTCACCCTGATCTCTATGTGATCCTTGAGTTCCACTCCTTGCTTCACCTGATGCATCAAGAGAAGGAGAGGAAGGGATATGTGCCTGTGGTGAGGGCACTTGTGCAGATGAGGAAGGCAGATTTGTTTGATGAGGATGTTGTGGGTTTGAGAAGAACTCATTGTTTATGAAAACATCCCAAGGTACACTCTGCTGCTCTAGCTGATGTACAACCACCATCTTGATCAAGGAATGGTGGAACAAGTTGTACATTTGTTGGGGTTAATTCCTCCTTTGTACAACATAACACATTTTCATAACACTCCTGTAGAGATAGTAGGGTAGGTCAAGTGCCTTAACCCCTGTGAAATGCATAAGGAGTCTAAGATGATAGGTATAGACCCTGGAGTATCTCCCCTCACAAGTGAAGTATTTCATGATAGCCAACATCAAGGGTGCATACCAATGTTTGAGATGCGAGAAAGGGAAAACTATGATACTTCCTTTTCTATACCTCCTTTTGATAAATGGAAAAAATAAATCTCTTTCTAGCTGTAGGTTTTAACCCTGAACAGAAATTATCTACACACGAATCTTATAACAGAAAATAAACAATAGCGAGAGTGTAAAACATAAAACAGATAAACACAAAGATTTTCCCCTGGATCCCAAATTGGGACAACCAGCTTGATTTTTCATTATATTCCTTTTAGTGTTACAACACATATATATACATGCCGAAGCATACATAAACTCCAATCCATTAACCCTGGATTAGAACATAACCGTAGTTCCCTTGACCAGATCTACAAAATACCAGGGGCCGAAAATCTTCTTACCCCAAAACCATGTGCAAATTCATGCACAAAACATGGGTGGGTCCGCCTATGAGTGGGACTACATACCAAAATAAATTTTTGCCGGGGTGCTGCCCTGAACCCCGATAGGGGGAGCTGCTGCCCCCCTTGTGACCCCCCTACTGCGCCCGGCGCAACGTACAGTGCGTAGGGCTAGTCGTGGAAAGAATATAACACATACCCAACATTCTCCCACTTGTTGTTTTCTTTCCACAGGGGGGCACAGGAGAGCTTAGTCATTGGGCCAATTCTTCAACACCCATTGTTTCTCTACACCAAGAGAACTTTTGAGTGCTTACAGACTTCGTCAATGCATCTGCAACATTCTTCAAAGTGTCCACCTTTACCAGAAACACCCTTTTAGCTTCAACCATATCTCTAACAAAGTGATATTGAACATCAATGTGCTTTGTCTTTGAATGATAAGCAGGGTTCTTAGCCAAGAAAATTGCACTTTGGCTATCACAGTCTATCCTTATAGATTGTTGTACCAACCCCATACTTGAACACAATCTCTGCAACCAAACTGCTTCCTTGCTTGCATGAGTGGCTGCTATGTATTCTGCCTCTGTAGTTGAAAGAGCCACTACAGACTGTCTTTTACTCATCCAACTGACTGCGCCTCCAAATAGGATAAACACATACCCACTTGTAGATATTCTTTGGTCCAGATCTCCAGCCCAGTCTGCATCAACAAAACCACGAATGTCCAACATTCTTTCCAATCCTGGTCTTCCCTGGTAGCATAAGCCATAATCACTAGTGCCACGTAAATATCTGAAAACCCGCTTCACTACTGTCCAATGCTCCTTCCCTGGGTTTGACATAAACCTGCTCAATACTCCCACTGCATGTGCAATGTCTGGTCTAGTACAGACCATTGCATACATGAGGCTACCCACTGCACTTGCATATGGAACACGGGACATATCCTCCTCTTCTTCTTGTGTCTTGGGACACTATTCAACAAACAGCTTTACACCTACAGGAATAGGAACATTTACAGGTTTACTATCCTACATATTGAATCTCTGCAATATAGTCTCGACATACTTCCTCTGGTTTAACCAGAGATTCCTCTTTGCCCGATCTCTCTTAATTTCCATGCCCAAAATATAGTTTGCAGCACCAAGATCCTTCATGTCGAATTTGGAGAACAACTGGGTCTTCAAATCTTGGATAATTTCTTTGTCATTTCCAACCAACAACATATCATCCACATAAAAGACCAAATAAATAACACGGTCACCAATTAATTTAAAATAAACACAGTGATCCTCCTTTCTTCTGGTGAAGCCAAGTCCCCGTATATAGGTATCAAATTTCTGATACCACATCCTTGGTGACTGTTTTAACCCATATAGAGACTTCTTCAACTTGCATACCAGTTCTTTCTTACCCTTCACCATAAAGCCTTCAGGTTGCTTCATGTAGATCTCCTCTTCTAGATCCCCATGAAGAAATGTTGTCTTCACTTCCATCTATTCTATCTCAAAATCAAATGCAGCAACAACAGATAAAAGTAATCTAATAGAAGTAACTTTGTAAATAGGAGAAAAAATATCGCCAAAATCAATTCCCGGCACCTAGGAATAACCTTTTGCTACCAACCGAGCTTTGTATATCTCCACCTTGCCTTCTACATTCATCTTCTTCTTAAACACCCATTTGCTCCCGATGGGCTTCCTTCCAGCCGGCAACTCCACCAGATCCCATGCCTCATTTTTGTGCAAGGATGCCATTTCATCAACCAGGCCTCCTTCCAGAGTTTTCCATCCTTTGAATCTACTGCCTCCCTGGTATTTTTGGGATCATAATCAGTTATAGTTAAGGCAAAACCTGAACAAAAAGCAGATGGAATATACCTTTCTGGTTGCCTTCTTTCCTGAACTTATCTTCTCAAAGATGGAGTTTGTTGCTCTTCCTCTTCTGAATCTTCTTCTGTTGTAGAGTCCGATTCATCCTCCTTTAGCTCAAACTCTATCTTCTCAGGTTCCTTTGGTAGGACTTCATGTGTAACAACATCTTTCACCTCTCTAAACACCACATCTCGGCTGTACACAACCTTCCTTGTTTATGGGTTCCAAAGCTTATAACCCTTTAAACCATCCTTATACCCAATAAAGATGCACCTTTCAGATTTATTATCCAACTTGGTCCTTTTCTCCTTTGGAACATGTACATATGCATCACATCCAAATACCCTCAGATGTGAAAGAGAGGGTTTCTTACTAGTCCATACCTCATGTGGAGTCTTATCCTCCAACGCTAATGAAGGTGATCTATTAACCAAGTAACACGCAGTCTCCACTGCCTCTGCCCAGAATTCTTATCCTAACCCGGTACCACTGAGCATGACTCTTGCCTTTTCCATCAGCGTTTTGTTCATTATTTCTGCAACTCCATTTTGTTGAGGTGTGTATGGAGTAGTCTTCTACCGTGCTATACCACACTTCTTATAGAACTCTTCAAATTCCTTCTTGCAGAACTCCCCACCATTATCTGTCCTCAACGCCTTTATCTTCTTCTCTGTCTGGTTTTCCACCAGAGCCTTAAATTCTTTAAATTTGTCAAAGACTTCAGATTTCTTTCTCAAGAAATATATCCATGTATTCCTTGAGAAGTCATCTATGAATGAAACATAGTACATAGACTTTCCCAGTGATGGAACTGACACAGGTCCAAACACATCACTGTGCACAAGTTCTAATATCTTGTTCGCCCTCTTAGCACCAGAAGGAAAACTCACCCAATTTTGCTTCCCATATACACAATGTTCACAGAAATCGAAATCCAGAGAGCAATTAGACATACCTTCTACCATACCATTTCTATGTAGTATCTGAAGGCCCTTCTCTCCAATATGTCCAAGCCTTTGATGCCATGGCATGGTCTTTTCTCCAGAGATAGCTAGGCTTTCCACTCCTGTTTCAGGAACCACAGAACTATTACACCCATCAATAAAAGTGCTACCTTGTAGCTTGTACAGAGTTCCAATCCGAACTCCCCGCATTAATACCAGTGCTCCCCGAACCATCTTGCAGGCATCTTTCTCGAACACTGTTTTTACACTTGCATCATCCATATTGCTTACAGAAATCAGATTTCTAGCCAATGCAGGAATATGTAGAACACCAGGAAGTGTTCTAATCCTTCCACCTTGCAGCTTCAGCTTGACCTTTCCATGTCTGACAATTCTGGCCTACCTATCATCCCCTAGGAAGACATCACCACCGTCATATTTCTCATACTCGCAGAACCACTCCCTATGGGGAATGAAGTGAAAATATGCACCTAATTCAATCAACCATGACTCATGATCTACATGTGTATTTGAAGAAGAAGCCAAATACACATCCCCACCTTAATCCGAGGTGGTTTTTGCCTCTGCAGAAGGAGCATGATCAGATCCCTTTCCTTTCTCAGGAGATTTAGATCTGCATTCCTTTTTGTAGTGTCCTTCCTTTCCGCATTTCCAGCACACCTTTACAAACTTTCCAGGAGATTTACATCTCCCTCTAGATTTAGATCTCCCACTCGAAACCTTATTCTTGTTTTTGTTTTGGGACCTTCCTCGTACATATAAGGCATCTCCATTTTGACCCTCCATATTTCTCCGTCTCATTTCCTCTGACAGCAAGGCTGAGATAATGTCATCAAAATTCAAGGTAGTTGTATTGCTACCTATTGCAATAACCAGACTGTCCCACGAGTCTGGTAGAGAACAAAAAAAACTGATGCACTTATCTTCATCTGAGATTTTAATATCAACAGATGAAAACTGACTTACCACAGTATTGAAGGCATTCAGATGCTCTGTCACCGAGTCTCCATCCTTCATCCTCAGGTTATACAATTTTTTTCGCAGGAACAACTTATTCACCAGAGACTTAGATTGGTACAAAGTCCCAAGTTTTTCCCACAAATTCTTCGTCGTAGCTTCCCCAGATACATTCAACAATACTGAATCTGAGACACACAACCGTATTGTGCTTTTAGCCTTCCGTTCCAGTTTCTTCCAGTCTTCATCTGACATTGCCGTTGGTTTAGTACCTAGATCTACCGCAATCCACTGATCTTTATCCACCAGCAGATCCTCCATGTTGAGCTTCCACAACTCAAAACTCTGACCATTAAATTTCTTGATCTCTATCTTTCTGCTGCTCTCCATCTTCTTTCACCACAAGAATCGATCCCGTAGATCTCCCACTGAACAGGGTTTGCCTCAGGCCCAAGCAAAAAACCCTCAGCAGCAAAGGCGTCCCCTTGAAGATGAAACAAATCTGATACCAAATGTAGGTTTTAACCCTGAACATACATTATCTACACACGAATCTTATAATAGAAAATAAACAATAGCGAGAGCATAAAACATAAAACAGATAAACACAGAGATTTTCCCCTGGATCCCAAATCTGGACGACCAGCTTGATTTTTCATTATATTCCTTTTAGTGTTACAACACATATATATACATGCCGAAGCATACGTAAACCCCAATCCATTAACCCTGGATTAGAACATAACCGTAGTTCCCTTGACCGGATCTACAAAATACCAAGGGCTGAAAACCATCGTACCGCAAAACCATGTGCAAACTCATGCAAAAAACATGGGTGGGTCCGCCTATGAGTGGGACCACATACCAAAAAAAAAAATTCCGGGGTGCTGCCCCGGACCCCGACAGGGGGGGCTGCCGCCCCCCTTGTGACCCCCCTGCTGCGCCCGGCGCAACGTACAGTGCGTAGGGCTAGTCGTGGAAAGAATATAACACATACCCAACACTAGCTTACCATTCTTGAACCATTTCTCACCCACTGAAGGGATACCAGTGGCTTCGGATATGCACATTACTAAAATCTCAAATTTCACCCCTGTTAGGTCTGCATTTTTTTTTTTGTAAATTGAGGATGAGGAGCCTTGTAAGCTCAGGATTGCTCTTTACCTGCTTGACCTTCTCACAAAACTGAAAAACACCTTGTGTTTTGAAAGCATGACAAGATCCTAGGAGAAGATGTGATAGCCACTGTATTTTTGGGTTCCAACCTGTTAACTTTCCCTCCCTTGTGCTTTGTCTTTGAAGGCCTTTGACCTCCTCCACTACCACTGCTATTTTGAGTCTCTGACATGGTGATGGGAGACATGAGTCTGAAAATTGAGGTTTAGTGGAAAAACCAAGTGAGAAATGATGATGAGGTCAACTTTAGCTAAGCAGATGAGTTCTGAGGTTGTGAGTGGTTTTGCAGCTTGAGGAGTTTAACCATGAATATAGTAAAAACGTTAATTCCCTTACCCACCCCTGCTATCAAATTTGGTTTGAAAATGCCTTTTTAGAAGAGCAAGGTTCCTTTGTGACTTTGACCTAGGGTTTCACCCTCCTAGGGTTTTTACCTCAACAACTAGACAAAAACAAGATGATTCTGTAAATTTGATTGGGGGATTAAGTGAAAATACCAATTACCACTTTTTCAACTTTCTTCAATCTTGGAAGCACTTCAAAGGATGAATTTAGGCATCAGGGAGTCTTTTTTCAATTTGGCACCTTCCTAGACTTTACACAGCGCCTCTGCTCAGGCTATCAGGTCAGGCAGTTTGCGCAGTACTGGGCAAGGTTGAACGGGAGTTAGCGTAGCGCTGGGCAGTCTGCACGGCTTCTGGGCGAGTCGAGTCGTCTGTTTGTGTAGCGCCGGGCGGAAAAGGCAGTGACTACATGTCAGTTGGGCGAGTCGAGGGGCCCCTTTGCGTAGCGCTCGGGTAAATGAGTTGAGGTGTCGAGTGAGATGGAGGGTCTGTCGGCTTTAGGGCAAGCCGGGCCTGCATTTGTGCAATGCTGAAGCTTTTTTGCGTAGTGTCGTGTAAAACTGAATGGGAGGGATGGGGGTTTGTGTAGCGCCGGCTCCTTTTTGCGCAGCGCCTAATTTTTGTGCAGCGCCTGAACAATTTTCCCAGAAACGGTCCAGAAACCCTGAATTTCTCTTTGGAGCTTCTTCCTTCCTTACCAACTGTGGAAATGAGCTCAACAATGAATTCAAAAAACCTTTTATGCCTTTGAAAAAGATAAATCAAAATAAGAAACCCATTTTTACTATGTCTTTGTCTTTTTCCATTTGTCTCATAACTTTTTGTCCTTTGGAGGGTTTGAAAGCTTCCTCAAGGCACTTTTTTCTCCTCTTGTGGTGTTGATTTGATGATGTCCTTTTCACCCTTCTTCTTTTTGATAACTTGGGCATTAAGAAATTTGTCCTGGGCATGCTTTTGTCATAAAGAACAGTTGTTTTTAACCTTCTTGGCATTTTTTGACTACCGGTGATGAAGACTGTTTCATTTCCTCTTTTTCCTGTTTTTAAGGCAGTAATAGGTTTATTTGCCAACAGTAAAACAAACTATATTATGCCATGGGTTTCACTTGGGCATTTTCAGAGACTCAACCTTATGCTTGTTGTTGTCTCTTGTTCAATCATGATCTTCCTGTGATGATTTTTCCCTTTTTTACCTTACCTCCTAGCTGATTTGAAGGCCCTTTTGGTATTCTTTGTAGGAAAGTGAGCAAAGGGTAGTTGTCCCCTTATTTCCCACCTTTTCCTTTCCCTTTTCCACTTTTTTGATAGCTTGAGGAGAGATGGCCCTTTGCCTTTTTGAGGCAGAAAAAACATCTCTTTGTCCTCTGTAGTATGTGCATATGTGAGGGGTGATGATGGTAGTTTTGACTATGTTTTCATCATTGCTTTGACCCTCATCACTATCATCAGCCTCATCTTGGCTTTATTCTTTACTGAGGTACTCTCCTTGGTCACTTCCTGCACTATCATTTTGAGTTTCTTGGTTATCTAGAAACTGATTAGTGTCATGACAGTCATGACAGTTGTCATGACTGTCATGAATATTTCCTTGGCTTTCTTGTGCACTTTGCTGATTGCCTTCCTCATCTAGCTGCTCTTCCCTACTATCTCCATCATCTCCACTGTGATCTGTTTTTTCATTATGCTCACTGCCTTATGTTTCATCTTTGTTTCCTCCATCACTTCCCATATCCTCTGCCTCTTCTTCATACATTTCTTTGTTTTTCCAAATTGAATTCTTCACCCTCACCCTAATCTCTATGTGATCCTTGAGTTCCACTCCTTGCTTCACCTGATGCATCAAGAGAAGGAGAGGAAGGTATGTGTGCCTGTGGTGAGGGCAGTTGTGCAGATGAGGAAGGTAGATTTGTTTGTTGAGGATGCGATGGGTTTGAGAAGAACTCATTGTTTATGAAAAAATCCCAAGGTACACCCTGCTACTCTAGTTGATGTACAACCACCATCTTGATCAAGGAATGGTGGAACAAGTTGTACATTTGTTGGGGGTAATTCCTCCTTTGGACAATAGAACACATTTTCATAACACTCCTGTAGAGATAGTAGGGTAGGTCAAGTGCCTTAACCCCTATGAAATGCATAAGAAGTCTAAGATGATAGGTATAGACCCTGGTGTATCTCCCCTCACAGGTGAAGTATTTCATGATAGCCAACATCAAGGGTGCATACCTGTGTTTGAGATGTGAGAAAGGGAAAACTGTGATACTGCCTTCTCTATGCCTCCTTTTGATAAATGGAAAAAATAAATCTCTTTCTAACTTACCATTCTTGAACCATTTCTCACCCACTGAAGGGATACTAGTGGCTTCAGATATGGACATTGCTGAAATATCAAATTTAACCCCTGCTAGGTTTGCATGTTTGTTTTGTAAATTGAGGATGAGGAGCCTTATAATCTCAGGATTTCTCTTTACCTTCTTGACCTTCTCACAAAACTGAAAACACGTTGTGTTTTGAAAGCATGACAAGATCCTAGGAGAAGATGTGATAGCCACTGTATTTTGGGGTTCCAACCTATTAACTTTCCCTCCCTTGTGCTTTGTCTTTGAAGGCCTTTGACCTCCTCCACTACCACTTCTATTTTCAGTCTCTGACATGGTGATGGGAGACATTGGTCTGAAAATTGAGGTCTAGTGGAAAAACCAAGTGAGAAATGATTATGAGGTCAAATTTAGCTAAGGAGATGAGTTCTGAGGTTGTGAGTGGTTTTGCAGCTTGAGGAGTTTAACCATGAATATAGTAACAACCTTAATTCCCTTACCCACCCCTGCTATCAAATTTGGTTTGAAAATGCCTTTTTAGAAGAGAAAGGTTCCTTTGTGACTTTGACCTAGGGTTTCAGCCTCCTAGGGTTTTTACCTCAATAACTAGACAAAATAAAGAAGATTCTGTAAATTTTCTTGGGGGATCAAGAGAAAATACCACTTACCACTTTTTTCAACTTTCTTCAATCTTGGAAGCACCTCAAAGGATGAATTTAGCTGTCAGGGAGTCTTTTTTCAATTTGGCACCTTCCTAGACTTTGTATAGTGCCTCTGCCCGAGCTGTCGGGTCGGGCGGTTTGCGTAGCGCTAGGCAAGGTTGAACGAGAGTTAGCGTAGCACTGGGCGGTCTGCACAGCTTCTGGGTGGATCGGGCCGTCTGTTTACGTAGCGCCGAGCGGAAAAGGAAACAGACCCGTTTGCGCAGTGCCCAGGTAAATGAGTTGAGGTGTCGGGCGAGATGGAGGGTCTTCTAGCTTTAGGGCGAGTCGGGCCTACGTTTTCATAGTGCTCGAAGTTTGTGCAGCACTGAAGCTTTTTTGCATAGCACCATGTAAAACTGAACGGGAGGGATGGGGGTTTGCATAGCGTCGACACCTTTTTGTGTAGCGCCTAAGTTTTGCATAGTGCCTGAACAGTTTGCCTAGAAACAGTCCGGAAACCCTGAATTTCTCTTTGGAGCTTCTTCCTTCCTTACCAAGTGTGGAAATGAGCTCAACAATGAATTCAAAAAACCTTTTATGCCTTTGAAAAAGATAAATCAAACTAACAAACCCATTTTTACTATGTCTTGGTCTTTTTCCATTTGTCTCATAACTTTTTGTCCTTTGGAGGGTTTTGAAAGCTTCCTCAAGGCACTTTTTTCTCCTCTTGTGGTGTTGATTTGTTGATGTTCTATTCACCCTTGTTCTTTCTGATAACTTGTGCATTGAGAAATTTGTCCTAGGCATGCTTTTGTCATAAAGAACACTTTCTTTTAACCTTCTTGGAATTTTTTGACTGTTTCATTTCCTCTTTTTCCTATTTTTAAGGTAGTAATAGTTTTATTTGCCAACAGTAAAACAAACTATATTATGCCATGGGTTTCACTTGGGCATTTTCAGAGACTCAACCTTATGCTTGCTGCTGTCTCTTGTTTACTAATGATCTTCCTGTGATGATTTTTACATTTTTTACCTTACCTCCTAGCTGATCCGATGGCCCTTTTGGTCTTCTTTGCAGGAAAGTGAGCAAAGGGCAGTTGTTCCCTTACTAGATTTATGCTTCATATCAAAGACCTCCCTTGAAGGACCTCTTAATTAGTTTTCGACAAAGTTACTTGTCCCTTTCCCTCTTTTTTTTGAAAACAATCTCCTTGTAGGTATAAAACACAAATTTGCAGGATACCAGATCCACCGTAGGACTCATGTGACTGTAGGTGACCTAGTGGAGGCTCTTTGGAGCTTGGCTTTTGGACTTAAACCTAGAACTTGGGCTCTATCAAGTGTGAGGCAGAGTTTATGATAAACTAATGTGTTGAAGAATAAAATCCATTGTACTTGATCTGTCTAAAGAGTCTACGAAAATAGTTTGAGATCATCAATGCTTAGGGTGTTTTGGGAAGGACAACAGAGCTGCTTTGATAAGTGATCTTAGTTGGCTAGGGAGGGTTGTAGGTAAAATAAAAAACATAGGTTTTTTAGGCTAAGTTGACAAGACATGGTGAATAATGAATGGCATGAGCCCATGATGGGTCTTCTGGGAATGGTAGGCTAGGCATGACTGGACAAGATGATAATATAGTGAAAATTTTATCTTAGGATAATGAAGGCAGGAGATTTCTAGAACTCATAATGTTTCATGAACTTTGTTTCTAGAAATCTTATGACAAGCACTTAGTCATCCTATAAAGGAAAAAATTACTAATGACTAACATGAGAAAACAAAGTTTGCACGCCACAGTCCAAATTACCCCAGGGAATTTGCATTCATGTCCAATTACAAGTAATGACCCACATATAGCAGTTTAGCAGAAACATAAATTGGGGGAAAAAATGATTCTGAGGACAACTAAACCTACCTTGACCATTACAGATAGCATTCAAATTATACCAACGATGCATGCAGACCTGTTCACGAACCGAAAGGTTATTACCTTGATATTTTTCCAGGCTTCAAATGCCTTAAACTGGCCTTTCATAACAGTGAAATACAGAGACCATAAATTACAACCATACAACTTTACACCTAAATCAGAGTGAAGAGTTGGATTTTGATACCAGGTTGAATTAAATTTCAAGAGAGTGGAAAGAAACAGGGCTGGAGGGCTTCGAAAACAGGGTTCTATGTCCTAAGCTCTATAGGTCAATTGGAACATGCAAGCCTTACCTAGGACCTCTACCATTGCTTTAAAACGAAATGAACAGAAGACTACAGAAGATTCGTAATTGATTCCATTGAAGACTACAAGAACCATAACATACCAATTATCCCAGAGTCAACATTGCAGCAATCCTTCCTCCGCGTCGTCCAATTGAACTCGTTGAACTCACTGAACTCCTCTATGGTTTGCAATGACATTTCTCTGCTGGAAACAGATTTTATTCCCTATACCTCCCCGCTTTCGGCGTGGTTTCCCATCTCCTCTTGACAAGCTTTGCTGGCTGTGGACGACAATATTCATTAGCATTAATGCCGATTGTGGTAAGGACTGCCAACTCGCATTAAACCTTAATCATGATGGGTGGTCAGGTGCCCACCTCTGCGTGGCACTAAACGTCTCCCATCGCTCTCCTCATGGCACCCCGATCAGGGTTGTTCTTGGTCTTTTTCCAAAATAATATGAAGCGATTGTAACTCTATATTCCAGGCTTGGTGATGTTGAGTTATGTCTAACTGAAGACCTTCATCCTTGCAACCCCAGTTAGCTAAATAATCAGCGGCCTCGTTTCCTCCTCTGCAGACATGCGTGGGAATTACATAACCAATTTGTTGTATGATTTGCCCAATTTTTTGAATTAATCTTGCTGTGCACTAGCTTTTACTGATTTTGTCCCAGGGGGTGCCTTGTTGAAGTTTTTGTAATATCCCTGTTGTCATTGTCGAGTCTCCTTCAACTATAACTCTCTGGTAACTCTCCCGAACTGCAATTGTGAGACCCTATTTTACCGCCATTAGTTCATGTCCCAGTGGTAATGACCCAAGCTATTATGTTATTTTTGTAAATATTTTCCATATATATACCTTCTTAGTCACTTTTATACTTATTTTCTTGAATCGTTTTGCAATAGTGTGAATACTTATTAAATAGGTCCAAATTTCATAAACTTTATAAAAGTGTATACAAAACAATTATAAGTGTAAACTTTAAGTAGTGAGGAAAATCATCGTCTTAAAGGTAGCACATAAATACATAGAACCCATGATAAACCTCATGAAAGCATGTATGATAAACAATGAAAGCATGTATGATAAACAAACAAACAAAATGAAAAAAGAAAAAAAAAATGGCACAAAAAAGAAAAAAAAAAATGGCACAAAATGAGTTGGTCCAAAGTAGAGACAATTGGCTCAAAATGGATTGGTCCAAAGGAGCATGGCCAGGTTGTACCCTAACCAAGCACGGGAAAAAGGAAAAAAAAATCAAAGGAGAACAGCGAAAGGGAGGAGAAGAAAATAGAAGAAGAGAGAGAAGACATTGGAAGAATAGAACTTGCGGGCAATGAGGTTGCAGGTGGCGGATAAAGGTGTGGGGCATAAGGGAGGATCGCTTCGCAGTGGACATTGTAATAGTTAGGTAATAGCTCTTGGTGTTATGTTTTCATGAGCAGATAACGAGTATTTGAATCTGCTTGTAATCCACAATTTTAGTGAGCTAAATCCCGTGATTGTTCGGTTAGGTCGTTGTGTTAATAAGTTGGGAAAGGTACTGTTGATAAGCCTGTGGGGTTACTGACTTCTAACCTTGTAACTACATATTTTCAGTACCGCATTGCTTATACATTGCATAAGCTACATGACTTTGGTGATTGGGAAAAACTATTTTTTTGACTGCGTGTTTACCAGCCCTTTTCACTTTGAAACTTACGTGGTAGTCTCCACATGCATGCTTGCTGGAAATGGTTTCTTTTACACAGGGCTGCAAAGAAATGTTATAATTTGGATAGACACCCACAGACAAAGCTTTGGATACAGTCTTGTTCACAAACTTGACTTCAATCGTAGTGTAATAATTTTAGGATTCACTACTACTTGACTAACTAATTTGCATATGGTAACTAGCCTCATAACTACGATGTAGTGACTCTTGAAGAGTTGTTTGGCATTACTATGTTGAGGCCGTCATACCAGCTCAATTGTAACCTAGGGATGATCTTGTGAGGGGCAGATTCTTGGAACATGTATCTCAAGTTCCTAAATTAATTAATGGTGGAGACATTCACCTATGGAGTTCTTCGTTTGCTAGTGGGTGGGGGAAGTGCTTTCCCTAGACTAGTTTCCCTTGGCCAAACTGCTCAGATTGTAGTAACTAGCGGATTCATGGTGGAGGAAAACCTCTGAAGCCCCTGAACTGCATGAGGGTGTATGTTTTCACCTCTAGAATCCATCCTTTGCTGGTGGGTAGAGGTGAACTACCTCTGGAGTCCCTGGAATGGCCTGAATCTGAGTTCTTTAATACCAGAAGGGTGGAGGTGGGCTAGACCTATGGAATCCCTGTGATATATGGTAGCATGGTCATTTGCAATAGTTTTCACAAGTTAGGGGGTGACAGTTGCATAAGAAATATGATAGCAGCATGTATATGGTTCGGTGGTAAACTTATATACCGGTTCCAACACTCATTTCTGTGAACGTTGTGTTTTCTTTAGGATAAACTCCACAATAAGCTTTATTAATTTGAGAACGTTAAATGCAGAATATGATGATTTAACTGTGAATACAATCATGGCTATATGTTCTTTTATATCTTATGTGTTGCAATGTCACCGTGACTGTTTTACTACTACTTAAAAGCTGTCATTATTTACCTGCACTATTAATCATGTGCCTATATATCTGTGTGTAGATAATCTTGTTTTGAGACCGTTCGGTCATACAAGCAGCCTCTGGGCCTGGCCTATCAATGCTTTCTACCCTTTCATATATCTATTTAAAATAGATCATGATACTGGTGTGGTTATCATGGTCAATGCTCTAGAGAATGTATCTGGATTCAACACTGTTAATGACACTTTGGGACACATAGTTGTTCCAGTTTCCAAACAAATTCTGGAAGTCGATTCTCCCTGATAGGAATACCAACTATTACTAGGTACCCACAGACCCTAACACTAAACATTATCGTGCACAAGTTTAGAAACACACACTAAACCCTTCGGCCATGTCCGGTAGACCGAATGAGACCATTTTAGGATTTTCAAGATCAATGAAAAAAAAAATAAAGACTCCAAGTAATCGATATGGGCATTTTACACATTCAAATTTCCACATGAACAAGTTACATGTAGGTAGGAAGCCTATGGTATTCAATGCTCTATATGGTTGTCGACATCAAGCCAATTAATAGGGTTGAGATTCCAGAAGTGCTCATAGAATAATACTCGTACAATCAAAATATGATCTCATAGCCCCTGTACACAAATAGCACATTTCTATATGGGCTAATTGGTCAACAAGTTATAATTCAGCCTGAAAATCATTTTGCAGCCCAGTGAGCCAAGCTTAATAATGGAGTCTTGCATTCGAGTCATACAACTGCGCACTCGTAGTCATGGATATATATATATATATATATATATCAAAGCTCAGGAAATAAGTTTTATTACAGAAGGCTTGCCATTCATATAAACAAAGGTCTACTTGGACTACTCCACTCGGTAAGTTGCAAAAGGAAATTGCATGCATGAGGCCTGTCTCTTAGACACAGAAATAAACATACTGTTATGCATTCACATGTTGACCTGTGGTCTCACTTATTGGCACATTATTACACAACCAGGTGGTAAAAGAAAGGAATGGTTGCAAGTGTGTGATTGGGAGGCTTTAAGATTTTATATTCCAAGAATACAACTTGTGCATTTTTCTCTAGCTCTTTTAGCCATGTGTAATATGTATATGATTCTATGCATTGCAAACTGATGTTACAGGTAGTTGATTTCCAAATCAGTATCAGGCTAATATCTTAATGGATTCAAAACCCTTGTCATATTGTCAGTTTTGTAGGTTTATTTAAATAATACAAGTGCCAAATATACTTAAAGAAATTTGTAACCAAAATATCGATGTTAGAAATTTACCCAATATCATTTCTTGGATCTAGTGATTTTCTATATCAACTTATTCCTTGTAAAAATACAAAGTATTTGTGGCTTAACAAGTAGGGCTTAAATACATTCAGTTCTTCAAGGGAAATACTCTTTCTGGAGAATTAAAATCGTCATTCCAAATGACTATTTACGTGAGTTCAGAGTACACTTACAAAACAACATCAATTCCCTTTTCCAGGGTCTGCTGAGTAAGAAAGAAAGAAAATCGTAAATATATAACCAAAAAGTTGAAGAATGAAACTCAAGTCAATTCTTCATGGGTCATGCTCAAATAGGTCATGCTCAAATATGCTTGATAATATATAACCCAGACCAGATTGTTTTAACTTTTAGGGTGGTTGAGCTTACACAGAAAAACTTATTGCGCCTAGAGGCGCATCTACAGCCCAGTATGACCCCGATGTCAGGTGGGTCATTGCGCCTAGAGGCGCATCTACAGCCCAGTATGACGTCGATGTCAGGTGGGTCACGTCCTCATACAAAATGTTGGCTTAAGTTTTAAATTTAAAAAAAAAAAAAAAAAAAAATCGCATTGTGCTAGAACATATATCAATTTATAATACAATTATGTATTATTTATATAATTTGAATGGATAGTAAATTATATACGTGAATTTGAATGGCTCATAAATTTACCTTTAACAAAAAAAATTACCACATTGCATTTCCAAATTAAGTGAAATTTTAAACATCTTTACTCTTTACTAAAGTAATTACCATTTCCTAAATCAAAGGAAAAGAGTTAATTGAACACAAACAATCAAAATCCAAAATCTTTTAATATTTCTTCTAACTAAATATTTGTAAAATGAATTTATACTTACTCCAGAGCTATGGTAAATAAATAAAAACATATATAAACTAGATGTATGGTAAATAAATAAAAATTCTTTTTATATTTATTCCATAAACCTTTTTATATTTAAAAAAACTTTAAAAAGAGGTTTTATTTAGATGAAGCCCATGGGAGGAATACCATGGGACAAATTAATATTGATACCATGGGCCACATACCATGGATAAATAAATAAATATAAAAGAGGTATAAACAAGTATGATAAATAAATAAATAAATATAAAATAGATATAAAGAGGTATGGTAAATAAATAAATATAAAAGAGGCATAAAGAAGTAAGGTAAATAAATAACAATATATCAAATAGGATTATAAATAAAAATCTAATTATATAACAAGCCTATGGGCCAAATACCATAGTAAAGAAAAGGGGTATGGTAAGTAGATAAAACCTCTTTTCATATTTACTCCATAATCTCCTTTATATTTACAAATATTTATGTTCATTAATTTACATAACTAAGAAGAAATAGAGAGAGAGAGTGATAAGGGAGAGATGAAGAGAGAGTGTGTATGTTTAGGGGTGAGATAAAGAGACAAAGTAAAATGTATGGAAAGAAGGGGGGAGAGAAGAAGTGAGAAGGAGAGAGGGAGGGATATAGTAATGTAGTTGGAGAGAGAGAGGGGTGGAAAGAGAGAGAGAAAGAAATGGATGGGGGAAGAGAGAGGATTAGAGAGAGAGAGAGAGAGAGATATGGGGGAAGAGAGAGGATTGGAGGGAAAAGAGAGAGAGAGAGGTGGGAGAGAAAGGGGGAGAGAGGAATGATGAGAGAGAGGAGGAGAGTGGTGGGGGAAGAGAGAGTATTGGAGAGAGAGAGAGAGAGAGAGAGAGAGAGAGAGAGAGAGAGGAAGGACGAGAGAGAGGACTTGAGAGAGGAGGAGGAGAGAGGGATCGATAAGAGATATGGAGTTAGAGGGGGAGAGATGTAGGAAATAAGAAATATAGAGAGTGAGAAGTGGAGAGAGAGAAGGAGTGACAAGGGAGAGACAGAGAGAGAGCGTGTATGTTTGGGGCTGAGATAAAGAGACAAATAAGGAGAGATGGAGCTAAGGGGGGAGAAGGAGATATAAGGAGAGAGGGAGGGATATAGTAACATAGTTGGTGGGTGAAGAGAGAGAAAGAGGGAGAAAGAGATGGGAGAGAAAGGGAAAGAGAGGAAGGAAGAGAGAGGATGTGAGAGAGTGGAGAGAGGGAGGGAAAGAGAGATGGACTTGGAGGGGGAGGGGGAGAGAGGTAAGAACAAATAAATAGAGAGAGAAAGGTGGAGAGAGAGAGAGAGTGAGTGAGTGATAAGGAAGATGGAGAGAGAGGGAGAGAGGGGAAAGATAGAGATATAGATGGAAGGTGAAGAGAGGGAAGAAGAGAGAGATGGGGAGAGGAGGGGATTGACAAAGAGATTGATATATATGGATTGCGAGAGTGTGTGTGTTTAGGGGGGTGAGATAGAGAGACAAAAAAGAAGAGATGGAGGGGGATATATATATGGATGGAGGGTGGAGAGAGGGAAGAATATTTCTCACACTAGATGGATTGATATAAGTGGAGATGGCGATTTATAATCCTATTTGATTATTTGCACTATATGCGTCTATTTTAGTGTAGATATTTATTTCTAATGATATTTGATTACTTGCACTAGATGCATTGATTTCAGTGTAGGTGGTGATTTCTAATACAATTTGATTGCTTGCACTGAATTTGTTGATTTCAATTTAGATGTCGATTTATAATTATATTTGATTACTTGCACTAAATGAATTGGGTTCAATGTAGATGATTTCTAATCCTATTTGATGATTTCTAATCCTAACCAGGAGTGTGTTACACCAGTCCTTATGGTTGCTGTATCACGGAAGAACAACCCGAAGTTGGCCCTTTCGTCCATGGAAATGCCAATGTTGCAGTTCGAGCCAATGGTGAACAAGCTCAGTAGAAGAACGTCCATGTTCTCTCTGGCTTACGCAGTGCCAGCTCAATTTGACTGTCCATGTTCTCTTTGGCTTACATGGCGTCAGCTCAGCTTGGTTATGTTCATTCTTTCCCACAGCTAGATGTTAGAACAAGGGTAGCAATAGGCTCTCTATCTACTTCTCTACACTATACTGGTTGATTTTCTCATTTTGTTTTTCTTAATTGTAACAATGGCACAATACTTCCACTTCTTAGAAAGACTATCTGGTTTCCGCTTCTCATGCGCAAATGGTCTCCTCTCTGCATCCTTATGTGGCACCATGTTTCTTTAATTGTAATCTATGTATTTCATTTTTGTTGATATAATTTAAATCATTTGGCATATATATATTATATTTAATTTAAAATATGTTGAACACTATGTAACAAATGTAGTGTAGTAGAGGTGGACATTCATTGTTCGATTCTGATTTCGTGGAAGAGTTTGGTAAATTGTGTAGTAGATCCAAGAGAGTTTGAGAAATTAGTAGTAGATCCAAGACATACTATGGGTAGAAGAAGCAATATATTCAAGGTCTTTTTTATATTGGAAAATGAAATGGTTGATGGAAAATATTTTTATGGAGGCAAGTTGACCAATAGAACATATTCACCTACCTGACATCTAACAGATGTCAAATGGGAGCAACTAAACATGATATTTTACATGGAGCATATGGACAACAGACTCGCTAGAATTGAGCAGCACATTTTTGATACTTCTAGATGCTAGGGGATTTTGAGCAAGACATTCGGGGATTGTGTGCAAGACATTGATACGATACTTTTGTGATGTTTATAATTTCAGATGGATGGTTTGATGAATGATGATGATACAATTTTTTTTTGTGACATTATTATTTTTCTATTTTGTTAATATTTTGGACTGGTACTTTGTTAATAGATGGTCAACCTATCTGGTTTCTTTTAAGATGGGTGAGATCATTTCTCACATAAAAATTATGGCTTGAATATTGCAATATATTTTGATAAACTAAAAGATTTACTCATTATCTTACAATATATATGTAATTTAAAGATTAAAAACAATTTTTCCTTTTTATAATATAAAAATAATATATTTAACCTTTTCTCACACACACACACACACACACATATATATATATATATATATTTAAATCATGTTAACAACATAATTTTTCAATAATGAATAAAAATATATTTAATAAAGTTGGTAATCTAATTAATAGACAAAATGGATATTTTATGAATATTTGTATAGATATTAATAGATATTTTTAAAAATTATAAGTTTAAATTGTTTAATATGCAAAGATAGATTGCCTCAAGAGTTTTTAAGGATGTTGAATCCATGTATGCATTCAAAAGTGCATTTTAAACAATAAAAATCACAAACTTGCAAGAATTTATGTGGGATTGTAGAAAAATATCATTTGTATATTAGTTAGACTACACCATTTTATATTAATATTAGATTTTGTAATTATTATTATGATAATTTCTGTTTTAAATAAAAATTTTATTTAAAATATATTTAATATATTTATTTTTTAATTAATATAATTGATTCATTTATTTAATTAATTTTAAATCCATAATTTTTTTTGGTTACAACATCCCCTTTTTTTACCTAATGTAGATATATGGTGGAAAGAATGAGACATATTCAATGGGATTCTCATGTACTGCTTCCAACTATACATTAAATATATCAAACAAAAAATCAAATCCTAGAATATTACAGATTTTTGAAATATTTAAAAATAAAACTTCAAGTAAAAAAATAAATGTACAGCATTCAACATTCTATAATATTAGGAGGCACAATGGATTAAATCAATCATGATAGTCACATCCCATAAATTAGAGGAAAGACTAAAACAAGAAGAGATCCCTTGAAAGCAAAAGTCTCGTGCTCAATGGCTAAAAGAAGGAAAAAGGAAAAATAACATATGCCACAAGTTGGTGATCAATCATAGATTAAGCAACTAAATTGCTAGCATAAAAAATTTAATAAATCAAAAAATTTAAAGCCATGAAAAAATCATATAGGAGTTTCTAAATCATTTCCAAACTTTACTCACTCAACCCATCCCTGATAGAAGGTTTTCCATAAAAAAACCTTAAAAATTTTTATTAGTGCATTTGAATGTGATGTTTGTATTAATTTTTTATATCATATCATAATTATTGTGATTTTTTAAAATTCACTATTCATCAAAAGACGACACATATCTTATAACAATATTCATATCAATTAAATTTTTATTAGTGCATTTGAATGTGATGTTTGGATTAATTCATTATATCATATCATTAGATTTCACATCTCTTCATTATAATATTTAATCATCCATATATTTAACCAGTGGTGTTACATTTTACAGGGACAATGGAGAACGTAATAGAATAAATTAAAACGTATATATATATGTGTGTGTGTGTGTGTGTGTGTGTGTGTGAATAAGACACTCTTTGTCATACAAAATGTGATAGTTATTGGTATCCCTTTGTTTTTCAATTGAGACACTATGTCCATTACATTAAACAAAATGTATAATTTCGCAAACAAGTATCTCAAAAAATATAACGCCTTGCTTTGATATCCAAACATAATGATCACCATTCTTCACTTGAATTGTTGTCACTGCTCAAGCTACTTCCATGACTTAGGTTATTTTGAGGAATGTTTTGTTCACGGTGTTGATTGTTTTCTTCTTCTTCACCTTCCATCTACAAACATAAAAATAAATTGTAATGAGTGTATATACATTGGTGAGAATAATGAAAATTGCAATATTAAATAATATACATCAATGTAAATTGAAAAGAAATGGCGTACCATAACAACAATTGACTCATGAACAATACACATTCTTTCAAAACCAAATTTCATGCCATCTTTCAATATTTCATCTATTGGCACAGTTCCATACTTTATTTCCTTTAAGTTTTATACCCCATAACAAATCATATATTTAATATAAAATATTTTTTGTTCTATTAATTATGGATGGTCCTAAGTAAAACAAGATTGATAGATGCTTACAAATTCCACAATTAATTTCTGATATGCCAACATATACTGACAACCCATATTTAACCCAATGTCAATCAATTCGTCTAATGGTTATTCTTTGTATGTTACCACCTGTTTGAAAAAATCTAGTGATGATTGTTGTAAAACAACATAAAATATACAAAAACGAAATCTAGTTAAGTTGTTATAAGTAAGTAACAATTACTCACAAACTTAGATATCAACTCTTTTCTTCCTTGTCGTCCTATTTTGTGTGTTGAATGGGTTCCATTTTCTTTTCTTTTCTGCAAGAAACTACTTGAAAATTAATATTTAATGTTAAATTATTTATTTATTGTACCTAATCGAAAAATTCAATGATTACATATTACATTTGAAACACGTTTTTGTTGAGATGGTTCCTCGTGTGATTCAATTATGTCCATTTCTTTGACCATCTCATTGTACACCTTTTTGGACATTCCTACTAGCATATTTAGGATATTAGCTCGTTCATGTTCTGATATTTTCATAATCTTCCTGAAAATGTAACATGACAATAAACTATTTAATTTTTATATTGATATATGAAAAGTAAATATAACAAAATTGGTTTTTATAAATGATTGCTTTCTAATAATATATACATATAATTCTAGAAAAACATTTAAAGGAATATTAATTTTTCATTCCTTCTTTTTTTCTTTGTAGGTTTTTGTTATTAAAAGTCTGACATATCTCATTGACCAATTCTATGGAAACTCTTCCTGTAGTTTAGATAAATTTTGGTTCTTGGAATCATTGGATTGATTTTTGTATTGTAATTGGAAAGAATGTCTATACATTCGTTCCACTAGATCCCTCAAACTTTTGTAAAAGTTTTTCCCCCTTTCATTAACCTCCAGCACCACTCCAAATGAGCTAAGGAGCAATTCATTTTCATTTGCAAGTTCTATATTTTTTCTTTTCTTAGAACAACATTCCTTTTCTAAGTTGTTGGTCCCTGTAGAACATTAAACATATGTGAATTAATAGATTGTTTGAAACATGTTATCTAATAATTTTAAGTATATTATGAATAAAAATTTAAAAAAGAAACTCATATTGGATTGATAGTATTTTTTCATTCACCGGATTCATCCTTTTGCAATTTTTCCATCAAGATTTTACGCTCTTCTAGTCCTAGATCAGAAATAACCTTATCTCGCTTCATCATTTTGTGGCTATGCATGATACACAGTAAAAAATACATATTATTTAAACTTACATATAGTTCAAAAATAATAATTTTTGTAAGGAATTTACAAAGAACTTATTGTTTTTGCTTTTCTTGATGTGCTATCAGTATTTTTGTTACTTGATCTCTTGTCAGCCATTTATTTATCAATATGAAACTTGTACAATACTATTCATTAATATATTTTATAAATAAATCATAAACTTTTCAGGAAAAAAATAATATCAAGAAACCGGTGCACCTTTAATGATGTACGCACCAACGTTGGTGCAATGTGTTCTTATAAACGCACTGTCAAAATAGTAGATACACCGTACGGTGCTCTATGTCAATAAGGAGCACCGGTGCATTATATTTTAACCAGCGCATTGATTAACATAGACAAATTAATAAAATTCCTCTAGTGTTAGTTTTTGTAGCATATGATGTCGTGGAGGCGGCAGTGTGGCATATTCTTATAAACGCATCACGCAAATATGGGACCACCATATGGTGCTCTCTCTCAACAAGGAGACCATCTGTGTTATATTTTAAATAGTGCACCGATCAACAAAAACATAAAATAAATAAATAAAATTTGTCAAACAGTACAGGGACTCTTGTAATCAAAATGATTTGAAATATGAGCTGGAGTAAAAACAAATTAATGCTTAAAACCAAATTATCCAAAGCTTTTCTCTACATGAATTTTTTCACTTTTTCTTCAGCGTATTAAACACTTACAATGTTTTTTGTTAACCAATCAAAATTTTTGAGTTCTTATTTAGCCTCTTCCCGAGGTGCAGGGCAAAAAAGCTTTAAGTTAAAATGCATATTATTCAAAATTTTTGATATAATTGAATAATGCTAGAGCTAAAATTAAATGTTTGAATTTGGCTGCTTGTGCTCCTGGCTCTGTGATTACACGCGCCTGCTTGCTTGTGAATGGTGTGTTAATATTGACAACTAGCTTCGTGATTACACAGCGCTACTGGTTCCGTGAATGCTATGTGTCAATATTGACAACTGCATGAATGATATGTGTCTATGTGTTAATATTGACATTTGTGCCAAATATACATTTGTGCTAAGTGAATTGTGTTACGATTTTTGAATTAACTGGGAATTTCCTAGTTTAGTGGCAGGGGTGATCCACAATCCCCTGCAGTGATCGAGAAGCCTGAAATGCTGCCTAATCCCCTTCCTAAAATGGTTCCTAATCCCCTGCAGTGTTCAAAAATCATGGAACGCTACCTATGATTGCATAGAGGCCTAGATCGATAGAATTTTCTGTATTTTTTAGCATTAATTAACCACCATGCAATTTTCTCTGCATTTTAAAGTATCAAATGAACCCTCGAATCTCTTTGAATTATTTTACATCTATTAAAATTATTTTGATGTATGGTTTGGGTGCTTGTTTGATACCTGGCAAGCCCCAATATCAAAGAAGTGTTGTGGATGCAAATTCCTATCAGAGGATCAAGTTGTGCTCGTCTTTGGACCGATTCAAGGAAACAAGTTGTGCTCATGTATGGACCGATTCAATGAAATCGATTGGAGCAAACCACAAAAATAGGGTATGTTCTTTGTGAACACTGAATCCCTGTTGGCCTCATTAAAGCTGTTGAAGACTTTTGTGGTCTATTTTTGCGTTAGTCATTGTCTTGCAAAGATCATCCTCTTCTTCGCTTTTTCCTGTAAAACAATTCACATTCATAGAATGAACTTATAGAAGACATTCTCAACCATGCTAAAGGACCATTTAGAGGGAGGAAAATAGTAAAAAAATAAAATAAATATGATAGCAAACTCAGTAGTGTTACAAAGTAATTTGTCACTGTCCCTGTACTCCTCGTTCCTTGATTCTGGAGAACCTATACAGTAACCCTTTTGTACTTTCCAAGCATGGAATACATACCCTTGAACCACATTTTATCAACCAATTCATCTCCCTTTACAAATTTTCCGGAAGATCCCTATATAAACCCGGTTTTCAAGGTCGGCACTTTGTCTCAGTGTCTGACTTGCGCCGATAGCAGAGATTTGCACTGAGACCCACACCGGTCGGCGCTCTGTCTTAATGTCGAACCCGCGTCGATCCTCTTTTGGAAAGTTTTTTAAATATAATGGAAGCTTCCGCGACTAGAAGCTTCGTGAGGTGGTGAGCTGGAAGTTTGTTTTTAGGATATGGTCAAGGAATTCCCCTTTGGGCTTCTTGTTCCCAATAAGTAGGAACTACTCCAAAGAATAAGCCCTTTTCCCATTATTTGAGGGCCCATAACCTCCTCCTCCATTGTTATATAAGGATACCTCTTTCACTTCTGCTGCCTTAGATAGAAATTTAGAGTTAGCATAGAGAGAAGAAGCAATCATAGCTTCTGGAGAATAGTGTAGAGTGTGATTGCTTTTGTGTGTTAAGAATATAGTGAGATCTTAGACCTTTGTGTATGAGGGTGTTGCAAACGTACTTGGATACAAACCTGCCGAAGGAGAGCCTCAACATCAAGGCTTGGTTGTAAACTCCCCTTGTCTTTATCATAATAAAATGCAACTGATGTTTATCTTCCACTCTTGTTTACATTTATAATGAGATTTCTAGCATTCCTTGATCAGTTAGATAAGTTGTAATTGTTTTATGTTTTTTATTTTATTTTATGCTTGTCGTGGTGTCTTGATTGCCTGTACATGTAATCGAACGTTGGTAGAAGCGTGCATCGAGCTTGAGAAGAGCGACAGATCAAAAATCTTAGACGGAAGATGACAACATAGCATCAGGACAAGGTAGGTCATCTTCCTTACACTGAATTTCATTTACAATATAGGAAGGTAGATGTTAGTATGTTCCCATAGTTGCTAGACCCACCCTAGGGCTAGAGGGATCACCTCTGTTCGTAGAGGGGATTTACTTGGACAACAAATTGGTGACTCCACTGGGGAGTTTCCTTTGATTTTGTCACTCTTTGAGGTCTTAGTCATTCGACGAGTTTAGTCGAACAACCATTTCCATGTTTGTTCCTACATTTTTCATCAAGTAAAATCTTTTAGTTTTTGCTTGAAGTGGTGAGTCTGGCCTTGGTTAGGAGAAATTCTTTGTTTTTTTTTTCTTTTTCAGCATTGGCGCTTTTATTTTTCTGACAGTCGCACTGATTGACGCTAGTTTTCAGTTATAAAGTCGTGCAAAAGGGCTATTGGTGCTAGTGTCAGCCCCAAAAATTGCGCTAATTTTGATGTGTGTGAAAAATTAAGGTTTTTTCCCTAAAGTCCTTCACCAGTGTGTCTTTCCCTTCTGGTTCTTTAGCTTTTAACAGAGGAACAATTCAACCATTAGGGATCCTTCCAAAGTTGCCTATTACTTTGGGAGGGAAAACAGTCTATATAGACGTAATGGTGGTCCAATGCCCCTTGGATTTTAATTTACTCCTGGGGAGCGACTATGCTTATGCCATGGGCACACTTGTCTCTTCCCTCTTTCATGTGATATTTTTTCCACATGAAGATCAGATCATGACCATTGATTAGCTTTCATTCTATGGTCTTGATGTGACATCTCGTCTACCATCATCCCTTCCTGGTCCTTACCTGCCTGTGATATCTTCCCCGCCATAGGTCAATTATGTGGCCACCTGTTCTATGTCCGCATCCACTGATGATTAGGTCAGTGAGGTAGTAAAAAGTGTACTAAGGGCATTGGGTCCTAATTTCCAAAGGGTTATTCTCCCGTCGGATGAGAAACTCTTGGAAGCCATGAATTTTTATTCATCATGATGAGCTTGTCGGATCATAGTTCGTTTCCTTGTGTCAAGATCCTTAAAAAATGAAACAAGCTCTATGGAGTAGAATTCATTTTCTTGTGTCAAGCTCCTTAAAAAATGAAACAAGCTCGTCGGAGAAGAATTCAATTTCTTATGTCAAGCTCCTTTAAAAATGAAACAAGCTCTTATGAGGATAGTTCGTTTACTATGTCAACCACATTAAAAAATGAATTAGGTCATGAGGATAATTCTTTTACTGTGTCAACCTCGTTAAAAAATGAACTGGGTTCCCTTTTCAATTCGATTCTTTGATCAAATCTCATAAAATCCCAGTCGATTATTTCACTTGATCTCATAATTGAACCTTCATTTCATCCACCTATCAGTAACTAGCAGTCTCCTCCGATGAATGCACTGAAGCTTAGGGGCATGTACCCCGAATTGAGTCACCATGATGGGGCCATGCCGACTTTTTCAAGCATAGTTTATCTTTGTTTCAAGCTTGTGTAAAAATGAAACCATTCTCATTTTACCTCTCGTGATTTCCATTTATCAGCCTATTTTGCCATATGAACCTTGGTTTTTTCATTCCATCGTCCCCATCTGCTTGGCTGATCGTACGCCTTCACTTGATTGTTTCACCCATTCCTGAGGAACCACTGTGACGAGTGGTCTTGTTAGCCAGACTCTTGACCTTTACTTGTTCTGAGTAGTTCCACCGTCACCGAAACCAGTTTCTACCCTCAATGCCACTTGTTCCTCCAAGAGGAGTCAACTTTCAGCTCTTTTCTGACTCTCAAAAATTGAAAAGATTGTTGAGACTCTTGTCATTTTGAACTCGTTAAAGGCTATGAAACGTCATTTACCCAGTATATGTTTACCCCTTTTTCAGGCTGGGATAGATTATTTAAGAAAAAGGAATACCTTAGCCTATCGTGACTAAGAGGTTCTCTCAGACACAATTTTCTACCTTTTCGAATCTATGAGACTACCTACGAAAAGGGAGTTGTTGGAGTTTTATTTTCCGCTTCTTTTCAAACTCTCTAAACATGAAAAGACACTGATTTTTCCCTTTGTCAGACTCGTTAAAACTAAATGACATCAAAAATCGTCATCATGACGTTATCGAGTTCCTCCTTCCAAGGGCTCGTAAAATGTACTAGGATGGATTTGTCCGAAGGACAAACTTATATGACAAGAGTATGCTATCCTCTTCAGGCTTGTGTAAAAATAAAGAGGTACTCGCCAGAAATGGTGGGGGAAAATGGAAGTTATTCATCAGTTGTGTTGGTAGTATGTCACTCTTGAACATGACACTTATTTGCAGTTCGTGTCGGGTTGGGATATCTTCACTCTATCACTTTGCCTCCATGGTTTTGAGAAATCTGTTTGCCTCTCATTCGATTACCAATTTTGTCAACATGACCTTTGATCCTATTTGAGTCAAATGTTGCCAAATTCTAGAGTCGTGTCGCTGATATGTTCAAGAGAAAATCCTTCTGCAGTTTGTACAAGCCTGATCCTTTGTTTTAGTCTTGATTAACACTCATATTACATCCTATGTTTCGTGTCGATGATGTGGGATTCATTATGACCCTCCTTCGATGGATTGCTTTATGTCGACTTCAGCTCATTATGCGGGAAGTTGATCTAGAGACTCCTTTCTGGTACCTTAGAGCATGCATGACCTAATGGCAAGTTCTTCGCATTCAACAATAGGTTCTCATCATTTGCCTTCGATCGAGTGATTTCACGAGTGTTCGACTCCAACTCATTATTCACATTTCATGGATTGTACTAGTAATACCTTGAGAACCATTGTCATTATTGGTGGTTTCTTTCGCGCCTGTTAACGGTTTACATCATTGACTGGTAATCAAGCGATTTTCCTGCATGTTTTACTTCAGATCATTTATTCGCATGCTTGAAATTCACTTGATCGGGTCATGATAGAGCGCAAGGCCCTGGATTTTATTCTCTAGAGTCCAGGTTGTGAGGCGATATGATTTGTCCATGATTGGATACATATTTCTTTCAGATGGATGGCTACGACTATACCATGAGTCTATATGAGATCCTTCTCATATGGATGGCTGCGACCATACCATGGTCTTTTTTACGGATGGCTGCATCCATACCTTGATTCATGTATTTTCATTAGAGATTTCAATTATGTATATGTATATATGCTAGATTTGTAGGTCTCCCAACAACAGTTTCTAGTTCCTTGCACGTACTTGTAAAGCATTTCACCCCTCACTTGTGTTCAGACTTCATACTTTAGGGGGCATTTGTTACAGAGTAATTTGTCATTATCCCTGTACTCCCCATTCCTTGATCCTGGAGGACCTATACAGTGACCCTTGTGTAATTTCCAAGGATGTAATACATACCCCTGAACCACACTTTGTCTACCAATTCATCTCCCTTTACAAATTTTCTAGAAGATCCCTATATAAACCTAGTTTTCAAAGCTGACGCTTTGTCTCAGTGTCTTACCCACGCCAATAGCAGATATTTGCACTAAGACCTGCATCAATCGACACTCTATCTTAATGTCGGACTCGTGCCGATCCTCTTTTGGAAAAAAATTTAAATAGAAAGGAAGCTTCCGCGACTATAAGCTTCCCGAGGCGGCGAGATGGAAGTTTGTTTTGAGGATATGGTCAAGGAATTCCCCTTTGGGCTTCTTGTTCCCAAGAAGTAGGAACTACTCCAAAGAATAAGCTCTTTTCCCATTATTTGAGGGCCCATAACCTCCTCCTCCATTTTTATATAAGGAGACCTCTTTCACCTCTGCTGCCTTAGTTAGAAAGTTAGATTTAGCATAGAGAGAAGAAGCAATCATAGCTTCTGGAGAATAGTGCAGAGTGTGATTGTTTTTGTGTGTCAAGAACATAGTGAGATCTCAGACCTTTGTGTATGAGGGTCTTGCAAACGTGCTTGGATATGGACCTGCCGAAGGAAAGCCTCAATATCAAGGCTTGGTTGTAAACTCCCCTTGTCTTGATCATAATAAAATGAAACTGATGTTTATCTTCCACTCTTGTTTACATTTATAATGAGATTTATAGCATTCCTTGATCAGTTAGATAGGTTGTAATCGTTTTATGTTTGTCGTGATTTTATGCTTGTCATGGTGCCTTGACTGTCTGTACAGGTAATCGAACATTGGTAGCAGCGTGCATCGAGCTTGAGAAGAGCGACGGATCAAGAATCTTCAACGGAAGACGACAAAATAGCATCAGGACAAGGTAGGTCATCTTCCTTGCTCTTAATTTCATTTACAATCTAGGAAGGTAGATGTTAGTATGTTCTCGTAGTTGCTAGGCCCACCCTAGGGATAGAGGGATCACCTCTATCCATAGAGGGGATTTACTTGGACAACAGGTAGTAGCAAACTCTGTAGTGACTACCAGATGGAGGAAAATAGAAAATAGATAAAAAAAATATGATTAAATGGTTAAATTGAATAAATTGGACAATGGATTAAAGAATTGCCCAGATCCAGGCAGAGGCAGCATTAAAGGGCAGCCGCCGGAACAAAAATTAGCGAGGTATTTTCCCTCAAATTCAACCGCATTGTCTCCTCTCTATCGCTAAACCGTGATGGGAACTGGTAACTACGAAACCATCACAGAAATAAAAATTCAAGGGTGCTAGCCAAATTTCAACACTGCACAATAAAGCTGAAGACTATGGTATAGGCTAATATTTTAGTAAACAAAACCTCTTTTCGAGTCTATTTTCCTCACTAGAGTAGGAGGAGTTTTTCCAAAAGTTGAAATTTTCCACTTTATAATGGAAATTTTTCAATATTGAGGTGCCCAATAGAAATTGGGGAAAGGAATTACCATCTTCAATGTCAAAAATTGCAAACATACATTTTTTCATTACCGAAATTGGGATTTTTTTACCGCAGTATTGTTTATGTTTGGAAAAATAGATTTTCTAAATATCTATTTAAACCATAGACTGGAAAAAAATTACCATAAATTTTCTTCATTCACAATAAATTATCATCAAAACTTTGGGACATGTTTTTCCAAGAATAAAGAAGGCTAGAAACATCGTCATCCTGAACAAAAGACGAACTCTATTCTTTTCTATTATATCTTTTATTGTCTATTATATTTGGATAAATATCCCTTTTATGGTTCATGCTCTGCCCCTGCATAAGATGCATTTTGTCATTTTGAAGTATTAACTATGACAACATTTAATACTGATGATTACAGTACATTGTTATGAATATTTGCATCCATCGTTTTTTAATATTGTTGAATACCTGGAGTTAGATTGTTGAACACCTGGATTTTTCATTTCTTCCATGCCCAACCCAGTCATGTCCACCTACATGAGATATGAAGCATTTAACATCTCATGGCTACTTTGTGAAGGATACAATTCCTTGCTTTCTCCTACTCACAAAGAAAAATCGAATCAGAAATCAGTACTAATAAACAGGTGTTTGATTTTCAAAAACCCTAAAATTTTTAACTTCTTTCCCCCACAACCAGTTCCTTTGAAGCTTTTAGGGTTGTAATTAACCCTTGTTTAATATGCCTTTTTTTTACTAGCTTTTTAGGAACGCGATCACCCGGTCGCCATCACCGGAATAGTTTGAGCAATTGGAGCAGCCTGGAATTAGAATTGATTTTTCTCGGGCTGAGATATTTTGAACTTGACACGTTTAAGAAGGATTAAGGCATATAATAGCTCTCTTGTAGATAGGAAACTCTTATTTGATATTTTCGAGAGGATAAACAAAGTTTGAAGAAACTATTTATGTTGTGATTTTGATGTCTCTCGCCAGGTGGTTGTCTTCGTCTCACCCCCTAGTTGTCTTCTTCAAAGGAATGAAGACAAGTTTTATTTTCTCTAGCCACCTGATTGTCCATTTCTGCACTTTATGGACATGCTTTCACAAGTCGAGTTGAGTAAAGGAAGATAACCTTGATATGCTTTGTATAGTCAATTTTCATGTCATAGTGCGTGCTTAAGAATTGACTTGGCTTTACCGTAATTGGATGAATCATTGATTTATTTTACCAAGTAACGAATTTTTTAAATTTATTTAGGTCATATTGAATTCAATGGTTAAAATAGACTCTCGTTTTCATTTTGATTAATTTTATGCAGAGAGATTTTCTTTCATTTTGATTAATTTTATGCTATTGGGTTCTTGTAAAACCAATACTTTCTGATTACTTTGATCAAAATTCGTAATTTTTCCCCTTTTTAATTTGATAGGAAATTCGGTATTCAACATCATTGTTTAAATGCCTTTTCATTTATTTAATCTTCAAACAGAGGTGAAGATAGATTTAATTTATCGGAGTGGTATCTCCAAAGATTTGTGAGAATGTTTTTTGATTAATTTTATGCTATTGCGTTATTTTTTAGCTTAGTGGTGACTAATTTTATTTTGTGCCAATGGGGTATCAATGATTTTATTGTAATGCAGTATTATTTTCTTACCTCTGCGGAAAAGTGGATATTTACCATCATTTCTTAAATGTCGCAATCTAGTTTATTCGAACAGAAAACCAATATTTCTAGCTTGTATTTATCTAAGTGCGCTCTTCTTTTTGGAAAATTAGTAACCCTAAGATCTCCAAAATATTTCTCATTTTATAAATGATATTTTCTTATGTGAATGTTGCTATAGAGGTAGACTTAGAACTCCATTTTCTCAAGGAGGAATTTACAACTTTTATTATGTATGACCAATATTTCATAATTTTAGAATATGTTTTGTACTTGGAATAGACGATCCAATTTATTCTTTAATCTATTGTTATCATTAATTTATTAAAAATTTTTGTTTGCCAAATTATCAACTTTAATGAAAGAACATATGGCAGAAGTGGTGTGAATGGCAGATTGGAGAATAGAGTGTGAAAGGTCATGAAATGGCATCAAAGAACATATGCAGACAATATTGTACACTCGGCTACTACAACTTTTATTTGTACTTTTATTTAGTTGGAATCTTATTATGATTATTGTAATAGTAATTCAATGATAAATATGGATATAATTATTTTATAACATATATATTGTCAAATCTAAAATGTTAATAGGTTATGGTTTTTTTGTTTTGTAGGTTGCCCATGAAGGCTTTACTATAATTCATTTTCACTATCTTTTGAGTGTTTTTTAGCTATAACCACTCTTATATTTTATAAAATAGAATTAAAGTAAATTAAAAATGTGCTCTATTTAGTACTTACACATAAATACTAGCAAACCTGAATAAAAAAAAGAGTATTATTTCTAAATATGTTATTGCAGTATCTTTGTACACACACACACACACACACATATATATATATTAAACTAGTTGAGGCACCAAGCTTCCCTTGGATGCACCAAGTGATGCAGCCATTAATGATGATGTCATAGAGTCTAGCCCTCAAAGCTTGAGCTCAGCATAGCCAACGAAGGTGAAAGAAACGTGGTGTAAGTAGATTTCAAAGTAGAGTTCAAAGCCTTAGATCAACATAGCCAACGAAGGTGAAAGCAACATGGTGTAAGTAGAGTTCGGGAAGAAAGGTCGGTACACCCAGATACTTGAGCTCAGCTAAAACACTTCAAGTTTGGCAGGGTCTTGTTGTCAAGTTTGGCAAGGTCTTGTTTCTTAGCAGCTAGTCTTGTTATATTATCACAGGTTAACCATTTATTGAATAAAGCTAACCACAAAAATATTTTACATTTTAAAGGAACATTATGTTTCAAGATGTACTACCACCACCTCCTATGAGGTTGTTCATGAGTATTTTCAAGAAAGGCCTTATACCTAAGCTTGGATGTGTATTTCCCAGGTGGGATTTTTTTACCAAATTAAATGATTTAGGTTTTTTTCAACTAAATGAACAAGGAAGGGAATCAAACATTTTTACATAATCATTCATTTTTTAGAATATATAATATACTATTTACATAGACTAAATTAAATATGTTGTTTTCAATTTTATAAGTTGTAATCATTAGTCGTATTTTTTTTCCAATTATATTTAAATATAGCCTAGTTATGGGATGTCCATTTTATTCTTTTTAGCTTTTTTTTCGTTTCTCAATTGTTTATCATACATTTATTAAAATTATATTTTTTAATATATTTAATTTTTTCATATATATGGTTGTCTCTCTCGTGATTTTGGCAATCACTTTAATACCTGGCCTTCTATCTAGGTTCCCCTGGGCTCCTAAGCACCTCTTCGGCTTGTCCCCTCATGTCCCAATTGTATTGACCCTAGTTATTATGTAAATTATCTCAATTTATATGCACTGGCATAGATATGGTAAATGTTGCCTTAGTTACTTTACAGGCCATTGTAAATACTTTTTTGGTCATTTTCTTAAATAGTGAATATGATGAATATACATATATCTCTTCTTGGGTTATTTTTTAAATGTTGTCCACATTTTGAAAATGATATATATATGTGTCTCTTTTTTTAGTCACTTTTATACATGTCTTCGTGATAATTTTGCAATAGTGTGAATACTTGTTAAACATATCCAAATTTCATAAGCTTTATAAAAGTGTATATATAGATTACAGGTGTAAACTTTAAGTAGTGAAGAAAATAATTTCTTAAAGGTAGCACATAGATACATAGAACCCATGATAAACCTCATGAAAAGCATATCTGATAAACAACCATGCAAGGAAAAAAGGGGACAAATGGCACAAAATGGGTTAGTCCAGAGGAGCTGGGCCAGGTTGTACCCTAACCGACCACAGGGGGAAAAGGAAAAAAAATCAAGGGGAGAATAGCGAAAGGGAGGAGAGAAGATAGAAGAAAAGAGGGAAGGCATTGGAAGAATAGAACTTGCGGGAAATGAGTTTGCAGGTGGCAGATAATGGTGTGGGGCATCAGGGATGACTGCTTTACGGTGGACAGTGTAATAGCTAGTTTAAAGCTCCTGGTTTTATGTTTTCTTGAATAAATAATGAGTATTTTAATCTGCTTATAATCTAAAATTTTAGTGAGATAAATCTCGTGATTGTTCGATAAGGTGGTTGTGTTAATAAGTTGGGAATGTTCGGTAAGGTCGTTGTGTTAATAAGTTGGGAAAGGTATTGTTGATAAGACACTGTTGTTACTGACTTCTAACGTTGTAACTACACACTTTTAGTACTGCATTTCCTGTACATTGCATACGCTACATGACTTTTGTGATTGGGAAAATCTATTGTTGACTGCGGGTTTACCAGCCCTTTTCACTTTGAAAATTATGTGGTAGTCTCCACATGCATGTTGGAAATGGTTTCTTTTACACAAGGCTACAAAGAAATGTTATAATTTTCACTGACACCCATAGACAAAGCTTTGGATACAGTCTTGTATTCACTACTACTTGACTAACTAATTTGCATATGGTAACTAGCCTCATAACTACTATGTTGTGACTCTTGAAGAGTTGTTTGGCATTACTATGTTGAGGTCGACATACCAGGTCAATTATAGCCTAGGGATGATTTTGTGAGGGGCATATTCTTGTAACATGTCTCTAAAGTTCCTAAATTAATTTATGGTGGAGACGCTCACCTATGGAGTCCCTCAGTGGCTAGTGTGTGGGGGAACTGGCTACCCTATACTAGCTTCCCTTGACCAAAGTGCTCAGATTGTAGTAGAGTTACTATAGTAGCGTATTCAGGGTGGAGGAAAACCTATGAAGCCCCTGAAGTACATGAGGGTGTATTTTTTCACCTCCAAAGTTGGCTGGTGGGTGGAGGTGACCTACTTCTGGTGTCCCTGGACTGGTGTGAATCTTAATGCTTTAATACCGGAAGGGTGGAGATGGGTTAGACCTCTGGAATCCCTGTGATATCTCATAGCATGGTCATTTGCAATAGTATTCACAAGCTAGGAGGTGGCAATTACATGGGAAATATGATAGCAGCATGTCTATGGTTCGATGGTAAACTTATATTCCTGTTCCAACGCTTATTTCTGTGAACGTTGTGTTTTCTTTAGGATAAACTCCACAATAAGCTTTACTAATTTGAGAATGCTGAATGCAGAATATGATGATTTACATGTGAATACAATCATGGCTATATGTTCTTTTATATATGATGTGCTGCAATGTCACCATGAGGCTATCATTATTTACCTGCACTAATAAGCCTGTGCCTATATATATATATAAGTGAATATAATCTCGTTTTGAGACAGTTCCGTCATACAAGCAGCCTCTGGGTGTGGCCTATCAATTCTTTCTACCCTTTCACATATCTACTTAAAAGAGATCATGATACTGGTGTGGTTATTGTGGTCAATGATTTATAGCATGTATCTTGACTCAACACCGTTAATGACACTAAGGGACACATAGTTGTTCCAGCTTCCAAACAAATTCTGGAAGTCAATTCTTCTTGGTAGGAATGCCAACTATTACTAGGTACCTACAGATCCTAATTCTAAACATTATCATGCACAAGTTTAGAAATGCACAGTACTAAACCCTTCGACCATGTCCTGTAGACTGAATGAGACCATTGTAATATTTTCCAGATCAATGAAAAAAAATTAAGGGCTCCAATCAATCGATATGGGCATTTTACACATTCGGATTTCCACATGAGAAAGTTACAGGTAGGTAGGAAGCCAATGGTATTAAATGCTCTATATGGTTATCGACATCTAGCCAATTAATGGGGTTGAGATTCCGGAAGTGCTCATAGAATAATACTCGTATAATTAAAATATCTCATAGGCCCTGTGGACAAATATCACATTGCTATATGGACTAATTGGTCACCAAGTTATAATAAATCATGAAATCATTTTGCAGCCGATTTAGAGAGGCTTAATAATCGAGTCATATATCTCAAATCTCATGCAAGAATTTTTATTACAAAAGTCTTTCCATTCATATAAACAAAGGTCTAATTGGACCACTCCACTGGATAACTTGCAAAAGGAAACTGCATGCATGATGCCTGTCTCTCAGACACAAAATAGACATCCTATTGGCACATTATTACACAACCAGGTGGTAAAAGAAAGGAATGGTTTGTATCTAAAACGAAACATGCAAGTGTGTGATTGGGAGGCTTTAAGATTTTATATTCCGAGAATACAACTTGTGCATTTTTCTCTAGCTCTTTTAGCCATGTGTAATATGTATATGATTCTATGCATTGCAAACTAATGTTATAGGTAGTTTATTTCCAAATCAGTATCATGTTAATATCTTAAGGGATTCAAAACTCTTGTGATCTTGTCAGTTTTGTATGTTTATTTTAAATAATACAAGTGCCAAATAAAATTAAGAAATTTGTAACCAAAATACCGATGTTAGAAATTTACCCAATATCATTTCTTGGATCTAATGATTTTCTATATCAACTTATTCCTTGTAAAAATACCTTTGTATTTGTAGCTTAATAAGTAGGGCTTAAATACACTCAGTTCCTCAAGGGAAAATACTCTTTCTGGAGAATTAAAATCGTTATTCCAAATGACTATTTACGTGAGTTCAAAGTACACTTACAAAACAACATCAATTCCCTTTTCCAGGGTCTGCTAAGTAAGTAAGAAAGAAAATCGTAAGTATATAACCAAAAAATTGAAGAATGAAACTAAAGTCAATTCTTCATGGGTCATGCTCAAATATGCTTGATAATATATAACCCATACCAGATTGTTTTAACTTTTAGGGTGTCTGAGCTTACACAGAAAAACTTATGTGACAAATGTTGGGTCACTGCTATGAAATGGTTGATTAATTTCCTGTGAAGTTTAGAACTCCCGAATCTATGAAGAATATTGTTCCATATCCCATGAGATCTTGGTTGATTTATTTTTGTACGGTTTTATAGATATAGAAAATCCAAACTTGATTGAGGACTAGACAATAAACATGGAAACATGGTTGAGCACAGGTCAAATGTTATATAGCTCGGTTATCTACCTCTGAATTAGCAGCACAAGAAGAAAAATAAAAATATAATGATTGAGATAGTTAGCCTACCAATGCATGCTTACTGAGTAAACTATGGGGATATGATGACCAGACCATGCATTGTCTACAGAGTCAATGGTCATCACACCACTAAGGTAAACTATATGGACAACTAAGTCTTGCACTGAAACATTTCTCCAAAGATGAGCACCATATGGTCATCAGCCATATCGTTGCATTATGATATTTAGAATTACCAATGGTAGTTTGGCTGAAGGGGTTTGAGAACATTAAGGTAAGAAGGTTGTTTCCTTTGGGGAAAATTGACCAGCAGGTAGACAAATATAAAGGTCTATCGACTTTGCTAAAATGGGAAAATAATAGGATCGACTATAGTTTGTGGAAAGGACCTCGAAACAAATACCAAGTGGGCTAAATAAAAAATACAAAAAACCAGGGGTGTGTTACACCGGTCCTTATGGTTGGGGTATTATGGAAAAACAACCCGAAGTTGGCCCTTTCGTACATGGAAATGCCAATGTTGCAGTTCCAGCCAATGGTGAACAAGCTCAGTAGCAGAACATCCATATTGTTCACTCTGGCTTACGCAATGCCAGCTCAACTTTACCGTCCATGCTCTCTTTGGCTTACATGGGAACAACTCAACTTGGTTCTGTTCGGTATGTTTTTTGGGTCATTGTTTCCCACATATAGATGTTAGAACTAGCACAATCACATTTACCAATGTGGTTGATATACGTCGATAGGCGTATATGAAATAGATTTACAACCACATTCACTAATGTGTTTGATATATGCCGATAAGCCTATATCCACCACCCACCACATGTATTTTACCAAAATAATCATTATATATTTATGAATATAATTACCAATATATTTTATATATCTTGTAATATATTAATAATATAAACTATATTCATACTATATATTAAACTAATATATATACATATATATATTATTCTTATATATATAATATTTTATGATAATAAAATATTATTAAATTTTTTCAATACATTAATAGTTATAACTCAAAATACTAAAATTAAAATATAACATAATACTAGTATTTTATTACTATTTATAATAACTATATATCTCTTATCAATATACCAAGGGATTATTAATATTATAACCCAAAGGAACTAATAAGCCAAAGCGTCTAATATTATAAACCCAACGAATTGGTGAACCCAAGGGAAAAATATTAAAAAGCTAACACCATATTAGAAAGAGAAAAGATTAATAAACCTAGGAATTAATATTTTAAATACAAATGAATGATAAACTCACATGATTATTAATATTATAGACCGAAGAGAACAATTAAATTTAGGAATTTTTAATATTATAAACCCAATGAATTAAAAAACTAAATGATTAATATACCCAATGGATTGGTATTAAAAACCCAAGGGATCAATAAGGTCAAGGGATTAATATTAAAAAGACACGAAATTAATAAACCCTAAGAATTAATATTTTAAACTCAAAAACCTAGGATATTAATACACCATAATAATCAATATTTTAAGCTCAGAAGATTAATAAACCCAAGAGATTATTAATATTATAAACCAAAAGAACCAATAAAATCAAGGGATTAATATTATAAACCAAGGGAATCAGTGAACCCAAGGGATAAATATTAAAAACCTACGGGATCAATAAGGCCAATGGATCAATATTAAAAACAAAAAATATTAATAAACACTAACTATAAAGTTTTTAAACTTAAAAACATGCATATCCTTAAACTTCTTTAATTAAACTCAAGAAATCATTCAAACATAAGCACACTCGCTAATGGTTCTACCAATAACTAACTACAATCATAATGAATTTCAAAACTAAAGTACAACTTCAAAAAATGATTTAACAGTCTCATTGCATTGCTTTCAAATACTTGGTTGCCAAAACACAATGTTACAAGAAAATAAATAAGGTACATAATAGATTTCAATTCATATTTAAAACAAATGGAGTTATCGATCTCTTTTTTATCCAATTAAGAAGCACCTTTAAATATTTCAATCGTAAAATTGTAACAAAGGGCTATTCATGCAATAAAATCATTGATCAACGCCATTCATTAGCTTGCAACGAGTTGAAAATGATATGTCTATTTAATTTTAAGAAAGCAAACAAATTACAGTCTGAAGTACATAATCAAAATTATGAGATCTAATTAACAATTGCTTTCAAAATAAATCCATGCACCTAGATCTAAATCAAACATGCTACCTCTATCCTGTGATGTTTACAAAACTTACTTCCAGGCGATGGTGGGTCCTTGCCACTCCTGGAGCAAGTTTAAACTAAATCAATGTCTAAATATTAAAAAAAAACATAACATTTACAAAACACTCATGGCAAAGTCAAATTGTATTAAGATTCAAATCATAAGTTCACTTACAGACATTCCTTCAATCTTTTGTCTCATGTTCACACCTTGTCATCCTCCTCCTTCAAAAAACTTCCCAAGCTTACAACAAAAACCATGGCTGAGCCATTTGTAAGATTCACAAGGCGAATTATTCATTTTCCTCAATTCTGGAAAATTGAACAATTGTAACAAATGACCTCAAAGATAGTCATATATCTTACTAACCAAGAGGAATTTTGGAAAACTATTCGAAGGGAGACTAATTTGTTATGTTTCCAACAAAAACCTCTCTTGGATTTGTCTCATTAAAATCCATATCCTCGGACATCGTGCCCAAAGTTGGATGTTTAGATTTTTTTGCAATGTTCTAGAACTCTGAAAAAACAGTGATTTTTTATACAACTGCCTCCAAGATCCGCGTATAACTTTTATAAAAAATCGAATATGGAGAAACCGTTTTGGATATACATAATTGGTTATATTTTTAACAAACCCATTTGATTATATTTTATAGATTCACCTCCATATGCACGAAAACCGAGGTCAAACATGGCAGTTTGGAAACTTTTCACATTTTGAGCAGAATTGTTAATCAACTCCTAGGGACCTACATGTACGATCTAGGTGAAATAGAATGCATGGGAAGGTATTAAAACATTATTTTGGACCATAACCTCCCTTGGTTTTCCCTGGAAGCGCGCCGAAAGTACCAAAGCCCTAACTTAGGCATCTCATCCTTAACTGGCTTGTGAGTGACTTCAGTGATGGAACCCTGTGAAAAATGTACTTCAACAAAACCGTCATCAGTAAAACATGAAATAATCATCTTTAATCATAGAGAAGTGAATAAATTGATGATAATCAACCATAGAGAGTATTTGGCCAAAAGTGACAGAATTAGGGTATAGCACGGGCTAAAAACCTAGGGTTTTAGGGTATAAACAGTGATGTTTCATGATGAAAACATGGGCATATACGAGGCCCAACATCCCCCCATGCCTGAGGTTTTTCATGTCCTCATGCAAACAAATAATTTTCTCATATCTATGTTTTTATGGCATCATGGCTTTTATGTAGGGTTAAGTCTTGTGAAACAACAATACATGAAGATTTTATTGCCATAGATTTCATTTTAAGAGAGATACAAATTGAGGAAAAACAATAGATATGGTAGGAGGAAAATGATGAATAAGATGATAGGCGACAATGGAAATGGTAGATGAGATGAGGTGGTGATGGATATGAGAAGACATGTACTTGCATGCTCTATTTTTGCGAGGCTAATGCTTATGGATGGTTCCTTCATGAAAGGCAGAAATGAATTCATCCTATATTTGATTCAACTGACAATATGTGTGAATATAGAAGGGGAAGGCAATATAATTACTGCTTTTGTTTACATGAATCATTATGATTATGACCTAGAGTAGCATCCAAATGGAGGGTATATGGGAAACTAGATATACAGAATATGTGGTGGTTAATCATCAAAGCTTACTTAAATCTCTAATCAATTAAAGAATCTTAAGCCACCTCTACCTCAAGTTTTACCCTTGTTGTTGATGTCCTTGGTACTGCAAGATGAAGTAAATGATGGAATGGCTCGAGCTGATTTGACTGCCGATATGAAGGGTCTCAATATCCACATTATCCTGAAAATGTTGATGCATGTGTGATTTCATATGGCTTCCTGAAAAAAAAAACAAGCACCATCATCAATAATCCTATTTATTGAAATAAAGGAAAGAGGTTAAATTATAGAACAATTACCTGATCATGCTCCAAGTTTAATATACTAGCCCAACAATGATAATGAAATCCATGAGTAAGCATAGGGTGAAAATATGAATCAAACCTGACAATTATCATCATTTTTTTTCTAACATCTGTTCCCCCCCCCCTCCATGCCTATCATCTTGCATGTCCTCATGCAAACAAAACCTCTGACAGAGACCAAATACTGAAGGGCTAGGGTTTCTATATTAAAGTCATGCTTCATTGAATTTAAACCAAATGGCTAATTGTGAGAGCATGTAAGTAAGTTTCATTGGATGTCATCTTCCTTTGCATTAATAAGATAAGAAAAGTAGTTACCAGGGATGCAGTGATGTTAAGACTGAGTTTTATTATTCCAAAAGATTAACTAATGCTAGGGCTACTATAGGAATGCTTAACAATTTTGTTACTGCAGAGATAATGTCATCCTAAAATGATTAACCATAAGAATTTCCACAAATCATCTCAAGAGTAATCCAAAGCAGCAGGTCTTCACTTTCAATATCCTCATTATTATAAGTAAAAGTGACTTTATTTAAAAACCAAGGCCTTAAAATGGATTGAAATTAGGGAAAAGGAAATATTACAAAATGATACCTTCCGAGGATGATTGTCTTACCATTTCCCAAGCATAAAGTTGAAGCTTCTCTTATTCGGGAAAAGTGAATCACCTACACTAAGGGTCTCACATCCATAAAATCCAAATTATTTCTGAAAGATAGAACTCCAAAGCACACTACTGAAGGATATTAAAGCCATTCTCAAAGAGATATGAAAATGAGTTCAGGGAAAGACAAAAAAAACCAAGTAAATCATAGTGTAAAATTAACTTTGATACCACAGGCATGGCCCTACTGCCAGCAGGCGTCTATAGCCTCGACAGGGAGGCCTTTTAACCTAACGAAATGTCCATGTCCCACTTACAAGATACAGATTCAGAGTTAGCTTATTTGACTTTTTGATAAAGGCCACTGTCCTAGTTTGGTAACCAGCTGATGGCAGTGCCACTCATAAGAAGTAACATGGATGAATAGGCCGGCTCATGATGAGACCTCCTGTCTTCCCACTTTTTGGGCTGAAAGCCATTACTCTGGCTTGGTGACCAGGAGCAGTAATGTCATGCATGTTAGGTCTCATGATCGTGGTAGGTCTCCTCATTACGAGACCTCCTATCCTCCCCTAAATATTTTTGTAGACTCTAATTATGATTAACCTTAGAGGTTACTTAATAAGTGGGGAGATAGATCTACTCCTTAAGAGCACAGGATGGCGTGAAAAGTTTTTAATTACTAATCTTTACTAGTTGATCCTTCTACCCTAAAGACTCAAGAAAAGAAAATAGCTCAAATAATGACTGAAATATTCCTTGAGTATGTCATGCTAGGGTTCTTATGAGAGCTCATGATGGTTTTATAGGCATGGTCCACCATGGGAGGCTTTTCATCAATACCTTCAAAGAGAAACTTGAAAAGGTTTCTTGGATGATAGTATGTTAAGCTTATGAATGGAAAGTATAACAATAACAACTCCACTAATTGACCCAATGGATAATCTTGGCCTATAATGAGAGTCACTTTATAAAATATGAGGCATTAAGAGTGAATTTCTTTTGACAAGTGTTACCACAAGAGTGCATAATAACAAAAATTTCAATGGTTATGCCTTAGGAATTGAAATTTCAAGAATTATGTTATAACAACAATTTTATTCATTTCTACCCTACCCTAATCTAGAGAGAGGAAGGTCTCCTTCAAGTGTAGGACTACTTCCAATGCAACCATGTTAATAAGATCATGCTAAATATACTCACACTTAGTTTGAAAGAATACATTTCAACACATACCAGAGTATGAGAAACCAATTTCTTTGATTGATATGATACCAAGAGTATTTGAAGATGAGAGTGGCACTTCTGGATTATGATATGGAACCAATCCTTGATGTAATCCTGGTGGTATTGGTTCATTTCTTCTTTTGGACTGCTCTGAATGTCCTCCTTGGTCATGCCAGACAAACTTAAATAATTGGTCTCTGGAATGCACACAAGGCTTGTTGCTAGGCATGGTGAATTTTCCTCAATCTCAAGTTCAGCTGGATGCTCCCCATCATATTTGGTACATGGCTCATCGATCTCCTTGGTAGATAGGCAAGAGCACTCAAGGGAGATTTCCAAATCATGTTTTGGCTATGGAGAGATAGATAATTTCCTGAATGCAGTCAGGATGAACTCTTCCTAAGAAGAAGATACCCCAGCTACTGCCAGGATTTGAGAAAGCACCTCAATGGACATTCTTCAAGCTCTGGGTCATTCTTGAATTTCTCCTGCTCACAACATGGATTAGTACAAAAGAGGGGGTTCTTACAACACCCCAAAAATGTTTTATCTTTAAAGAAATTGAATTTTTAATCTAAATGAATTAAAGACTACTAATTGCAATAAAAACTCACCAAACTTGCTTGATTGGGAAACCAAACTTTGGAGAAACCTCACAATAGTGGATGCGTGGCTCTTCACTCACGTCTTACCGTACACTCTCCGCCCTTTGATTGCCATGCAACTAAGATCACACACACAAAAAAACTTGTGAAAGAAACTAGGCTCTGATCCCTTTAGCACCTCCCCAGCTATGGCGCCAAAAACGTTGGGGAAATATATTGCTATAATTTCCAACATTAAATTATCAATCCGAGGCTCGTAAGCTTCGAGGTACAAGCGCAGGGAACGCAGGATCAGAGCATCTAACCTAGACTACAGTAGGAATCAACTTGTTGTTTAAGTACAAAATTGTTATTTCTAATTGAAGCTAATCAGTTGAGGAAAACATGCTTAAAAAATTAAGAAATTCTAATCACTTTGCGAATGAAACTAACTCTAATTAATCATAAAACAAGCAATACAAATTACCAATGAAATGATTTTAATCTAAATGAAAATCTCAATCTGAATACTAAGATCTATTGAATCTAAATACAAGAATCTTAAATCAATCAAGATTAATTTAAAATGATACCAAACTTATGCTAAATCTTAATCCCAATAAAATTCACTCTCTTTCAAATGATCTTAAACTAAGGCAATGAACAAACAAGACTTCAACTAATCTAATTCCCAGGATGCATAAAACAAATCAAATAAGCATTCAAACTAACCTATATCACCACTTTGCAATTGCTTCAAAAGAAACTAAGTAAACCAAGATTTTAATTGACATGCTTCAAATCTAAGAGACTACAAAATAAGAAACTATCATATCCTTAAACTTCTTTAATCAAACTCAAGAAATCATTCAAACATAAGCACACTGGCTAATGGTTCTACCAATAACTAACTACAATCATAATGAATTTCAAAACTAAACTACAACTTCAAACAATGATTTAACGGTCTCATTGCATTGCTTTCAAATACTTGGTTGCCAAAACACAATGTTACAAGAAAATAAATAAGGTACATAATAGATTTCAATTCATATTTAAAACAAATGGAGTTATCGATCTCTTGTTTATCCAATTAAGAAGCACCTTTAAATATTTCAATCGTAAACCTGTAACAAAGGGCTATTTATGCAATAAAATCATTGATCAACATCATTCATTAGCTTGCAATGAGTTGAAAATGATATGTCTATTTAATTTTAAGAAAACAAATGAATTAGAGTCTTAAGTACATAATCAAAATTATGAGATGTAATTAACAATTGCTTTCAAAATAAAATCCATGCATCTAGATCTAAATCAAACACGCTACCTCTATCCTATGATGTTTACAAAACTTGCTTCCAAACAATGGTGGATCCTTGCCACTCCTGGAGCAATTTTAAACTAAATCAATGTCTAAATATTAAAAAAAACCATAATATTTACAAAAAATTCATGGCAAAGTCAAATTGTATTAAGATTCAAATCATAAGTTCACTTACATACATTCCTTCAATATTTTGTCTCATGTTCACACCTTGCCATCCTCCTCCTTCAAAAACTTCCCAAGCTTACAACACAAACCATAACTGAGCCATTTATAAGATTCACAAGGCGAATTATTCATTTTCCTCAATTCTGGAAAATTGAACCCTTCAAAAACTTCCCAAGCTTACAACACAAACCATAACTGAGCCATTTATAAGATTCACAAGGCGAATTATTCATTTTCCTCAATTCTGGAAAATTGAACAATTTTAACAAAATGACCTCAAAGATAGTCATATATCTTACTAACCAAGAGGAATTTTTGAAAACAGTTCGGAGAGAGACTAATTTGTTATGTTTCCAACAAAAACCTCTCTTGTATTTGTCTCATTCAGGTCCATATCCTCAGAAATCGTGCCCAAAGTTGGCTGTTTGGATTTTTTTTGCAATGTTCTAGAACTCTGAAAAACAATGATTTTTTATACAACTCCCTCCAAGATCCACGTATAACTTTTAGAAAAATTCAAATTTGGAGAAACTGTTTTGGATATACATAATTGGTTATATTTTTAACAAACCCATTTGATTATATTTTATAGATTCACCTCCATATGCACGTAAATCGAGGTCAAACATGGCAATTTGGAAACTTTTCACATTTTGAGCAGATTTGTTAATCAACTCCTAGGCACCCACATGTGCGACCTGGGTGAAACAAAATGCATGGGAAGGTATTAAAACATTATTTTGGACCATAACCTCCTTTTTTTTTCCTCGGAAGCCCGCCGAAAGTACCAAAGCCCTAAATTAGGCATCTCATCCTTAACTGGCTTGTGAGTGATTTCAGGGATGGAACCCTGTGAAAAATGTACTTGAACAAAACCCTCATCAATAAAACATGAAATAATCATATTTAATCATATAGAAGTGAAGAAATTGATGATAATCAAGCATAGAGAGTATTTGGCCAAAAGTGACAGAATTAGGATATAGCACGGGCTAAAAACCTAGGGTTTTAGGGTATAAACAATGATGTTTCATGATGAAAACATGGGCATATACGAGGCCTAACAACTCTTCTGATCAGAATTTGAACTAACCTCAAGGCTACGAGAACCTGAGATAACCATCAGCTCAGTCTAAAGTTTCTCAATAGCTTCACGAAGTTCCAACTCATCGGAAGGTAGATATTCAAAGATCGGTGGCTTCAAACAATCAACAACAGGAAAATCAGAATTGTGACCAATTGAATGAATTAAAAGGTCATGATAGCCACGGTCATAAATTTCAAGATCGTAGATAGAGGTGTCCCCATGATATGATGAATTGTACACAGGGAGAGATGAGAAATGAGAAATTTCACTCTCTATGTTTTTAGAAAGGTAAGATGAGTGATTGGGAATATCAAGGGTCAAAGATTGGACCTCTCCACATCAGGATCAAAAACTGACATACCATGTGTTCTATGAATGATTGGAAGTGGTAACATCATCAAAAACTAAATTCTCACAAGACACAACAGAAGTCACAGAACCATGGAAAATGTCATGATGATGCAGGAGAGGTGCGGAAGGAAGAAATTTATCTTCCATCGCATATTCTTGTTCAACAATGGGCTCCCACACATACTCGTCGTAATTGATATCGCAATTTGGTTGCTAAACACCAACACCCATCCAACACTCAATCCTCATGAATATCAAAATAAAGATTTGAAACAGGTGAACGCAAAAAATCACAATCCAGAGGATCAGAGGGACCAGAGGATGTAGGAAGAGGACATAACACTTCATCACAACCATCAAACTCATAATGAAAACCTGCATTGAAATTGTGAGTATGTGGGTTTGGGGGAGATGGTGGTAGATCAACATATGACTTCTCAATTTCTCCCACCTCAACCTATGGAACTAGAGTTTTTTTATGAGAAGCAGATGAAGGGTCACTTGGAACAACAAACTTTTCCTTTGCATATTTAGAAGCTCTAACACTGAGGTATTGTTAGGAGTGGCTTAAAATATTCCAAATATTGCATATTTAGTGAAATGTGAACAAGATATAGAAATCTTTTAGACAAGAAATACCAATCAACTTCATCTTCTGGAAATTCAAAACAAAAAATGCATAAAACGATTGTGAAAATTAGGTAGTGATTCATCAGGTGATTTTTGCAATTCTAAAGTTTTCTTGCACATACATTTATGATCATACTTGTCAAAAGCACGACATAGTTCAGTGGCAAGATGTTTGAAAGAGTGAATGGAGGATTCAGTCAATGTGTGACACCATTTACTTATGTGCCATTCGCACGTGACAATGAACAACCAACAACCAACATCCTCAATGGGGATGTTATGATATATGAAAAATTGAATAAATTGATTAGTATGCTCAAATAAGGTTCTTTCATCATTTCCATAAAATTTAAGAGGTAACAAGTAATCAATGATATTCATTGGCACTTGTAATTTTAGGTCTATGGAAAAACTTGTGCGTAAATTCAAAACAAACTTCAAGGGCTCAAATTTTCATTTGGCCCTCCTTATAGCACAAGAAATTTTGATGATGCTAGACCCACCAAAATTCAATGGATTGCCCCGGTATGGAGTCCCAATTAAACCTCACACCATTTGGAGTAGGAGTTTGAGTAGTGGGGTGTTAATGATCTACCTTGGTTTGCAAAACACATAGAGTGGTGCATGGTTTCTTTGGTGAGAAAAAGTGTGTGACCCTGTGGAGAGTCAAGTACAACATATGATGGTTCCAACACATGAAGGGAAAATAAAATGGGACCCTTGGAAGCCTGTAATAGTATGTGGCTTGTAAGGAACACACGAACTAACAAGCGAAATAGTCCACAAGTTAGGGTGATGGATTAACACATCAAAAAGCATCCAACAAGATACATACAAATGAAAATAAATTATTTCATAATCATATGCATAGGTTAAATAACATATATGCAAATACAACAAGAATAGTCCTACTATATCCACAACATATGCATGAAAGCGTGTCGGCTATGATTTTTATTAAAATTGATGGTTCCAATTTTTACATACAACATTTGACAAGACACTTTCCCCAATAGTGGAATGTGAAGTATACAACACCTGGTCCTCCAAATAAGTATACTCCCTCTATGCTACAGAGAAGCCAAGGTGTTTGGTCTCAATCTAGTCTCCTAAATTGAGTTCATTTAATTGTCAACCAGGGTTGGTAAACTGCTGAAGTGAATTGCACCATATGTGCCTAGGTGTTTTGTCTCTTAATGCGTTGTGTGTAGTGTTTATGATGTTTTTGGTCTTTTGTGATGATTTATGATGTTTTTGGTCTTTTTGGTGGTTTTATGTTCACAAGGAAAATGACTAGAAAGCTAGTGGAAAGAAGCTAATGATTAAAATAGAGTGAAGCCTAATTGGTTGATGACAAGTGGTGAATGCAAAGGCAACTACTAAAACAAAATCAAATCTAAATTATGATTAAATAGAAACAAAGCTTGATAATGACTTTTAAGCAAATGACTCAAAATATAAACTCAACTTGTCCAATTCTTCATCAAAGGTATTTTGAAAGGGATTTTGAGAAATGGTCAGCTAAGTATGCAAATTCTCTCAACTAAACAATTAAACAACTAGCTTATAATGATGCAACATTTTATCCATGATTAGAGATTTGTTGAAGCATATTTGGAGGAAAACATTGATACCATCATAAGATCTTTACTCTAAGACTAGTTCCTAACTCTATTCTGCAACTTAGTTAATCATCACTAAACCTTGCCCAAGAGTTATAGATTTCTTTTTAAAGTAGTCTTTTGAGAAAAGGTTCCGTTTATGAAGTAGTAAAGAAGTTGCAAAAGTACCTCAGGCCTTGAAATGATACTGTCTTCTGTTCCTATGTTTATGAATCAATTATAGAATTGGAACAAGAAGAGGTTTGTAAATAATGAAGGTTGTTTTGTTAAGTTTAACAAGTGAAGTAATCTAATATGCAGTGGATGACAACTAAATGTGGAGTGAAAATGCAATGAGTTAAGCTAATACTGAACTTAAGATGCCACTAGTCTAAAACGGTGCTAAACTAACAAGTCATTATCAAACTCAAAACAAAATAACAGAGCATGAGTTGAATGCAATTAGACTCCGGAGTATCCTAACTAAGCTATCATGCATTATTCTATGGAATTATACAGTCTGTTTGTCCATCATGATTGGTATTTTGGAAGAGTTTCTTAGAACAATCCTAATTGTACAATTCAGTGCAAATGCAAACATAAAGACTGAAAGCAATTAAAAACTAAGATATCATAGCTATCTCCTACCCATCATTATGATATTTTGGAAGAGCATTTTAAGAGCAAGAACAACTATGGTACTTAGTGCAAACACACAACTGAAACGTTCAGGATCACAATCATGCTTAAGACATCATAAGGATTTTTTGGAAGAGTTTCTTCTTTTGGAAGAGTGCTTAGCATAAGTATAATTGTGATAGTGAACAAAAGAGATTACAATTAAATCCTACAACACTATAGCTATTTCCCATTCACTATCTTGATCTTTTGGAAGAGTTTTTAGAACGAGTATAACTATAGTGATTAATGAAAACAACTACGAATTCAAACTTCAAAAACGTAAAGACAACGAAGATACTTATCTAAATTACGCAAGTAAAACCGTGCAGGAGGCAGGGTCCCTCTACCACCAGACGGAATCTAACACCAAATCAACTCAACACTTTTCAAAACAACACTGTCTTCTTCATTAAAGGTGAAATAACTTGAACAGAGCAATCTGCGTCTTCAGAAATGTAGCACCAAATCTAAGCAAAATCTGGAACAAAATCTAGCCTAGCTCTCGGTTTCCCAAGTGTTTTTATAACAAATTTACATAACAAGACTTGCAACAATTCTAGGATCATTGTCTTTCCTTATCGAAATCACATTAGGACTCTTGAAGTGGCTGCGTAAAAAGAAAAAGTAAATCTGGACTAAGACAGTCCTATTAGAAGTCTGCCTTCTTAAATGTGTTCCCACGTACCAAAACCATATCTAGAATTTGTTTCTTCCTTCATGGTGAGCAACGAACAATGTAGACATGACGTGGAATATACCCATATGCGGTTTTTCTTGAGAGGCCACCTGGAACATACCCAAACGTGAAGACAGCTGCAGAATTGCCGGTTAGGTACGGAATGTCTGCATTCTGCAGCTAGTTCCGGTCAAAATGCATTACAATGACAAAAATCACAAAACTTAGCAAGTCAGTCATGTAAACCATTCTAAAAGTAATTTTAACTAAATTCATTGATCAATTGGGTCTGGGATAACAATGGACACAGGAAAATGAGGTAAAGTAAGATGAGAGAAAGCACAATCTTGAGGCTCAACATACCCCCACTGCTGACTTCTTGCATGTCCTCATGCAACTTATCCCATAAACTCAGAGGCTTCTGCAAGAACATCTAATCCTCTCCTTCTTCTTTGCCTGGAAGCTAAAGATCTTCTGGGTTTTCTGATGACAAGTTTGAACTTTAAGTTGATAAGTGCCCTGGTTAGCTTCTTGTTCCTCTTTTTCAACTTTTCATTAGCCTTTTCCACTTTGTCTATATGTAGAGATAAGGTTGAGTTCATATTGGTTTTGAGTTTGACTTGTTCCTTCAGAATTTCATTCTCATTTTTGATGTGTCTATTAAGTAATTCCAGCTCATACCTATCCCTTCTTAACACATCTATTTCGGACAGTGGAGGACTAGGGGTTCTCTCTCTACTCTCTGAATCTTTCCTTTCCAAAGTTTCAACATAGTCATAAACTTCTTGTTGAGCAGGGTCAATTTCAGGGGTTTCTTCATTAAAATCCTCTTCAACATCTTCTTCAATAGTTGTTTCCTCATCTTCTATATTTATCACCCCTGTTTGTTTGATCTGAGTTTTCCTTAGTTTCCCCTTTAGTCTATGGCTTCTTCTTGGCTGGGAAGATCCCTCTCCTTTCTTTGTGGCAGATTTCCTGATTACCTTCTCTTTCTTAAGTTGTCTCTTGATTTGAGTCAACTTCTCTGAGATGATTTCCTCACTACTTTCCTGGACTGTTTTGTCAATTTCAATTTTTGAAGCTCTCCATTTTCTGCTTCTCCTTGTAGGCTGTTGTTCAGGTGAGGGCTCTTTTGGCTCTTCAAAATGATTTCTTATCAAGAAATTGTCCCAAGTATCATTGGTTTTGGCTAAATGGTGTTCAATTAAAATATTAACCAAGCCATGATGATATAAAGTTGCCTCTAAAAATTGAACCCTTTTTTAGACACAAGAAGCCATCTTTTTCAAACTTTGAAGCAAGAAATAGGGTAAGTTTAACTCTTCCCACAGAAAATGCATTATTAGTCTAATGTGGTAAACATAAAATGTGCCATATCTACCCTCACATGTAATAAATTTTTGCAGAATAAGTAGTATGTTTCTCCATTTATTTTTCAAGGCAGAACTTGGAATTCCTTTCTTAAACACAGTGATATCCATACCTGGTGATTTTAGAATTTGCTTCCAGGATTCATTATGGAATTATCTGTTTTTGAACCATCTCTCTCCATTTCTAAGCAATCCCGTAGCTTCTGCAATGAAAACTTCAGTGACAGTGAATTTAACATCCCCCACTTCAACCTTAGCTCCTTGAAATGACCTTGCAAATGTTTTAGTGACTTCTTTGTGGAAGCCATTAAACTTCTCAATAAATTGTAGCCATCCTATCTGTTGCAACATTTCTTTACATTGAGGGTAGCCCTCTAGGTATTTTGTACCCACTGGTTCAGTTCTTACAATGAAACCCATAATTGCTTCTTCAATGTTCAGATTAATACTCTTTCTACCCACTGAAACAATAACTTCCACCTTTGAATTGATATACCTCTGTTCTCAGTGACAATGGCTTCAAACTTCGGAATGATATACCTCTGGTTGACAGTGACAATGGCTTCAAACTCCTCACTGAGATATCTCTGTCTCTCGGTGATAATGGCTTCAAATTCCACACTGCTATACCTCTGTCTCCCGGTAACAAATGGCTTCAAATTCTACACTGCTATACCTCTGTCTCCTGGTGACAAATGGCTTCAAATTCTACACTGCTATACCTTTGCGTTTACAGTGATAATGCTCAATCTCTGCTTATGGTGATAGGGCCTTGATATTCAAACTGATATACCCTTTGCTCTGCTCACGGTGATAGGAATATCTCTATTTTGCGGAATGAAGTGCTAGCTACAGAATGAAGTGATAGAAGTAGTTACGGAAATGAGTTAATGGAGTGAGGGGGAGAAAACGAATTAATGAGTGAAAAGACGGCGGAGATTTTTACAACGGAAAAGAAAATCATCATTGAATGATTTGGTTGGGTGACGTGAAGAAATCAAACACTTCAGCCATTTTAACCGCTTAAATGATGTCGGATATAGAATTTGAAATGAGAGATTTTAATCCAAAGTTTGTGGAGGGTATTTTGGTCATGATCAATAAAAATAATTAAAACAACTTTTTCAAATAATTCATAACTAAAACTATGCTAAACTTTATGAAATGCCATTATAATCCAAACTTGTTACCTCTGCTTTTCATTTGATTTTTGTAGTCTTTGTCTTCTTTGTTCTCCTTTGGAAGAGTCTTCATAATTCTTCTTGATTCTTCTTATTCATGGATACAGTGGATCATTTTGTTGCAATTCTAATGTCTGCTGACTAATGCCTTTAGGATTTGTAGTTGCGGAATGACTGTCTGGCTGCGGAAAGTCTGATCAGCTGCAGAATGTCTGTTAAGCTGCAGAATGTACCTGTAGAGCATTTTAATCATGGAATGGAGTGTTTTTGGCATGAATGAAGATGGATGATGAGACATGATATGTATGAAGTGGGTGATGAAATGGAATGGATTCAGTTTATGGAATGGAGTGAAAAAAACATAAGAACTACCCTGCAATCCATGACATGTATTATTCATTTGCAGTAAGACATCAGACTTTAAATTTTGACATGAAAATGAGGTGAATGGAGTATGGAATGGGATGAATGAAATATGGAATGAAGTAGAGTATGAATGAATGAATGAAATGGAATATGGATGGATAAGTGAATGAAGTGAAATGAAATGAGATGGATCATAAGCACTATGGATCTGAACTTATGATTTTGTAACAGCTGCTTGCAAAAACAAAATGGAAAAGTTAGAGTGTCAGAGAGACTCTGATTTTCACCCTATATTTTCTGTATAAACATGCCAATCAGTGATTGGTTTTCATGTTTATACTTTTATTATTATTATTATTATTAATTATTTTTTTCAAAACAAATGCTTCAGAAAATTCAATCAAGTTGATGAAGAAGAAAGATTCTTCTTCATTAACTTCACATCACTGCTTTCTTGGAACTTCTGGAAAAATTCTTCTCTTGAGAGTGGTTTGTGATACAACTTCAATCTATGACCATTCACAAGAAAAGTGACCTCTTCTTCATCTATAGTTCTGATTTTTACTGCCCCATTATAAAAAATTTCAACAATTTCATATGGCCCAAGCCAATGTGTCTGAAATTTACCTTGAAAATCCTTGAATTTTGAATCAAACAAGAGAGCCCAGTCACCTTCTTTGAATTTATTCTCTTTGATGTACTTGTCATGCCATCTAGCCCTTTGTTGTTGGACTAGACTTGTTTTCTGAACTGCATCTTGTCTGATCTCATCCAATTCATTAATTTGCTCCAGTCTATGCTTTTGTGCCTCCGTCAAATCAAGTCCTAACTGAACTGCCATTTTGAAGGTTTGAATTTGGAACTCTATGGGAAACAAAACTTGCTTTCCATAAGTAAGCTCATAAGGAGTATGGCCTGTTGTGTTTCTCCATGTAGTTCTATAGGCCCACAAGGCTTCAGGAAGCCTATCCACCCAATCTTTTCTATGTAAATGGATAGTCTTTGTTAGGATTCCTTCAATAACTTTATTGGTAGACTCCACTTGACCATTTTCTTGTGGATGATAGGGAGTAGATTTTCTATGCCTGATTTTTTATCTCTCCATCATTTGCTCCACTAGCCTTGATGTAAATTGAGCTCCTTGATCTGTAACAATTTCCCTTGGGACACCGAAACGAGTAAAAATATCCTCAAAAAGAAAAATAACTACAGATGATTCATTAGCAACAAGTAATGGCTTAGATTCTACCCATTTAGTAACATAATCAGTGCAAACTAATATATACCTTTTCTGTCTTGATGGAGGACTAATAGGTCCTACAAAATCCAAAGCCCATTTTTCAAAAGGTTTAATATGTACCTAAGGTTGTAATGGAATTTCACCTGAAGGAGAAGGTTTCCCTACTCTTTGGCAACTGTCACACCTTTTGACATACTCTTTAGCATCTTTAAACAAGGATGGCCAATAATATCCTAAATTAAGGATCTTATAGGTTTTCCTCTTATCAGCAAAGTGTCTGCCACAAGGTTCATCATGACATGCTTTGAGAATCTCAGGCATCTCATCTTCACGAACACACCTTCTAATGATTAAATCTGGACCTGTCTTGTACAACTCATTAGCAACCCATGAATATTTTGCACTATCATGAATGATTTTTCTTTTATCCCTTGCATTCATTATTGAAGGAAATTTTCCTGAAACTAAATAATTAGCAATATCAGCAAACCATGGAGTGTGAGTAGAAATTGCAAAAATATATTCATCAGGAAATTGATCTTCAACCGGAGTGTCATCTTTGATGTTTTGGAGTCTAGATAGGAAATCAGCTACTGTGTTTTGTTTTCCAGGCCTATCTAGAATGGTAATGTTGAATTCTTGTAAGAGAAATAACCATCTTATAACTCTACCATTAGTAATTGATTTGTTCATTAAGTATCTAATTGCAGAATGATCAGTGTGAACAAAAGTTTCATAGCCTGTTATATAGTGTCTAAATTTGTTTATGGCATGAACAACAACTAAAAACTCTTTTTCAGTTATAGTATAGTTTAACTCTACAGGAGTCAAATTTTTACTGGTATAATAGATGGCATATGGAATCAAATCTTTTTGTCCCAATACTGCTCCTAGAGCTGTATTGGAAGCATCTGTCGAGATATGAAAAGGTAACTTCCAGTTAGGTCCCCTTAATATAGGTGCTTCAGAAATTTTTGTTTTTAGGGACTCAAAAGCTAACTGGCAATCAGAAGTCCATTTGAATTCACAATATTTGGTAAGTAATTTGAAGAGTGGAGATGCTATTTTGGTGAAGTTTTCTATAAATCTCCGATAGTATCCTGTAAATCCTAGAAAACTTCTAACATTTCTTTGACAACTTGGAATAGATAAGTTAGAGATGACTTCAACTTTTGACTCATCAACTCTAATCCCATCCCCTGAAATGTGATGCCCTAAAACAATACCTTCAGTAAACATCATAAAACATTTTTCATGACTAAGTGAAAGATTTGCTTCTTGACATCTCTTTAAGACTTTTTCCAAGTTTTCTAAAGCTTCTTCAAATGAGTTTCCATAAACTGTGAAATCATCCATGTACACCTCTACACAATCATGTATTAGATCTGAAAAAATTCCTAATACTGCCCTTTGGAATGTTGCAGGTGCATTGCATAATCCAAATGGCAATACTCGGTAAGCATAGGTACCCCAAGGACAGGTAAATGTGGTTTTGTCTTAATCTTCAAGTGCTACTTGGATTTGATTGTAACCACTAAACCCATCTAAGAATGAGAAGTACTTTTTGCCAGCTAATGTATCTAACACTTGATCTATGAAAGGTAAGGGAAAATGGTCTTTAAGAGTAGCTTTATTTAGTTCTCGATAGTCAACACATACCCTCCATTTTCCATTTTTCTTTGGCACAATTACCAAAGGAGAAACCCACTGACTATCTGAAATAGGATAGATGAAATTGACATTTAACAATTTTTGCAATTCTTCTTTAACAATTTCCCTAAGATTTGGATTCATCCGTCTTTGAGGTTGTATGATTGGTTTGCAATTTTCCTCTATATAGATGTGATGAGTGCAAGTCTTGGGGCTTATCCCTTTCATGTCATTGTATTCCCATGCATATGCAGAAGAATGTCTCTGTAATACTTTGACTAACTCTTCTTGTTGAGATTTTTCTAGGTTCTTGTTTATGTTCAAAGTTTTGCTTGGAAAAATTTCACTTGTAGAGCTACCAAATTTGTCCATAGAATGAAGAGACATCTGCCTAGATGACAAAAACTCAATATTGGATCCCTCTTGAAATGATTCATGTTTATGTTCTGGAGAGGATTCAAATTTTTCTAGAGTATTCAGAATTTGATTATCTTCACTAATTTCTGAAATTGTGAAGAGAGGTTGTAAATCTTCTTCATCCTCTATCCATTGAGTGTCATCTAGATCTACAATTGTCCTAGCTGGAGGATATAAAGTGAATTTCTTAGTTGAACTACCATCAGAGATATACATATCACCGGATCTACAGCTAATAAAAGCATCAGCTGTAGCCAACCAAGGTCTTCCTAATATAACAGGATGGCCTCCTAGATTATTCTTAGGAGTTAGGATCATGAAATCCACAGGGTACTCCCAAGAATCTAGGGACACTAGAATGTCTTCTATTACCCCATCTGGTTTGATCACAGATCTGTCTGCTAATTGAAATCCAAAACACACTCTACTCATGATATTGATTGCTGCTCCTAAATCAATGAGTGTGTTTTGGATTTCAATTCCATTGATGTGAATTTTGACAACTGGATTTCCTGGGTCAAGATACTTTGGAATAGAAATCTTTCCCATCATAATGTCTGCTATTTGTCCTACCAGTTGAATTTTCTTTGTTTCTCTTATTCTTTTTCTTGTTTTCTTCATACTCAACTCCTTTATTGTTTTGGCTAAAATTGGGATTTCCTTGATGGCTTGTAATAATGGAATTTTAATGCAAACATTTCTCAGCTCATCTAGGAAATCATAATTAGGCACCATGATTTGTTTTTCTACACCTCTATCAATTTGTAGTCTTTCCGGAAAGGGAGGTATAGAAGTAGATGTAGATGGTTGCTCTAATACAAGAGTTGAATTTATTGGATCTTTTTGCTTTAATTTTTCAGTGTTTGGGTTTTGAAAGGATGTGTCTTCCTCAAGACTTTTATTCACCCGTAGAGAGTCTTCCTCAGAGTTATCTTGTTCTTGTATAATCACAGAAGGTTTCCTCTTTTCAAGTATTCTTCCAGACCTAAGTTGAACATCACTAAGGTCTAGAGGAGTAATTAAATAAGTTGGAAACTGTTGGCCTTCTATCATGTATCTGTTCTGAGGATTTTTATTATTGGGGTTTGGTATGGGTTGAGCAGGAAATTGATTTGATTTTTGAGGAAATGGTAATGGGAGTGGTTGATTTTGATGTGGTTGGTTCTGATGATATTGTTGAGGATTTTGTTGAAAATTTTGTTGAAGATTTTGAGGAAAATTTTGTTGAGGATTTTGAGGATAAAAATGTGGGTATGGTAGATAGGATGGTGGATACTGATAGTATGGAGAGTATCTTCCATAGGGACTATGTGTTCCTTGTGCCCAAGATTGAGATTGATTTTGAAATTGGGGCCAAGGTTGCTGCCAAGAATTCCAAGGTGGAGGTTGATTATACATTTGATCATGGAATCCTTGTGTTTGAGGTCCCTGCCAAGGCCTTCTAGATACAAAATTGAGAGACTCTGTGGAATCTGTAGGAGTTTCCTCCTGAAAAACAACCTTGAGACTAGGAAGAAAAGGACAATTCTTGGTTTCATGTTTTTCAGAACAAATGACACAGGTTTCTACAACTTTTACATCCAAAGGACACTCTCTCAAGGCATGCTTCTTTCTACATTTGGGAAAAAAGATTTCCAAGGCATCAGATTCAGCCTTTTGCTTGTTTTGTATCTTGAGGGTGTCTATTTGTTCACTAAGACTCCCTAAGATGTCAAATTTAAAATCATCAAGCATGTGTCCTATTTCTGATCTACTTACTGTCCCAGAAGCAGACTTACTTGCCCTTGCAAGAGCAGGATCTCTTGGACCTTTGATAGTTTTAGATTTCCCTCTTGAAAGGTTGATACATAACTCAGATATTTCAGGTAATGTGAGCTGTGATATATCCCCTTTTCCCATCATGTTGAGGATATCCAACCATTCATCCCTAATTTTTTTCAACAAAAGAGCTTTTAAGGTGTCTTGATCTAGGTTTTCCATTTTTGCTCTTTTGATGTTGTAATTAAATCTCTCCAACAAATCTTCCAAATTTTCATCTTCTTTTTGTAACATCTTGAACACTTCTTCCTTATGATTAACCGGCATACAATAATCCAAATACGTCTCTAGAAATGCTTGTTTCATGTCTTCCCATGTTCTAATAGAACTGCTGATCAGACTCATAAACCACTTCAATGCTGCTCCTTTCAAGGTTGAAGGGAATAATTTCAGTTTTTGAGCATCTTGTAAGTAGTCATAAGTTATACACAGCACTTCAAATTCAAATAAGAAGGTTTTAGGATCTTCAGTTTTAAGTCCATAGAAGTTTGGAAGGAGAGAGGGTGAAATGTTTTTCATGGTTGTATTGGTTTCTTCATCAATTATAGGGAACCCAAAAGAGCTTCCTATTCTACCTCTTCTTCCATCTGCACCTCTACCTCCTTCTCCTCTACCTCTACCTCTACCCCCAAATAGTGTGTGTTCTCCATTAAAGACTCCTCCTCCTCCTTCTTCTGCCATGATTGACTCTCCTGTGGAAGTGGAAATATTTGTGTCCCTAACAAGAGTTTTTAAATCTTCTTCTATGGAAGGTTCAGTGGATGAAGTGGAAGGTTTCTCTAATGGAATAGCTGACCTTAGATCTTCTAGAAGTTCAGGATCAGTAAAGGATGGAATGTGGGTCTGAGTTGAAGGTGTACTAGCTCTGGATCTAGATGAAACAAGTGGTTTTCTAGAAATCAAACTTCTGCTTCTGCTGCTTATAAATCTTCCCCTTGAATCTCTCTCCCTACGCATATAATTTTTTTTGGATGCTAAGAAACAAAGGTTACCTAGTTTTCACTTCCCTGGCAACGACGCCAAAATGTTTGGTCTCAATCTAGTCTCCTAAATTGAGTTTATTTAATTGTCAACCAGGGTTGGTAAACTGCTGAAGTGAATTGCACCGTATGTGCCTAGGTGTTTTGTCTCTTAATGCGTTGTGTGTAGTGTTTTATGATGTTTTTGGTCTTTTGTGATGATTTATGATGTTTTTGGTCTTTTTGGTGGTTTTATGTTCACAAGGAAAATGACTAGAAAGCTAGTGGAAAGAATCTAATGATTAAAATAGAGTGAAGCCTAATTGGTTGATGACAAGTGGTGAATGCAAAGGCAACTACTGAAACAAAATCAAATCTAAATTATGACTAAACAGAAACAAAGCTTGATAATGACTTTTAAGCAAATGACTCAAAATATAAACTCAACTTGTCCAATTCTTCATCAAAGTTATTTTGAAAGGGATTTTGAGAAATGGTCAGCTAAGTATGCAAATTCTCTCAACTAAACAATTAAACAACTAGCTTATAATGATGCAACATTTTATCCATGATTAGAGATTTGTTGAAGCATATTTGGAGGAAAACATTGATACCATCATAAGACCTTTATTCTAAGACTAGTTCTTAACTCTATTCTACAACTTAGTTAATCATCACTAAACCTCACCCAAGAGTTATAGATTTCTTTTTAAGGTAGTCTTTTGAGGAAAGGCTCTGTTTATGAAGTAGTAAAGAAGTTGCAAAAGTACTTCAGGCCTTGAAATGATACTATCTTCTGTTCCTATGTTTATGAATCAATTATAGATTTGGAACAAGAAGAGGTTTGTAAATAATGAAGGCTGTTTTGTTAAGTTTAACAACTGAAGTAATCTAATATGCAGTGGATGACAACTGAATGTGGAGTGCAAATGCAATGAGTTAAGCTAAAACTGAACTTAAGAAGTCACTAGTCTAAAACAATGCTGAACTAACAAGTCATTATCAAACTCAAAACAAAATACAAAGCATGTGTTAAATGCAATTAGACTTCGGAGCATCCTAACTAAGCTATCATGCCTTATTCTATGGGATTATACAGCCTGTGTGTCCATCATGATTGGTATTTTGGAAGAGTTTCTTAGAACAATCCTAACTGTATAATTCAGTGCAAATGCAAACATAAAGACTGAAAGAAATTAAAAACTAAGATAACATAGCTATCTCCTACCCATCATTATGATATTTTGGAACATCATTTTAAGAGCAAGAATAGCTATGGTACTTAGTGCAAACACACAACTGAAACGTTAAGGATCACAATCATGCTTAAGACATCATAAGGATTTTTTGGAAGAGTTTCTTCTTTTGGAAGAGTGCTTAGCATAAGTATAACTGTGATAGTGAAAAAAAGAGATTACAATTAAATCCTACAACACTATAGCTATTTCCCATTCACTATCTTGATCTTTTGGAAGAGCTTCTTCTTTTGGAAGAGTTTTTAGAACGAGTATAACTATAGTGATTAATGAAAACAACTATGAATTCAAACTTCAAAAACGTAAAGACAACGAAGATACTTATCTAAATTACGTAAGTAAAACCGTGCAGGAGGCAGGGGCCGTCTACCACCAGATGGAATCTAACACCAAATCAACTCAACACTTTTCAAAACAACACTATCTTCTTCATTAAAGGTGAAATAACTTGAACAGAGCAATCTGCGTCTTCAGAAATGTAGCACCAAATCTAAGCAAAATCTGGAACAAAATCTAGCCTAGCTCTCGGTTTCCCAAGTGTTTTTATAACAAATTTACATAACAAGACTTGCAACAATTCCAGGATCATTGTCTTTCCTTATCGAAATCACATTAGGACTCTTGAAGTGGCTGCGTAAAAATAAAAAGGACATCTGGACTAAGACAGTCCTATTAGAAGTCTGCCTTCTTAAATGTGTTCCCACGTACCAAAACCATATCCAGAATTCGTTTCTTCCTTCATGGTGAGCAACAAACAATGTAGACATGACGTGGAATATACCCATATGCGGTTTTTCTTGAGAGGCCACCTGGAAAATACCCAAACGTGAAGACAGCTGCAGAATTTTCGGTTAGCTATGGAATGTCTGCATTCTGCAGCTAGTTCCGGTCAAAATGCATTACAATGACAAAAATCACAAAACTTAGCAAGTCAGTCATGTAAACCATTCTAAAAGTAATTTTAACTAAATTCATTGATCAATTGGGTCTGGGATAACAATGGAAAAAGGAAAATGAGGTAAAGTAAGATGAGAGAAAGCACAATCTTGAGGCTCAACACAAGGCTCACACTAAACTCCCAAGATTTTCCTAAGCCTAATCCTGGCCAAAAGCTTGGCTCCCAAAAGCCTCTTACATGACTTATGAGGATATATATATAACAAAGGGGGGTGACTCTTGGCATGCCACCTTTGTTACCCTTAGACTCCCCTCATGACTCTTCAACTTATTACAAAATAACTCATTACATTACATATGAATCTTCACATTCCAACAAGGACACTTGGAATTTCACTTTTACAATAATTACAAATAATATTACATTTTCCACTTATACCCATATAAGACAAAATAGGGTAGAAACAACTTCAAAACCTAATAAGACAAAAAACTATGATGTTGGAGTTGGGTGAACTCAAGATGGGAAACTTTGACTTGATGCTTCTCAGTCACATATTGATGCCAAGCTCGGTATTTTTCGATGGTCTCCCCAAAATGTGTGATAATGTTAGGCTAGAAGTGAACTCTTGCCCCCATAGCATTTGGGTACAATGTATTGAAACCAGTCTAAACCTCTTTCTCAATCAGGAGAAACATTATTCTAATATGAATGAGATCGTCGATGTATGTCTACATGTTCAATCTATTCAACTCTAAGTCATCCTAGGTGGCCATTTTCTTCAGCTGCTCCAAGGACTGATCGATCTCTTGTCTAAATTTTTGTTTGTGTTTAGTCTCAGTGAGTCTGCCAATTGATGGGATCCTATGGGTTCTTACCATAAACTCCAAATTTCTATATATCCATACATATGAGGCCTAAATATTTCCAATGAAATAGGTGAGTTGCTTTTTGTTATGGATCAACATACGAAGTCTCACTTTCTCTAGCTTTTCCCGCAGTTCATCTTCTTGACCAATGTAAGTAGTTCCCCCTTGTATCGCATTGTCCAATCGTGCACAGTGGTGATATCAGCTTGCACATTCCTAAGGATCTTGACAAACTCTCTACTCTGTCATTTCAAGTCATGTAAGTGGACAAATAATTTATGTACAGTCACAATCTCCTCATAGAGGTATTGCATAGTGTCTCCAAGTGTGGATTCTTTAGTAAGTATCATTGTTCCCATCTCCTTTAGGTAGACCTGTGAAGAAGGTGCATTTTGCGATGTTGCGCGGAGCTGTTCATTCTATTGTCAAACATCCTGTAGATTCTGTACCAAATATTTATTCTTGTCCATTAATTAGTGAGTGTTATATTTTGTTGCACCTATAAGGCTAAGTTGGCTTCGACAATAGCTTTTGGTTTTAACCCTGAATAGAAATTATCTACACATGAATCTTATAACAGAAAATAAAAAATAGCGAGAGCATAAAACATAAAACAGATAAACACAGATATTTTTCCCTGGATCCCAAATCGGGACGACCAGCTTGATTTTTCATTATATTCCTTTTAGTGTTACAACACATATATATACATGCCGAAGCATACATGAACCCTAATCCATTAACCCTGGATTAGAACATAATTGTAGTTCTCTTGACCGGATCTACAAAAATACCAAGGGCTGAAAACCATCGTACCCCAAAACCATGTGCAAAACCATGCACAAAACCATGGGCGTGGACTACCCACCGGAAATTAAGGACCATAAATTTTCGCCGGGGTGCTGCCCCGGACCCCAACAGGGGGGGCTATCGCCCCCCCTCTTACCCCCCCCCGCGTGTGCTTAGTCGTGGAAATAATATAACACAAACCCAACAATAGCGTTTGGATTCTTGTTGGTGTCCGCCACTATCACCCTTTCTCTCATAAATGGAGGTGATGCATGATCATCCTGGAAGTGATTTATATGTGCTTCTAAAATATTCTTCTGGATTTCATCAAATGAGAGATTATACACATCCCTCACTGGATCATCTTAAAGGGGGACTATCTCCCCTTCCTCACTCGGGGTTACCTCTGCGATTAGAGGTGGTGGGGTCTGAACGGTGGACTATGGTGCATTAGGAATCAGGTCCACATCTTCATCCTGTGGCTCCAGCCCCAACTCCATATCCGCGACTTCAATCAACTCCTCAATCTATTGAGCAAGCTCTCGATCCTACATCCATTCACTCACTCGCTCTGCTCCTGGTTGATCATGTTTATGCTCTTTAACCTGTATGAGTTCCTTTTATTTTTCTATGTCATATTGCCTTCCCTCTTCTTCCTTCTTCTACTTCTCCTCTTGTTCTCTTCTCCTTAGCTCTTGTTCTACTTTTTATGCTCTCAGATCTGCGCTCTTATATCTGCACTCCCAGATCTACTTCCTCCAATATTTGCTTCTCTCTCTTCCTCCACTCTGCTCTATATAGCCTCTACCTCCTATTTGCTTCTATTTCCAAATTTGTTTTTGCAACAATAGGACCTTCTTCCATCTTCCATCTTTTCTCATCCTTTGCACTATCAGCAACCTTCCTCTTTCCCTTATCTTGTAACGAGTTTCTATCTTTTGTTGTTGTTTCTTATGGAACTGTTGTAATCTGTGGAGTAGCCTGTGAGGTCCCAACTATACTAATCGGTTCACAGGGTCTGGAGGATTTGTAGTAATTTTTTCATGGTTCCTCTTATGGCCAATGAAATTCTCTGCAGACCCAATAGTAGATTCTCACACAATGGTCCTTGGAAATTCCCTTGGGTCATACGGATTGAAGTCTTTTGTACTGAATTCAAACTTCATTATGGATTTCGCTTCGGTATTTACAACTTTGAGATTCTTGATCTTGTGTGATTTGATCTGCAAAGGAAGCGTGGTCCATGACGCTTTCTTCTTCCTGTGAAGTGTTGCTAACAACCCTGTGGCGAGATGGTAAGATACTTCTTGCATGAAAATTCCTTCGGTGGCATATCTTAGCAAAATATGTCATGACTTCTTCCCACTAAACACTTTGCTCAGTGTGTCATCTAGTAAGGCGAACTAATCTGCAATCTTTGATATTGCCTCCATCGATCCTTATGACATGAAAGGCGGGTCCTCCTGAAAGATAAGCCTATATAGCAGGATGATGAAGTGACCATTTAGCTACTCCATAACTCCTCTATGGATGCAATCAGAAAGCAGGTTGCAATAAATATGCACGACATTTTATCTCAGTGTACATATCCAGGTCATGCTAGGAAATTGATTTTGTGCATAGATTGCATCCAGTAAGTATGAATACATGTAGAACCTTTCTTTCTCACCCTTGGGAGGATCTCGGGCTTGTGCTACATGGGCTCTCAACCGATGATCCAAAAGCTCTGACTAGTTGAAGGACTTCCCCTCGTTCATCACCTGATTTAATAAGATAGCCCACCCCTCAAGAAAGGTTTTTGTGCTCGGTTGGCCATATATTTTGCAAGCTAAGATGACCAAGAGTTGGTAGGCCTTCCTGAATGAATTTTTCTTGTATGTGTGGGTGGGTGTTTGTCTAAAATTTGATGGCTCCTTCACCCAAATTTTGACAATATCCTTCGTACTCACATAACTGTGGTTGGTGTAGAATAATGAGTCCATGATATTTACTAGTTCAGGAAAACGATACATCGAATCAAAATTTGTCTCCAATAATGTAGCAAGCTTTTGTCTGCCGGTGTTGTTTAGTGTCATAGTTTTCTCATCAATGTGTGAGACAACCTAGCTGATCACATCTGCACATGGGAAGGTTGCATTAGGGGGATTTTGAGGTCTAAAATGGGCCTCCTAAGAAAAACGTACAACCAAAATAAAATTTATAAGAACCAATAGGATTCAAGATGATGATGTCAACCATGGGGGGTGATTCACCATTTTTTAAGTAAAAGGGTAAAAAGATTAAAAAATAATAAAATAATAAAACTATTTTTTCAACCCGTATTTTCAACTTATCTCCCAATGTTTTTACTCAAATTTTGAGCAGGAGTACTCGTTGGATGAAAAAATTGATTTCTAATCCAAGGAGTACCCATGTTGCATACTTTTGCTAGACCCTGCTACATGAAAAATGAGCAATACATGAAAAAATGTGATTGCAATCACGTTTTTCATGTATTTCTCATTTTTCATGTAGAAAAATCCATTGAAAGTATGCAGCATGGGTACCCCTTGGATGAGGAATTAAATTTTGCATCCAACGAGTACTCCCGCTCGAAATTTGAGTAAAAAAATTAAGAGATAAGTTGAAAATACGTGTTGAAAAAGTAGTTTTTTTCTTTTTTCCCTCTAAAATTTGATGACGTAATCAAATCTTATTTTATTATTTCCACTATTATTTTATAATTTCCTTAGGAGGCCCATTTTATACCTCAAAATTCCCCTAATGGATACCTGGATCCAACCCTGTGCAGTCTTGATTGTTGGATGCTGAGATAAACTAGTCGGTCCTCTAAATCTTTCCCAAAGTCATTTGCAGAAAAATATTTAATTTGCTGCCATGTCAGTATTGATTCATTTTCTACAAACAACTGTGTATCTGCATATACTAGCAAGTTAACGGGCACTTTCTCAACTTCTTCCCCAGTACTGCTTTTAGTGGTTTATTTTGAATCATCTCTCTTGGGTGCCATGGTAATAGTGACTGTTGAAGAGTTTCTCAACAATTCTTGTACCGATGGGATAGAAAATATACTCAGGGCAAGCAAACATCAACTGTTAGCAAAAACAATTTCAAGGCATGTGCAAGAAACAAACCAGGCATCTAATGGGAAGGATTGCATAATTTTCACTGGAAAGAGAGGTTGGCTTACTGAGAGAAATATGCACTATGCAATCCCAACAGTAAGGGTTTAACCTTGAGGTCTGAGACTGTGCCATGCATAGTTCATCCTAGGCAGTGGTTTGGGAGAGACTATGGATTGCATAGTCTCTATGGCTAGAGATGAAAAATGACCTGTGGAACTGTGTAATGCATAGTTTTTTGAGCTTGTGCTTCACACTGTTCAGTTCCAGAGGCCAAGCTCTCGACTTGAGCCTTAATTTTGCACAATGTCCAGCTGGGCAATGTGAAAATAAGCCAAGGGAATGGAAAAATTTCCCAAGGGAAGTGAGAAAAATGAGCAGATCTGAGAGATAGTGTTGTCTTGAGTGAATATATAACTAAGTGTGAATGAAACAAGACAAATCGAGTGCAAAATCTAAATAAATGATAAGAAAACCAAATCGGTGAGGAGAGTAGCCACAATGACGACCATCGACGCAAAAAACAAAGAAATCGATGTGACACTTGTGAAATGAAAACGATAACTTGAAAAAAATTCTTCTACAAGCTAAATCAAGTTGAAACGCCAACATCCATTTAAAGAAGCAATAAAAACATGACTCACACAAGACAAACGACAAAAAATGTCAAAAAACGATAAATGTGAAACTCACCCCGAAAGGTGACAAAGATCGCACCAAAGGTTCCTTGATATCTCGAGGAATAGTAGAGCTCCAAGATTTAATGTCAAAATGAGCTCTAGGGGCATCGATTAAATAGATTTGAGAAATTTGGGGTTTATGATGCGCCTGCCTAAAATCAAGGAAAAGAGACTCATGGCTAAGATTCCAAAAATAGCATGTGTGTCTCCTTCAAGTTACTAAAAATAGATCCCTATTTTTTGGGGATGTTTTTTTCTTTTTTATCTTTTCTTTTCTTTTTCGGGAAAAGCTTTCCATGCACATCACTAGGAAAGATTGCACGATTTTGGGAAATGGGAAAATTTTCGGCTCAGTGCACTATGCAGTTTCTGAGCTGAGTGAGGGATTGTGTAGTTTTTGGGCTTAGTGTTGGGCCGCCTTCCATGAATGTGTAATTTTCAAGCTCAAGGTTGGCTTGCAGTCATCACTGCATAATTCCAATCATCAAGGTTTCTTGCCATCATGGATTGTGAATTTTCTGGAGGCAAGCCCATAACTATTTTGCAAGACTAAGACATGAGGTTTTATTGCGACTTTGAAAGATTAGCTAAGTGAAAATCGAGTGAACACAAGCATATATAAATGATGAGTGTCATTCAAAGCATGAATACCTGATAGTAGTGCAAGATAAGCTCATGTGAAAAGAAGTTTAGGCTCCAAAATATAAGCAAAGGAAAAATTTTGGAGGGTGGTTGTAACTGCTACAACACCTGGCTTCAAACAATACCTCTTACATCCAACCACTTGAAGGATTATAAATATTCAAGGGAATAAGATAAGATATTTTCCATGTAATTTCATGAATGCCTCACAAGTATATATTTTTTTAACAAAAAATAATTTTAAACTCTAAAAAAATGCTTAGATTATATAAATAATTCCATCTACAAATATCAACATTGAATTCAAGGACTTTTAATAGAAATCTCTTTGAAAAAAAAAAACTAGAATCATAGGAATCCTTCTTAGGGAAGCATTTAAACATTTAAGGTGAGGGTTGGATGACTTTTATTCGTATTAAACTACCCAACCGAAAATTTTGGTAACTTCCATCCCCCACTAACCCCTTAATATCATCTAATATATTGAATAACTATTTCACTATTTATATACCACCCCACCCAAACCCAACCCAACCCAGCCCCCCTAACCTACCCACACTACAATTCTAAATCCACATGTATGATATTGGTTTACTCATGAATCCCTTTATTTAGTCCAAATTGTAATTCATGAATAAATAAATAAATAAATCATAAAACATTAAACCATTTATATGTATAACAAGATATACCAATATTTAGATTTGTTAAGGTGGGACAATACCATACATAACCTAAGTTGCTTAACATAGAGAAAATATTGTTTAAGTTTCATAGGTTGTAAGCTAAAGCACATATATGTAGAGGGAACACTCATTCTTGACCAAGAAGGGAAAACAATTTGAGTGCTAGACATAGAACAACACTTTTGGTTTCCATAAGCACTAACACTTTTCACTTATGCATAAATTTTGTTCATCACCATAACCCAAAAACTATATCGTAATAAATATTCATGTTCCAATAATTTAATAATCATCATCTAAACATTAATTTTACTATGATATTGGTTGTTTAAATAATTTTTTAAGTATTATTATTATTATAAGGTTTAAATTATTTCTATTATTTTTTTTTAATAATACTTTTTATATAACATAACATGATAAAATTTTAGAGTCAAAACCTATATTAAAACATATTTTAAAGCCTAACTCTTTTAAATCTCTTATGGATAGAAATCTACCTACTTTAAACATATATTCAAGATTATACAATTTAAATCTTATCTTAGTTATTTATCTTAATTAAGTATTAAGTAGATGGAAGCCTTATCTAAGTAAGTATTATGTAGATAGAAGACTTATCAGCTACATACCAGTGAGCTATATAAATGTGTATTAAGATTTTCTATAATATTTCAATTTGGTACTATTTCTTTCCATGATTCTCTTTCTTACCTTGTGTTATTAATTATTGTTTGCAATTATTTTTAAAATATTTTTGTATTATTAGTTATTATTTACAAAGTTTTAGAAGATAGTTGTTTTTGTTCATGAATTTTATGAGTATTTGGTTATCATGACTTTGTAATTTAGTTGACAAAATATGTGTCAAAAATTATAATTTGAAATACTACCTTTACATGTACAATAGAATTTATAACTTTTTTTTAGATTTTATATAGAAAAAATATTATATTTTGTTTTAATAAAAAAGAAATTAAGATATAGATTTTTTGGTGTTTAAAAAACCTCCAAATATATATACATAAGTAATACTCTATATTATTTTTTAATTTTCTAATTTACAATATATTTAATATTAAAAATTCTAATATTAATTAAATTTACAAATTCATTTATATTAGATTATAATAGCTTTTACTTTTTATGATATATATTAAGTTGATTTATACATTATTATATTAATGTATGTTATACATATATCTTATATTAAATTTCATTATACTAAATTATAAAACCCACTTTATTTATTTATTGGAGTACAATTGAAAAAAACATTTATATATATATATATATATGAATGATGAAGATGGTTAATGTCCATTAAAACCAAACTTTGGTTTATTAGACTAAAAAGACAAATTAGTTAATCTATTTTAAAATATAAATTATAAATATTAAAAATCAATAAATTTAAAATTTAATTTTAATTAAAAGTAAATAATTTAATATCAAAATTAGATCAATTTTAAAACTAAATAATATTATTAGATTTAAATTTAAACCCAAATAAAAAAATATAATATTTTTAAAATTGCATTCTCAACTATAATAACTAAAAAAAATCACAAATTTAGATGAAAAACTTAACCGATATAAATTGTGAGTGCAACAGAGAATATGTTGGGCAATCACAAAAGTGAAGTAGTTCGATGTCCACTAAGATATTGTCAAATGTATTATTGTAGTAATATTTTGGTAAACAAATATCTTTAAATTAAATTTATTTTAAAAATAATAGCAATAATTGTAGCAAAGGAGAGAGTAAGTTTATTGAGGATAATGATCAAACAAATGCAAAATAATAAAACAATTTTAAAATTATATTAGAATAATATTATATTTTTATTTATAGAAATGATAAAATATTATTATAAAATATAGTTTATTAACTTTTATATTCTATATATATTTTTAAATTTATTTTAAAAATTATAATTATTTATATAAATAATCATGTGTTTTTTTTTGTTGTTTATGTTTCTTAAGATTATATTAATTGGATGATTTATGATGGTGAATTTTGAATGTAAATTGAATATTGTAGTGGTATTTAAAAGAATATGTTGTGGTTATGTGTAACTATTATTCTCCAAACAATTCATATTAAAAATATATAGTCTTTCTCATAATATTTTAGATATATTATAGATTATTTTATTTATCATATATTTATTATTTTGAAAAGTTCAAATAGAAAACAAAACCACTTTATTTTGAAACATTCAAATACAAACTAAAACATCTTTATACTATTTTTATGTAGAGAATCTATATTCTATATAAAAAACAAATCATCTTTACATTCATTTTATGTAGGGAATGAATATTCTCCATAGAAAACAAATCATCTTTATTCTCAAACGTTCAAATACTAACCAAAACATATTTACATTATTTTTATGTAGGGAATCGATACTATCCATAGAAAGCTTGTGATATATTGGGTGGTAAAACAAACACCCAATGTCTAGCTCTTTCCCATAATATGAACATAGAAACTACTCCCCCAAATCCAATCCCAAATCCCATAGCTAATGTTAATAATGACATTTTTTCATCCAAATGGCTTAGCCATCCCACTTTGACATTATTACTCTTACCACCATTGCCTTCTCCTATTGGTGGCTTTTTTACATTGCATGGATTTAAAGGACACCCTCTTAAGCATTTATTCTTTTGAAATGATGTCACATTGAAGGTAGAAAATTGTGTCCCTGTTGGGATTGGACCACATAAGCTATTAAATGAAACATCAAAAACTGCCAACATTGACAATTTAGAGAGCTCATGAGGAATCTCTCCAGTCAACCTGTTTCCTGCTCCAAAGTAGATATCTTACTAAGTGATGCAGGTATTTGTCCTTCTAATTGATTCCCAGATAAAATCAACAATCTCAAGCTACTTAGCTGCCTATTCTTGGAGGGATTCCTCCTGTAAATTTATTGCTTGACAAGTCAGTTATTGTATTTGTAGCAAGCACATATGTGAGAGTATACTCAATTATTTTGATGATAATGGAAAATGGTACTTCAATCTTATCTTCATTCTCAACTTCAATGATTGAAGATGCATTGATTGTAAATCCCTGGAGTCTCTCAATATGAAAGGGTATTCCTCCATTGAATTTATTGTTGGATAAATCCAACACTTGTAACTCGGTAATATTTGTAATAGATTAAGGAAGGCCACCATGAAAATTATTATAACTAATACTTAACACTCTTAAGTTTTGAAAATTTCCAATATATGGAGGCATCTCACCCTTCAATTGATTTTTCCTTAAATCCAACAATTCACACATGGCCAAATACATTGGCAAAGTTCCAGAAAAATTATTAGATATATATTTATATTGATTTGTTTTACCTTAATTTTTATTTATGAATATACGTGCTAAGTAAGGGTTTTGATTTGTAATTGCATAGCATAGTTTTGTTTATGTTTGTTTACCCTGTTTTATGCATGATTAAGTAAGATTGTGCAGTCTGCTAGTAATTTCAACAGGTGTGTTGAACAACGCTTGTATAATTAATAACTTTGTTCTGTGAAGCTTTGTTAAGAAAGAAAATCCCTAAAGCCATAGTCCAGTGTCCCTCTGGATGCAGAAACCTGGTTCTAACACCCCCCTATATTGCCTTGTGTGAGAATTTGGTCTGCGCAAGCATATCGTTTCTGAAAGGGCCGGTAATAGTGGGATTTGTTGGTTCACACAACTACATTTGAATCTGGGTCTAGGCCCCGTCAAGCCAACAACTATGGTGATAGCAACTTGAACATTCCTAAGGATATTGACAAACTCTTTACTTTTTCGTTTCAATTCATGTAAGTGGACAAATACTTTATGTACAGTCACTAGCTCCTCATAGAGGTCTCGCATAGTGTCTCCAAGTGTGGATACTTCAACATTTATTGTTGCTCTCATCTCCCTCGCATAGTGTCTCCAAGTGTGGATACTTCAACATTTATTGTTGCTCTCATCTCCTCTAGGTAGACTTGTGCAGAAGGTGCATTCTGCGCTATTGTGCAAAGTTGTTCATTCTCTTGTCGGACAACCTGTAGATTTTGTACCAACTATTTATTCTCGGCCATTAAATATTGAGTTTTAGATTTCGCTGAACCTATGAAGGCCAAGTTGGATTCGGCAATAATGTTTGGATTCTTGCTGGTATCTCCCACTATCACCCTTTCTCTCATAAATGCAGGTGATGCATGATCATCCGGGAAGTTATTTCTATGCACTTGTACAATATCCTTTTGGAGTTCATCAAATGAAATGATAGATTGTACACATCCATCACCTTATCATCATCAAGGGGAAATATCTCCCCTTCCTCGCTCGGGGTTGGCTCTGCAATTGGAGGTGGTGGAGTCTGAATGGTGGCCTATGGTGCACTAGGAATCAGGTCAAAATATTCATCATGTGGCTCCAACCCCAACTCCATACCTGCAAATTCAATCAATTCCTCAATCTATTGAGCAAGCTCCTGATTTTTCGTATGTTCGCTCACTCCCTCTGCTCCTGTCTGATCTTGTTCCTGCTCTTCAACCTATATGGATGCCTTTTCTTTCACTATGGCACCTTTTCTTCCCTCTTCTTCCTTCTTCTGCTTCTCTTCCTTTTCTCTTCTCCTTACTTCTTATTCTTCCCTTAGCTCTTGTTCAGCTTTCTGCGCTCTCAGATTTGCTTCCTCCAAGCTTTTCTTCTCTCTCTTCCTCCGCTCTACTCTCTATATCCTCTACCTCCTCTTTTCTTCTATTTCCAAAGACATTTTTGAAGCAATAGGATATGATTCCATCTTCCAAATTTTCTCCTCCTCTCCACTGTCAGGTACCTTCCTCTTTCCCTTTTCTTGTACCAAGTTGTTGTCTTATATTATTGTTTCATCTGGAACTGTTGTCATCTGTGGAGTAGCTTGTGATGTCCTAGCTATACTGATCAGTTCGAGGAGTCTAGAGGATTTGTAGCAATTCTTTCATGGTTCCTCCTTCGGCTAATGAAATTCCCCACTGACCCAATTGTAGTCGATTCTCACATAGTGGTCCTTGGAAATTCCCCTTGGGACATACAGATTGAAGTATTTTGTACTGAATTCAAATTTCACTATGGATTTCACTTTGGTATATACAACTTTGAGATTATTGATCTCGTATAATATGGTATAAAAAGGAAGCATGGGCCATGGTGCTTTCTTCTTCATTTACAGTGTTGTTGACAAACCTATGGTGAGATGGTAAGATACTTCTTGCATGAAAATTCTGTCGGTGGCATATCTTGTCAAAATGTGTTGCAACTTTTGCCCACTAAATACTTTTCTCAATGTGTCATTCGGTAAGGCGAACTAATCTGAAATATCTGATATCTCCTCCATCTATCCTTGTGATAGGAAAGGTGGTTCCTCCTAAAAGGTAAGCATTTATAGCGGGATGATGGAGTGACTAGTTAGTTGCTCCATAACTCCTTTATGAATGTAATCTAAAAGTAGTTTTCAATAAATATGCACGTCATTTTCTCTTGGTGTCCACGTCAAGTTCATGCCATGAAATTGATTATGTGCACAGATTGCATCCAGTAAGTATGCAGACATATATAACCTTTCTTGCTCACCCTTGGGAGGATCTCGGGCTTGTGCTACATGGGCTCTTAGCCGATGAGCCAAAAAATATGACTAGTTGAAGGACTTCCCCTCATTCACCACCTAGTTCAATAAGATATCCCACCCCTCAAAAAATATCTTTGTGCTCGGTTAGCCATATTTTTCAAGCTAAGATGACCAAGAGCTGGTAGGCCTTCCTCAATGACTTTGTCTTATATTTGTGGGTGGGTGTTTGTCTAAAATTCGATGGCTTCTTCACCCAACTTCTGAATATATCCTTCGTCCATGCATAATTGTGGGTAGCATAGAATAATGAGTCCATGATCTTTACTCGCTCAAAAATATGATACATCCACTCAAAATCTGCCGCTAGAAATGTAGCAATATTTTGTTCGCTGGTGTTGCTCAGTGTCATAGTTTTCTCATCAATGTGTGAGACAACCCAGTTGATCACATCTACACATGGAAAGGCTCCATACCCGCATCCAACCCTGTACATTCCTAACTGTCGGATGCTCAGATAAGTCGATCAGTTCTCTAAATCTTCCCCAAAGTCCTTTGCAAAAGCATCTTTAATTTTTTGTCATGTTAGTTTCTATTCCTTTTCTACAAACCATTGAATATTCGCATATACTGGAAATTTAACCGACACTTGCTCAAGTACTTCCCCGATATTTCTTTCGATGGTTTCTTTTGAATTAACTCTCTTGGGTGCCATGGTAATAGTGGTTGTTGGATACATTCTCAACAACTGTCGTATCGGTGGGAAAAAAAAGACACTCATGGAAAGCAAACATCATCCTTAAGCAAAACAAATTCAAGGCATGTTTAAGAAACAAATCGGGCATCTAATGGGAAGGATTATGAAATTTTCATTGGTAAGAGAGGTTGGTTGCCTGAGAGAAATGTGCACTATGCAGTCTCGATAGTCAGGGTCAAAGCTTGAGGTCTGAGACTATGCAATGCGTAGTTCAGCCTAAGGAGTGGTCTGGGAGAGACTACACATTACGCATTATTTGTGGCCAGGGATGTAGACTGAGCTCTAGAACTATGAAATTCTTAGTTGGTCCAGTTTGTACTTCACACTGCGTAGTTCTAGAGGCCAAGCTCTCGGGTTGAGCCTGAAGATTGTGCAGTGCCGAGCTGGGAAAAGTGAAAATAGACCAAGGTAATGGAAAATATGCCTAAGGAAAGTGTGAAAAATGAGTAGATGTGAGAGATAGTGTTGGCTTGAGTGCATGTCTAGCTAAACGTGAATGAAACAAGACAAATCGAGTGCGGAAACTAAATAAATGGGAATAAAACCAAATCGCTTAAGAGAGTTGTTGCAACGACGACCATCGATACAAAAAATGAAGAAACCAATGTGACACTTGTGAAATGCAAACGATAACTTGAAACAACACTTCTACAAGCTAAAGAAAGTTGAAACGCCAACATGCATTTATAAAAACAAGAAAAACATGACTCACACAAGCGAAACGACAAAAAGCGGTAAATGCAAAACTCATCCAGAAAAGCAAGGATGATCGCACCAAAGGTTCCTTGATCTCCTCAGGAATGCTACAAATCCAATATTGAGTGTGAAAATGAGCTCTCGGGGTGTCAATTAAATAGATTTTAGCAAATTAGGGTTTATGACACGCATGCCTAAAATTGAGGAAAGAACGACACATGGTAAAAACTTCCAAAAATAGCATGTGTCTCCTTCACGTTACTAAAAATAGATCCCTATTTTTTAGCAATTTTTTTGCTTTTTTAGAATTTCTGTTTTTTCGGGAAAAACTTCCCATGCACATCACTCGGAAAGATTGCGCAATTTTGGGAACTGGGTAGCTTTACGTCTCAGTGCATTGTCCAGTTTCTTAGCTCAGTGAGGGATTTTGAAATTTTTAGGATCATTGTTGGGATGCCTTCCATGACTGCGTATTTTCCGAGCTCAAGGTTGGTTTCCAGTCATGACTGCACAATTCCAATCATGAAGGTTTCTTGCCCTCATGGATTATGTATTTTTTGGAGGCAATCGCATAACTATTGTGTAAGAATAAGTTAGGAGGTTTGCTTGCGACTTAGAAAGATTAGCTAAGTTAAAATTGAGTGAACAAAAGAACAAATAAAGGATAAGTATCAATCAAAGCATGAATAGCTGATAGTAGTGCAAGATAAGCTCTTGTGAAAAGAAAGTTAGGCTCCAAAATCTAAGCAAAGGAAACATTTTGGAGGATGGTTGTAGCCACTACAACATTGGGCTTCAAACAACACCTCTTATATCCAACCACTTGAAGACTTATAGAGATTCAAGGGAATAAGATACAATATTTTACATGTAATGTCATGATATCCTCACAAGTATACAATTGTTTAACAAAATAAAAAATTAAACTCTAAAAAATGCTTAGATTATATAAATAATTCCATCTACAAATATCAACATTAAATTTAAGGACTATTAATATAAATCTCTTAAAAAAAAAACTAGAATCATAGCCATCCTTCTTAGGCAAGCATTTAAACATTTAAAGTGAGGGTTGGATGAGTTTCCTCTAGTTCAATATTAGGGTTTTTTAATCGTATTTAACTACCCAACTAAAAATTTTGGTAACTTCCATCCCCCACTAACCCCTTCATATCATCTAATATATTGAATAACTATTTCACTATTTATATACCACCCCACACCCCCCCGCCAACCCAAGCCCCCCTAACCTAGCCACCTTACAATTATAAATCCACATGATATGCTATTGGTTTACTCATGAGTCCCTTTATTTAGTCCAAATAGTAATTCATGAAAAAAAAATTAAAAAAAATCATAAAAAATTAAACCATTTATATGTATAACAACATTATACCAATATTTAGATTTGTTAAGGTGGGGCAATACCATACATAACCTAAGTTGCTTAAGATAGAGAAAATATTGTCTAAGTTTCATAAGTTGTAAGCTAAAGCACATATGTAGAGGGGACACTCATTCTTGACCAAGAAGGGAAGCCAATTCCACTGATAGCCATAGAACAACACTTATGGTTTCCATAAGCACTAACACTTTGCAATTATGCATAAATTTTGTTCATCAACATAAGACAAAAACTATATCGTAATAAATAATCACGTTCCAATAATAATAATCATCATCTAAACATTATTTGTACTATGATATTAAATGTTTAAATAATGTTTTAAGTATTATTATTATTATAAGGTTTAAATTTTTTCTAATAATTTTTTTTTTTAATAATACTTTTTATATAACATAACATGATAAAATTTTAGATTCAAACCCTATATTAAAACATACTTTAAAGCTTAACTATTTTAAATCCCTTATGAATAGAAATCTACCTACTTTAAACATATGTTTAAGATTATACAATTTAAATTTTATTCTAGTTATTGCACCGAGAGGCGCATCTACAGCCCAGTATGACCCCGATGTCAGGTGGGTCACGTCCTCAATGTCGGCTGAAATTTTAAATTAAAATAAAAATAAAAAATAAGTATTGGCTTAAGTTTTAAATTTAAAAAAATAAAAAATAAAAATCGCATTGTGCTAGAACATATATCAATTTCTAGTACAATTATGTATTATTTATATAATTTGAATGGATAGTAAATTATATACGTGAATTTGAATGGATCATAAATTTACCTTTAACAAAAAAAATTACCACATTGAATTTCCAAATTAAGTAAAATTTTAAACATATTTACTCTTTACTAAAGTCAATACCATTTTCTAAATCAAAAGAAAAGAGTTAATTCAATACAAACAATCAAAATCCAAAATCTTTTAATATTTCTTTTAATTAAATATTTGTAAAATGAATTTATACTTACTCCAGAGCTATGGTAAATAAATAAAAAAATATATAAACTAGATGTATGGTAAATGAATAAAAATTCTTTTTATATTTATTCCATAAACCTTTTTATATTTAAAAAAACTTTAAAAAGAGGTTTTATTTAGATGAAGCCTATGGGACGAATACAATGGGAAAAATTAATATTGATACCATGGGCCAAATACCATGGGTAAATAAATAAATATAAAAGAGGTATAAACAAGTATGATAAATAAATAAATAAATATAAAATAGATATAAAGAGGTATGGTAAATAAATAAATATAAAAGAGGCATAAAGAGGTAACGTAAATAAATAACAATATATCAAATAGGATTATAAATAAAAATCTAATTATATAACAAGCCTATGAGCCAAATACCATAGTAAAGAAAATGAGTATGGTAAATAAATAAAAATATAAATAAACTAGGGGTATGGTAAGTAAATAAAACCTCTTTTCATATTAACTCCATAATCTGCTTCATATTTATGAATATTTATGTTCATTAGTTTACATAACTAAGAAGAAATAGAGAGAGAGAGTGTGTATGTTTAGGGGTGAGATAAAGAGACAAAGTAAGATGTATGGAAAGAAGGGGGGAGAGAAGAAGTGAGAAGGAGAGGGGGAGGGACATAGTAATGTAGTTGGAGAGAGAGAGGGGTGGAAAGAGAGAGAGAAAGAAAGGGATGGGGGAAGAGAGAGGATTAGAGAGAGAGAGAGATATGGGAGAAGAGAGAGGATTGGAGGGAAAAGAGAGAGAGAGAGAGAGGTGGGAGAGAAAGGGAGAGAGAGGAGGATGAGAGAGAGGAGGAGAGTGATGGGGGAAGAGAGAGTATTGGAGAGAGAGAGAGAGAGGAAGAACGAGAGAGAGGACTTGAGAGAGAGGAGGAGAGACGGATCGATAAGAGAGATGGAGTTGGAGGGGGAGAGATGTAGGAAATAAGAAATATAAAGAGTGAGAAGTGGAGAGAGAGAAGGAGTGACAAGGGAGAGACAGAGAGAGAGAGTGTATGTTTGGGGCTGAGATAAAGAGACAAATAAGGAGAGATGGAGATAAGGGGGGAGAAGGAGATATAAGGAGAGAGGGAGGGATATAGTAACATAGTTGGTGGATGAAGAGAGAGAGAGAGAGAGAGAGAGAGAGAGAGAGAGAGAGAGAGAGAGGAGAGAAAGGGAAAGAGAGGATGTGAGAGAGTGGAGAGAGGGAGGGAAAGAGAGATGGACTTGGAGGGGGAAGGGGAGAGAGGTAAGAAGAAAGAAATAGAGAGAGAAAGGTGAAGAGAGAGAGTGTGAGTGAGTGATAAGGAAGATGGAGAGAGAGGGAGAGAGGGGGAAGATAGAGATATAGATGGAAGGTGAAGAAAGGGAAGAAGAGAGAGATGGGGAGAGGAGGGGATTGACAAAGAGATTTATATATATGGATTGCGAGAGTGTGTGTGTTTAGGGGGGTGAGATAGAGAGAGATGGAGAGAGAGTGTGTATGTTTAGGGGTGAGATAAAGAGACAAAGTAAGATGTATGGAAAGAAGGGGGTAGAGAAGAAGTGAGAAGGAGAGGGGGAGGGATATAGTAATGTAGTTGGAGAGAGAGAGGGGTGGAAAGAGAGAGAGAAAGAAAAGGATGGGGGAAGAGAGAGGATTAGAGAGAGAGAGAGATATGGGAGAAGAGAGAGGATTGGAGGGAAAAGAGAGAGAGAGAGGTGGGAGAGAAATGGAGAGAGAGGAGGAGAGTGATGGGGGAAGGGAGAGTATTGGAGAGAGATAGATAGAGAGAGAGAGAGAGAGATCAGGGAAGAGAGATGGATTTAGGGGAGAGAGAGAGAGAGGAAGGACGAGAGAGAGTACTTGAGAGAGAGGAGGAGAGAGGGATCGATAAGAGAGATGGAGTTGGAGGGGGAGAGATGTAGGAAATAAGAAATATAAAGAGTGAGAAGTGGAGAGAGAGAAGGAGTGACAAGGGAGAGACACAGAGAGAGCGTGTATGTTTGGGGCTGAGATAAAGAGACAAATAAGGAGAGATGGAGATAAGGGGGGAGAAGGAGATATAAGGAGAGAGGGGGGGATATAGTGACATAGTTGGTGGGTAAAGAGAGAGAGAGAGGGAGAGAGAGATGGGAGAGAAAGGGAAAGAGAGGAGGGAAGAGAGAGGATGTGAGAGAGTGGAGAGAGGGAGGGAAAGAGAGATGGACTTGGAGGGGGAAGGGGAGAGAGGTAAGAAGAAAGAAATAGAGAGAGAAAGGTGAAGAGAGAGAGAGTGAGTGAGTGATAAGGAAGATGGAGAGAGAGGGAGAGAGGGGGAAGATAGAGATATAGATGGAAGGTGAAGAAAGGGAAGAACAGAGAGATGGGGAGGTGAGGGGATTGACAAAGAGATTGATATATATGGATTGTGAGAGTGTGTGTTTTTAGGGGGGTGAGATAGAGAGACAGAAAAGAAGAGATGGAGGGGGATATAGATATGGATGGAGGGTGGAGTGAGGGAAGAATATTTCTCACACTAGATGGTTTGATATAAGTGGAGATGGTGTTTTATAATCCTATTTGATTATTTGCACTATATGCATCGATTTTAGTGTAGAAAATTATTTCTAATGATATTTGATTACTTGCACTAGATGCATTGATTTCAGTGTAGGTGGTGATTTCTAATACAATTTGATTGCTTGCACTGAATTTGTTGATTTCAATTTAGATGTCTATTTATAATTATATTTGATTACTTGCACTAGATGAATTGGTTTCAATGTAGATGATTTCTAATCCTATTTGATTGTTTGCACTAAATGCATTGATTTCAGTGTAGATGGCGATTTCTAATCCTATTTGATTTATTTGAGAAAATGCATTGATTTCAGTGTAGATGTTGGTTTCTAGAGAGAGAGAGAGAGAGAGTGATAAGGAAGATGGAGAGAGAGGGAGAGAGGAAAAAAGGAGGAAATAGAGATATTAATGGGGGAGAGGGAGAGAAGGGGAAGATAGAGATATAGATGGAAGGTGAAGAGAGGGAAGAAGAGAGAGATGGGGAGAGGGGGTGATTGAAAAAGATATTGAAATATATGGAGTACGAGAGCGCGTGTGTTTAGGGGGGGTGAGATAGAGAGAAAAAAAAGAATAGATGGAGGGGGATATAGATATGGATGGAGGGTGGAGAGAGGGAGGAATATTTCTCGCACTAGATGGATTGATATAAGTGGAGATGGTGATTTCTAATCCTATTTGATTATTTGCACTAGATGCATCAATTTTAGTGTAGATATTTATTTCTAATGATATTTTATTACTTGCACTAGTTGCATTGATTTTAGTATAGGTGGTGATTTCTAATACAATTTGATTGCTTGCATTGAATGTGTTGATTTCAATTTAGATCTCGATTTATAAGTATATTTGATTACTTGCACCAGATGACTTAATTTCAATGTAGATGATTTCTAATCCTATTTGATTGTTTGCACTAAATGGATTGATTTCAGTGTAGATGGCCATTTCTAATCCTATTTGATTTCTTTGAGTAAATGCATTGATTTCTGTGTAGATGTTGGTTCCTAGAGAGAGAGAGAGTGAGTGATAAGAAAGATGGAGAGAGAGAGAGAGAGGAAAAAAGGAGGAAAGAGAGATATTAGCAGGGGAGAGGGAGAGAAGGGGAAGAGAGGGAAGAAGAGAGAGATGGGGAGAGAGGGTGATCGAAAAAGAGAATGATATATATGGAGTGCAAGAGCGTGTGTGTTTAGGGGGGTGAGATAGAGACAAAAAAAAAAAGAGATGGATGGGGATATAGATATGGATGGAGGGTGGAGAGGGGGAAGAATATTTTTTGCACCAGATGGATTGATTTAAGTGGAGATGGTGATTTATAATCCTATTTGATTATTTGCACTAGATGCATCGATTTTAGTGTAGATATTTATTTCTAATGATATATGATTACTTGCACTAGATGTATTGATTTTAGTGTAGGTGTTGATTCCTAATACTATTTGATTGCTTGCACTGGATGTGTTGATTTCAATTTAGACGTTGATTTATAATTATATTTGATTGCTTGCACTAGATGCATTGTTTTCAATTTAGATTATTCCTAATACTATTTGATTGTTTGCGCTAAATGCATTGATTTCAGTGTAGATGGCGATTTCTAATCCTATTTGATTGCTTTGAGTAAATGCATTGATTTCAGTGTAGATGTTGGTATCTAATCTTATTTGATTGATTGTATTAGGTGCATTGATTTCAATGTAGAAGTTATTTTCTAATCTTATTTGATTGCTTGCATTAAACGCATTGATTTCAATGTATATGTTGATTTATGATTTGACGTAATTGGATATATGACGGTACATTAATATTAAAGTGATTGGATTAACAATATGCATTGATTTTAGTGTAAGCTCAAAAAGTTATTAACAATGTAGATTGATTTTTGTGTTATAGTAATTCAAGCTATTAATATTAGAGAGCAAGAGAGACAAGGTATCATGTTTACTACAATAGATCGAGCTAAAGATTTATATGGTTTACGATTTAAATTTTCTTTTTCATATAATCAATATGAAAAGATAACAAAACTAACAAGGGAGGAAATAAGAATAGTAGAAGAAAATAGTTTGAGATTGATTGTAACATGAGGATGTTCTTATTATTCACATTTTCTATCTTTCAACACTATTATTGTCACTTTGCATTTAAAAAAAATATTTCATCATTTTTCATCATTATAGTTATTAACAATAATTCTCATCTCAACGAACCGAGGTAACTAAGAAAATTTAAAATTAAAATGACCAAGTCAATCTCAGAAATATTTAGCATATTTAAAATGATTATATTAATATTTGATATATTTAAATATTACTGATAAAATTAATCATATCTTTGATAGATTTTCCTTGGCAGCACACGACTGAAACCAGCCTAGATCTATCTTACATCTCAAAAATTTTACAAAAATTTTAATAATCTGAAAAATGTGACGTTGATGCCTCCGACTGGAACCAGCCTAGATCCATCTAACTCTGGATCTATCATGCGCCGAGAGGGATCAAATCTCTCGAGGTGCAAACCTTTCCTCAAGTTTTGCACTCAAAAAATAGGTTTGCACCTCGAGAGATTTGATCCCTCTCGGCGCATGATAGATCCAGAGTTAGATGGATCTAGGCTGGTTTATCTTAAGTAAGTATTAGGTAGATGGAATCCTTATGTAAGTATTATGTAGATGGAAGACTTCTCAGCGACATACCAATGAACTATATAAATGTGTATTAGGATTTTCTATAATATTTCAACTTGGTACTATTTTTTCCATAATTCTTTTTCTTACCTTGTGTTATTTATTATTGTTTGAAATTATTTTAAGAATATTTTTGTATTATTAGTTAGTATTTACAAAGTTTTAGAAGAAAATTTTATGAATATTTAGTTATCATAAATTTGTAATTTAGTTGACAAAAAAATAAAAAATTATAATTTGAAATATTATTTTTACATCTACAATAAAATTTATAACTCTATGTTCTAAATCTTACATAGACAAAACACTATATTTTGTTTTAATTTATTGTTGTTGAAGAAAAAGTATATATATATATATATATATATATATAGTTTAAAAGACTCCAATTATATATACATAAGTAATATTCTATATATTTTTTTAATTTTCTTATTTACAATTAAATTTCAATATTAATGAAATTTACAAATTCATTTATATTAGATTGTAATAGTTTTTAGTTATTTTTTGATATTATATTGAGTTGATTTATACATTATTACATGAATGTTGAATTATACATATTTATTGTATTAAATTTTATTATATTAAATTATAAAATCCACTTTATTTATTTATTTAAATTTAATTATTTATATATATATATATATATATATATATATATATATAAACTTTTATTACTTTATTTTAAAATATAATATTGAAAAAATATGAATAATAAACTAATAAATTTAAAAGAATTAAAAAATATAATTTTAATTAAAAGTAAATAATTTAATATCAAAATAAATAAATTTTAAAACTAATAAAATATTAAAAATTTTAAATTTAAATCCAAATAAAAAATTTAATATTTTTAAAATTGCATTCTCAATGCCAACAACTAAGAAGAATCACAAATTCCATAAAAATATTAACCGATATAAATTGTGAGTAAAACAGAATATATGTTGGGCAATTGCATAAGTGAAATAGTTCGATGTCTATTAAAAATTGTCTAAGTAAGAAATTGTCAAATATTAATATATATTATAGTAATATTTTCCTGAACAAATATGTTTTAAATTAAATTTATTTTAAAAATAAGGACAATAATTGTAGCAAAGCAAAGAGTAAGTTCATTGATGGTAATGACAAAGCAAATGTAAAATAATAAAACAATAAAATAATATTTATTTATTTATTTATAGAAATGATAAAATATTATTATAAATTTTATTTTATTAATTTTTATATTATATATATAATCATGTGTTTTTTATGTTTATTTTTGTTAAGATTATATTAAGTGGATAATTTATGATGGTGGTTTTTGCATGTAAATTGAGGATTGTAGTGGAATTTAAAAGAATTTGGTGTAGTTTTATGTAGCTATTGATTCTCTAAACAGATCATATTAAAAAAATATAGTCTTTCTCATAATATTTTGGATAGGTTACAGATTATTTTATTTATTATATATTTATTATTTTGAATTGCTCAAATAGAAAACAAGGTCACTTTTTTTTTAAACATTCAAATACAAACTAAAACATCTTTACATTCTTTTTATTTAGAGAATCTATATTCTCTATAGAAAATAAATCATATTTACATTGTTTTTATGTAGGGAATGGATATTCTCCATAGAAAACAAATCAACTTTATTGTCAAACATTGAAATACAAACCAAAACATATTTACATTCTTTTTATGTAGGGAGTCGATATTCTCCATAGAAAGCTTGTGATTTTTTGGGAGTTAAACCCAACACCCAATGTCTAGCTCTTTCCCACAATATAAACATAGCAACCACTCCCCCAAATCCAATCCCAACTCCCATAGCTAATGCTAATAATGACATTTTTTCATCCAAATGACTTACCCATCCCACTTTGATATGATTACTGTTAGCACTATTGCCTTCTCCCATTGGTGCTCTCTTTACATTGCATGGATTTAAAGGACACCCTCGTAAGCACTTATTCTTTTGAAATGATGCTACATTAAAAGTAGAAAATTGTGTGCTTGTTGGGATTGAGCCACATAAGCTATTAAATGAAACATCAAAAACTGCCAACATTGACAATTTAGAGATCTCTTGAGGAATCTCTCCAGTCAACCTGTTCTTGGACAAGTCCATCTGCTCCAAAGTAGATATCATACCAAGTGATGTAGGAATTTTTCCTTCCAATTGATTCTGAGATAAATTCAACAATCTCAAGCTACTTAAGCTCCCTATGTTTGGAGGGATTCCTCCTGTAAAATTATTGCTTGACAAGTCAATTATTGTATTTGTAGCAAGCACATATGTGAGAGTGTAGTCAAATCTTTTGATGATAATGGAAAATCTTTTCAGTTTCATATTAATATTATTAATATATTAAAAAAATTAAATCCTCTCATATATGATAATATTTTCAGTTTCATATTAATATTATTAATAGCTTTAATTTTATATTTTTTAAATCTTTTTTAATTTATTAATTGTTGTTGTTTATGTTAAATGATTATAATGTGTATGTAAGTCATTTATTTTTTAGCTTTCTAATTTATTTTATGTTGTAGTTTACTAACAACATTTTTGGTATTAATGATGATGATAATGATTACATTCATTGAATTGAAATTATAATTAATTTATGGCATTAAAAATGGTATGAAATTATTTAGAGTCTTTTAAAATTTTATTTTGTATTAAACTAAACATTGAAAGAAGAGTTACAAGAGTACTATTTTTGATGACTTGAGAGGTTAGGAATGCTGTAACAAATATTTTGAAATTGAGTTTTAATTTGGATATATGTGGGGCACTCTATAGAAAACTTCTTTCAATTTCAACCTTCTTAGTGTCACAAACATGAGATATTCTTGCATCCCACATTGTTTAGAGATTTGTCCAATGTCAATTTTCCCTATGAAACTAGTAGAAGTTGGTTCATGTTTTAGCAATGTTGATTTTCTCCTTTGTGTTATTTAGAATTAAAAGATACTTTTGATTTTCTAAATTAAGGATGACCACTTATTTGTAGTATCTTACATTCCTTTCATTTTGTAAATCTATATTGCAGCACAAAAACTATTTCAATTTAGATGTAATAATACTTTTAATATTATCTATATCCAACAAGATGACATTTTCCTCTATTAGCCAATTCTTTAACCAAGACTTGACATCTTGATGTCATCATTGCTTGAGCCACTAGTGATTATGGATAAAGTTAAACATAACGTGTATTCTACTCTCTTTCACACTTCCATTTTCTCATTGTCCAAGTGATTTACCTCTAGAAACATGTTTTCTTTTTTGGTAAGTTGGGCTATTCTATTAATTCAAAAACATAAAGTTACATATCCTACAAGCTGGGTAGGCAAGCTGCACTTAGCCTATCCCAGCCTTTGTTACATGGTTTCTGTGCTGCCTCGGGGGAGGAGACTTGCCTAGACCAAACTTATAATAGAAAAAAATAGTATGCGCAGAAGCGCAAACATAGTTAAGTAACATAAAGTAAACGATAGCAGATAGACATTGATAGCAATCATGAAAAAAACGTAGGCACACTGTGCGACTATGCAAACTTCACTTTCCATCTTCATCATCACTGTAGGGGTCCTCCTTCGTAATGGGGAAAGTAGGAGCCTGCGCTGCAGCTGCCTGAGCATCAACCACTGTTCGCCTAGGAGTGCGAACCAGTGCGCAGAGAATGGGGGAGTCCAGATCCACACCGTCGGGGACCCCCGTCCACATGCCATCAGAGTCCATCACCCAGATGTCCGTGTCCTCATCATCCTTCTCCGAGATCGGCATTAGGTCGATTTTGCTGTGTTGGGGGTGCGTCTAAGCGGGAGTAGTGGCCTTCCTCTGACCATGTCTGCCTCTTTGTGCAGAGTGCCCAGAGGCTTCTGCATGCTGCTCGGGTTTAGGACTATGACACACAAAGGCGTTGTAAGAGGAGTTATCTATCGACTCAAGAAGATTATCCTCGCCGTGGTGGTAACGGCCAGGAAGAGCCCCTCTTTGTCCTCAGCTGATAGTTCGTTGGTGAAGTTTGGGAGCCATAGCACACCAAGGAAATGGAGAGAAATTCAGAAAACAAAGAGGCACAATGAAATTGAAATTGAAGGACAATGAAATATAATCGAAATGGACAATGAAATACAATCCAAATTTGAGTTTTTTATAACGTCTAAAAAATTTTGTGAGAGGTTAAATTTAACAAGAAAGTTACTCTACAATGACAATCTTTGCACACATAACATATGTAGCAGAGTTCAATTTCTCATTTGTGTTTGATCATTTCTTGTAGAGATATCAATAAAGGTACTATGGATTTGTTACAATGCGTTGTATATATAGTACCTGTACACACACACACACAGATATATAGACACACACATACACATTATAAAATAAAAAATGAACTAAAAAACTTAAATTTAATATGTTAATTATGATTTGTTTGATTATAGAAATAAAAATGCAACTTTTTCAATTCAATAATTATATGGCATCTCTTTTCACCTCTTAATTACGATTTAGTTAATTATGTGGTTGTATATTCATTATCTCAATTCCCAAATTACAAGTAATATCTACTGAAACCTAGGTGAAAAGAAGAGACATATTAGTTGAACATGCGCATGATGGGAAGGTCATTACTATGTTATAAGAAGCAAGGAAGGTGCAACAATAACATAGCAGGTACAAATTATTGGATGATTTGATTTTCTACAATAACCACATATATATCATACCAACCTAGTATTAAATATAAGGAGGTCTTAGTGAAAAATAATTCCTTCCCCGTTATTGGTCACAGTAGTCATTTCAAGACATATTACACCTCTGAAAATAAATTCTTGCCTCCTCTAGATGATGCCCAAGTTATTTTAATTCTAGAGTACATTTGGAAACTCTAGAGAAAAATTTGAATACTAAGGTACTACCAAAATACCTCATTTAGTGGAATAATTCACCTTTGGGGGATGCTACATGGGCGGGCCCTAAAACACAACAACACCAAGCACTACTATTCTTATCGAGCTAGGAAGTTTGAGAAGGTGTAACTGTTGGGATTTCCAAATATAACCCACTTTAGTGTTCAGTATTGGCATTTTGAAGTTTGTGTGGATTATTAGAATTTTTAATAGTCATTTATAATTTCTGTTAGTTACCAATTTTTTGCTAATATAAAATTTATTATAGTTAATTATACATTTCTATTAGTTAAACAAAGTTCTATGTCAAGTCTATCTATTCCATTGACAAAAGGCAGAGAAACTAAGGTGGGAACATAAGCATACAAAAATTTGTTACATCTCATAGTGGGGATCCTTCTTAAGGAATGTGTTATTGCAGATAGTCTTTGAGATATTGTTCTTGACGAAGGGAAACATTAATAGAGAAATTGGATTTGAATTGATTAGGTGTCTGTACATCCTTAATAAAGTATTTGGTCATATGTGTCATTTTTTATTATTCACGTATTGTTCTATTAATGCACATTATCTTCTATTGGTACTCAATTTGCTGTTAGATGTAATCGTGTACTATTAATTATTGGTAGAATTACTTGTGTTTTTACCGAGCTTACCACTGTTAGTGCTAGATTTACTGTTGTTGCAACTGAAATTTTCCTCCTATTGACTATTTATATTTCCCTATTAGTTTCCAAAACAATTAGCTTCCAAGTTCCAAGTTTCTATTGAGAGTCTCAGGAAAGCTATTTTTTAAATATATAATGTATGAATTATCATATCAATATAGGTTTTATTTGACGTTTTTCCATGGATGGTTCAGTGTTGTTCATTTTTGTTAAGATCAAAAAATATCGAGAAAGATGGCGGTGTATAAAGATATCGTTGCTGTGTTTCCAATAGCCACTAATACCATTTAACATGAGTTTTTTCAACCTTTAAATATGCTACATATGGAGATGAATACCATGGGAAAAGCCACAGATGATCATAAATATGGAGCCAAAAACCATGGGTAACTTGTTCGAGTCAAGTTTTCTAGATCCTCTCTAGCAATGCCCCCCGTGAAACTTGACTCTGGGAAATTGACCTGATCCCATTCATCAACCATTTCATCCAAGTTTTCACATTCCCCCCTCAAGCTAGGATACCCATGCACCTACCACTTGGTACCTCTCTAAGTGGTTCATTCCACAGCTTGATGAATCCATGCACCACTTACACTGCATGTATGCCTAAGTAAGATCTTAAGGACTTACAACTATGTGTGTGCCCATGCAACATGACTTCCAGGACATAGGTATTACAAATTCCTAGGGGAATACACCTACAATTAAAATTTGGCATTCCCATATTTGAGGGCCAAATAGATGCACACACCATAGATAGATGGTTGAATCTATTAGAATGATATTTATCAGTTCATGACTTTTTCGACCAAGATAAGATTATTTTTTCACTCCTCAAAGCTACCCCCCATGTCAAGGACTGGTGGGAAACCTACTGTGAGAAAAAGGATGAGGAGGAACCCTCTCTGTTCTCGGCTGCACCCACTTGGAATTATTTCTAAGACGCCATCAAGGAACAATATTATCCCGTGGGGAGCTATGAGGACAAGTAAATACAATGGACTATGCTGCGACAGCAAAGGGATCAAGATGTGCATGAGATGACAAATATGTTCCATGCCATATGCACAAAGTTGGGTATCAAAGATTCAGAGAAAAATTTGGTGCTGAAGTACCGCAGTTTTCTACACAGATACATTCAGGATGAAATGGAATTCCTTGAAATCTCCTCGCTTGGTACGACATAACGGTATGCTGCCAATACTGAGCAGAAATTCAAACAGAAGAAGCGAGACTTTGGATCTGTGAATCAAAATAAAGGGAAAGGTGCCCTCAAACCATAGAACAAAGGAAAAATCCAAGGCATGACAGCCCAAGATAACCTAACGATGCCATAATAAAATAACAACCCCACAAATCTAAAGAAGGACACAAGAAAGTCATATGAGTTCCATAAGAGCTCCACTCACAACACGAGTACTAGGCCAAGTAGTAACTTGTGGCTGAGATGAGGGCTTTTGAATCAGATGCATGCTTCGATTCTGAATCAAAACCCGATAAGGGGAATAACAAAGGGAAGTATATTATTGATGCGGAGCCCAACGCCACCATTGCCACTACAAAGATCCAGAAGGAAAAATCGGAAGATCTAGAGGAGGAGGAGCATCTCTTCCACTCTCAGTTGTGGGTAAAGGGTTCCCCACTATAGTTCATTGTCGACAATGGGAGCCAAAAGAACCTTATTTCAATAGAGGTCGTGAAGCATTTGGGCTTGTCGACCACAGAACACCCACAACCGTACACCATTGGGTAGCTTCACCAAGGACGGGATCTCCACGTCAGCCAGCAGTGTCGCCTTCCCTATAGCATCGAGCCCTTCACAGATGAGGTATTATGTGACATTGCTCCTCTTGATGTTTGTGATGTATTATTAGGCTAACCATACTTGTGGAAGTGACATGTTGTGTATGATTCTCAGCCTCGCACTGTTATTGTTACTTTGGGCAATAAGTTGTACAAGATACCAGAGGTACCACTGCCTGCAGATATTTCTTTGGTTACTGCAAAACAATGCAGTAAGCTCATTTCCAAAACCAGGAAATTTGTTTTCCTGATGATCCGACTCGAGGGCAAGAAGAATACTGTGGCCACGACCTCCAGATAGGGCTCCTCCACATGACAACAAAAAAAGGACAAGGTCATGGAGGTTTACAAGGACATCTTCACCTCACAAACAGGGGTGCCTCTGCACTGTCAGGTCAAGCACCCCATCGATTTGACCCTAGGTGTGTCGATGCCCAATGGACCGATCTATTGGTGCTATGTTCTGGAGAGTGATAAAATCAAGAGGCAGATTTAGGAGCTGCTGCTGAAAGGTCACATTCGGTCGATTTCATCGCTCTGTGGGAGCCTAATAGTGTTGGTGTAGTAGAAGGATGGGACTTGGATACTTTTTATTGATTATCAATTGCTGAACAAGATCATTGTCCGGAATAGGTACCTGCTCCCACGGATTGATGTCCTTCTAGATCAAATCAAAGGGGAAAAATATTTCAGCAAGATCGACTTGAAGTCTAGGTATCACCAGATACCAATCAAACACTTTGATGTGTGGAGTACTGCCTTCAAAGCTAAGGAGGGCCTTTTTGAATGGCTAGTCATGCCTTTCGGGTTGACGAATGCTCCCGCAACCTTCATGAGGCTAATGGACGACATCTTACAGCCATTCACCAACTCATTTGTAGTAGTGTACTTGGCTGACATCCTGATCTTCAGCCAGACTTGGGAAAAGCACCTCCAACACATCCAACAGGTCCTCCAAACACTGCGGCAACACAAATTGTGTGCCAATTTGGAGAAGTGAACTTTTCGCATGACCCAAGTTCAATATCTGGGATACATTATTGATGAATGGGGGGTGCATGTGGATCCAACCAAGATCCAAGTAATTCAGGATTGGCTGGCACCAACCACTCTAACAAAGCTTCGCAGCTTTCTAGGTCTTGCTAATTTCTACCGCAAGTTTGTGTTGGGATTCTCTCATATCACTTGGCCCTTAAGTTAAGTCACCAAGGGAGGAGCGAAAGAAAAATTCTTTTGGTTGGAATCTCAACAGAAGGCGTTCGTAGAATTGAAACATCACCTCTGCTCTGCCCCAATGCTCACATTACTAGGCTTACAACAACCATTTGAGATCGAGACAGATGCCTCTTACTATGCTATTGGGGTAGTTTTTACTCAACAAGGGCAACCAGTGGCATATCATAGTGATACATTGTCGGACACAGTCCGCAAGTATCCCACTTATGACAAAGAAATGTATTCCATTGTGCAGGTGTGCCGCCAATAGAAGTGTTAAATTTTGGGGAAGGAAACAACCATCCACACAGACCACCGACCCCTGTAGTTCATACAGACAGAAGGGAATTTTCAGAGAAATCACCATCATAAGTGGTCCACATATCTGCAACAATTTCATTTGAACATAAAGTATAGGAAGGGAGAACCCATAATGTTAGAGACTGCCTCAGCCAACCACCATTCTCAACTCTTGTGGGCATGAAACTTCTAATTGGCAGCTTCTATACAAGAGTGATCCAGAATTCGGCCACACATACAAGACACTCTTGGAGGGTATGCAAGTTCCAAATTTTCACTTCTAGGATGCACTACTATGTCACCTGGGACACATTTGTGTTCCTTCAAGCAAGTGTGCCAAGATGATTTTGGAAGCACACTACAGTCAAGTCACTGGGAATTTTGGGGTCGAGAAAATAGTGGCAGTATTCCAGAAGTATTTTTATTGGTTGAACCTTCAACAGGATGTTGGGAAGTACATCTGATCCTGCACTGCTTGGTCCATTTCCAAACCAACCATCAAGACGCAAAGCCTCTATGCACTACTACCTAGCTCTAGTTGAACTTGGGAATCCATCTCCATGGATTACATGTCGGGCCGTCCTTCTACTAAGCATGGAAATGACTATTTTTTCGTGATCGTCGAAAAATTCTTGAAGATGGCCATTATGTCACCCTGCAAGAATAATATCATAGCAAAAGCCACTGCTAAACTCTTCTTTGAACGAGTGTGGGTGCACTTTGGGATCCCACAATCTATCATCTCAGATCGGGACAGTAGGTTCCTCAACACATTTTGGTCTAGCCTTTGGTCAATTCTGGACACCAAGCTCACCAAGTCCACAACTTTCCATCCCCATACTGATGGCCAGACAAAGGTCGTCAACAGGATGATTGTACAAATTTTGCACATGTACAATTCAAAGCATCCATGCACACGGGATAAGAGCCTTCCCTATGCACAACATAGTTATAATCGGGCTCTCACAGCTCAACCGGCCACAACCCCTTTCAAGTGGGGTTGGGGTTCCAGGCACTATGTCCCATTGACGCAACCATGTCATTTGTGGCTACTTAGGCCGATTCGGCTCATGTCCAGTCTGAAGATGACAAAGCGAACAACTTCATTGAGCACATTCAGCACATCCACTAATAGGTTCATGACATATTTGACAGATCCAATGCTAAGTACAAGAAATGACATGATCAACATCGGGTGCCACACCACTTTCAGGTGGGCGACAAAGTGTAGCTACATTTGTAGAAGGAGCACCTCACTAAACCACACTTCAAGCTTCGCCCGCTCTGATATGGGTCATACGCCATCACCAAGGCTATAAGGAACAATGCCTTCGAGCTCAGTATTCAACCATTCCTTGGTCTGCACCTATTATTCAATGTGGACCGCCTTCGGCCCTATTTCCCACCTCTGCTGGACACCTATGACATTGCAAAACAACTCACACCAACAGAGTTAAACCCAGACTGCATGGAACAGGCCACCACAGATTGTATCATGGACATGCAAATCAAGAACACTCGCCAGCATAATATCCAACTATATCGGGTTGTCAAAGCTGGCCAACTCCTGCACCAAGGCAAATGGTTCATCAGGGACCAAGTTCAACAAAATTTTCCTCATCTCATGGAGGAACTCAACACAATGGGGAACATTGCTTCCTAAGGGGGGAGGAATGATCCAGGTGGATATTGGTGGCCACTTTCCTATTCCACTTGGGGTCCCACCATTTTTTCTTTCAGATTTTCAATTTCCTTAATTATAGCATAGCTTACTATTTTTAGCAGTTTTTTGGGTTCAGAACTTCTAGAGCTATTTTGAGGCCCTAAACGAAATTTTTGGGCATCAAACCTCTTGAAAATATTAGTATGTTCTGGACTTGATATTCACGTTCTAAACTTGATATTTGTTGTCAACAGCTGTATTCCTTGGATAGATCTTTCTAACAATGTATCACGTGCGTCAAATGAAGATAGTATGCCAAACTTACGACCCCAGGAAATTGATGTACCAATTTACCCCAATAGGGCCCATATTCTAGCGTTTCATCTCCTAGGGTTAGGTTTTTTGATGTTTAGGGTTTTCCATTATTTCTCAATAATATATAGGCCTGTAGCCACCACATATCTTCTCATACATAAGCTACCAGCGCCCTAACTAGTTTATTTCCATTCTGTCTGTAAACAAATTTCAGTTCTTTGATATTAATGAAATGAAGTGTTATTTCTGCTACATTTTTATATTTATGGTTATATGTGTGTTCTATTGTGTTTCTGCATAAATATGGATCAATAACACTCTCCTGATAGAGGTGAAATGCACACTAGGTTTGGTTCTTTAATGCTTGCACTAAAATAGAAAAAAAAAATCTCCCCTTTAGTTCTAGTTAACTAGCCTAAATGAAGTTAGCTAGTAAACTATCGAGTTAGAGTCAATAAAATAATATAGTTGACTAAGGATAATATGAGACAAAAATAGGTTATAATTGAATAAATAACTCATGCATACAACCTCCAAATATAGAAATATAGATAAAACCCAAAAATAGGACCAAGACTTGAGAGATATGGTTTCCAAGAGTAAGAGGACAGGTGGAAAAGGTTATGGATGACACTTTCTCCTACAATAGGAAAGGAAGTGAAACTTGCAATAGGAGAGGATAAGGATAAGGTAGTGCACTCTAATGTATAATATATAATCATGCCACTACCCAGGTAATCCTAACTCATTGACACATGTCTTCTTACATGAAAACCCTAGCTAAAAATAGTTGTACTAAAAATAGTAATTACTCAAAATAGTAGGACCTCCTAAAGGGAGGGAAATGTAGGGTGGGTAAGGGTAAGTAATTTTCACGCACTTGAATAGAGTTATCACCCCAATTTCACTTCTTTATTAAGTAATTTATTATATTACTAATTCAATATAATGAATTGGTATTGTACTCACCCACTTACTACATGGTAACTCATTATGCCTTTTTCTTTTATGAGATATTACAAATAGTATTGAAATAAATTTGTAAATTAATAACATGGAAAAGACATTAACAATGAAAAAGTATGTGTATTTAGTGGGGAGGCATTATCCCAAGTCATAATGGATAAATAAGTCATGAAAGTTGTATTTAGTGAGTTCAAATGGCCAACCAAACAATATTTTATATAAAAATATTGGTCTTTACCATAGCTATTAATTTCTTTATGGAACAATAATTGAGAAATTAGTTGAATGGTGTCAATTCACTTTTATAGAACAATTCCTTTTCTTAACAATGCTAGTTGAGGAATATAATTATTCAAAATTCATTGGAGAAAGTAATACTAAAAAATGGAATATATATATATATATATATATATATAAAGTTTCAAATGAACATTTCTCTAAATTAGCATGTCATTTTATTCTCAATTTTGTTCTATATAAATTATCATTCCCTCAAACTTTAGGTCTGACATGGAACATTACATTTGTTTATGTATAGTGTGCATCATCACTAAACCTCAAAAGTGAAAATAGAAGTTTTATATATTCTTGTTCATTCCTAACATGCCTTGGAAGTAAATCTCCACGATATTCATTACAGGAGTTCTTGCCACTAAGTGTTGGAATGAAACCTTTTATGTAGGAGTGGATTGGACATCTAAGATGTCTCTCTAAGCACCATATTGTAATTCATGTACTAGTTGAAATATTAGTTTCTCATCCTTTTTGAATGTCTGGCTTTTGTATGGACTCTCTGCATCTATTATGATAATCAAGATTTTATTATCCTAAACACATTGTGTAAACTCATTTAGAGCATTATATATATTAGAGTTAACATATCTATAATATTTAATCCTCTAATGGATAGAGAAAAGTCACTAATGCACATAAGAGGCCTCACTCGCATACTTCATTAAACCTAACTATAATAGAGCCCAACACATACATATGTGTCATTAAGGTGTTATTGGGATTCTATCCATCATTACTAATTGCTTTATTTAACCTTTTTACCATTACAAATGAGCTTTCCAATTCGATAAATACTAGATTAGCATAGAAAGAAATCGATAAGGAAAAAAAAATTCAAAGGAGTATATTCACTCTATTTAGAGATAATTTGATGATACTAACACCAAAAAAATGTTGGACATGCTAAGAATTACATTCCTCCAAACTTTTAGATCAATGATAAGGTTTGGCTTCACATTTAAGAGGACAATTTTGAAGGCCCTCATCACACAATTGTGCCTCTTTAATATGGACCATATAATATAGTGCTTACATCTAGTGATTAATGTTTATTATGAATTTTTTCTGTATGTATAGTGCATATTAATTGGAACAATATACACCGCAACCTTAAGAACAAACAAAATTAAACCCATGAGGGGTTCATTATAGTAAAATTATTACATAGAACCTATGTTTACAATATATTAATGAATAATACTAATTTAATTCCTACCTTTTAAATTTTATTGTTGATAGCCTCACCCAATACATCTTTCCAAAAAGAGTGATCCCTTATTTTCACCAAATATTGTAAGTGATATCTTCTCATAACATTTTTTATACCCCTTACTATTTTTGCCCCTATTATGTTGTTTCCAATATTTGGAATATATATCTAGAATATACTTTAAGAGATGGTATTAATCATATGCCACTTGATGTTTGGGTTGAGATTAATAAACATGTTCTTTAGGAATCAAGATACCATTGTATTTGTAGATCCCTTTATGAAATGTATGGCATTTTCATATTTTATTTAAAGACTCTCATGGTGCACTAAAGGTTTTAGAAGGTATAAGGAATAAATTTATATCATCCTACTCCTTCATGAGATAATTCTAACAAAATAATCACAAAGACATACCTATTTTCATTGCAAACCCAAGAATCATCTCATCTTTCTTCCAACCTCTAAATATTTCCTATCAAGAATTGTGTCAATACTCCAATACTATCCCTATCGAGCTATCTAGGTGTTGATGGTGCTGGACCTACCAAAATTCAGGGGATATCCACAATATGAAGTCCCAATTAGACCTCACATCGTTTGGAGTAGGAGTCCCAACAATGGGGTGTTAATGATCTGCCTTGGTTTTCAAAACACATAGAGTGGTGCATGGTATCTTTGGTGAGAACAAGTCTGTAACCCTGCGGAGAGTCAAGGGAAGCATATGATGATTCCAAAACACTAAGGGAAAATAAAGTGTGCCCCTTGGAATCCCGTAATAGTACGCATCTTGGAAGGAACACACGAGAAAAAATAAATCACACGAACTAACAAGCATAATAGTCCACAAGTTAAGGTGACATATTAACACATCAAAATGCATCCAACAAGATACATAAAAATGAAAATTAAATAGTTCATAAGCATATGCATAATTTAAATAACATATATTGCAAATACAACAAGAATAGTCCTACTATATCCACAACATATGCATGAAAGTGTGTCGGCTTTGCATTTTATTAAAAGTGATGGTTCCAATTATACATATAATATTTGACAAGCCACTTGCCCCAATAGTGGAACATGAAGTCTACAAAACCTTATCCTCTACAAAAGTATACTCCCTTTACACTACGGAGAAGTCAAGGCTCAGACAAAACTCCCAAGCTCTTCCTAAGCCTAATCCTAGCCAAAATCTTGGCTCCCAAAAGCCTGTTACATGAGTTAAGGGGATATATTTATAATAAAGGGGTGTGACACTTGGCATGCCCCCTTTGTGACTCTTAGACTCCCCTCATGACTCTTCAAATTCTTACAAAATAACTCATTACATTATATATTGATCTTCACATTCGAATAAGGACACTTAGAATTTGAATTTTACAATAATTACAAATAACATTACAATTTATATTCGTACCAATATAAGACAAAATAGGGTAGAGACAACTTGACAGCCTAACAAGACAATACACTATGGTGTTGGATTTTGTGTGAAATCAAGCTGGGAAATTTTGACTTGATGCTTCTCGACCACATAGTGATGCCAAGCTCGATACTATACAATGGTCTCCCCAAACTATGTGATAGTGTCAGGCTAGAAGTGAACTCTTGCCTCCATGGCATCTGGGTACAATTTCTTGGAACCGGTCTGAACCTCCTTCTCAATCAGGAGCAACATTGTTCTGATCTGAACATGACTATCGATGTAGGTCTGCTTCTTCTGTCTATTCAACTCTAAGTCCTCCTGGGTGGCCATCTGCTTCAGGTGCTCAAAGTATTGATCAATCTCCTTCCTGACATTTCGTTTGTTTTTAGTCTCAGCGAGTTGCTAAAGGGTAAAATGCTTGGGTGATGGTTGATGAATATCCCTCTCAAGGCTTTCTGGTGCCCAAGGAAGACTATGAGATTAGCTGTAAAGTTACAAATATATTGCATACATGTTCATACTAATTTATAATTGACAAAACGAGATCTAGAATGATTACCTCTTTGTGGATAACAGAACCTATGGAAAGCACTAAGCAGCGTGGTAGAAGCCTTTCCTCACTGACTCCAAATCCAGATCTTGCAACCAATCAAAGCACCCGTGTAATCTTCACCGTGGTATCGCTAAATAGCAATTAAATAAGTATATAATCAACATTAAACCATGCAAATATGAGCCCTTTGTATCATGCTTCATAGACAAATGAACAACAAATGTGACACTGAAACATCAAATGGAAAAAATGGATATTGTTCTATTAAGTTATAAGAAGGAGGATTACAACCGTTGGTTGTACCAAGCCCTCCTCAGTCTTCCAATTCCTCTCTCTCTTTCTCTATCTCTGAGTGTGATGATGTTGGGCTAAGATTCCTCAATGAACCTTGCCAATCCTTAAGCCCCATACTCAACAATGAAATTATGCTCTACATATGATCAAACCTTCGACCTTAGACCAAGAGCCCAAACCTCCAATTTATAAGAAATGGAGAGGACAAACCTTACTAATCCTTTCAACCAGTTCAAATTAGGAAAGATCTTTTGATGTTTCCTAGATTTTCTTTGCCATTTCCTTCCATAGGAGTTCAGTTGTGTTTGGCAATATGTAATAAAAGGTTTGTACCATAAGTTTCTATTTTTGAACTGACTCTTTCTGAGAAAAAGCAGGAAATTCCAGACAGTTTCGGCAAGATATTTCCCTTTTCACATTCAAACATGGATAACGCTGCCCTTTAGGTAAGACAGAGCATTACGCTAGGCACTAACGCTCCCTTTGCATGGCTGGGGTGCATTATAACTCAGCCTAGCTACCTCTGGGGGTGTGTTAACTTGGTAAAATGGGTCTTGTATGGGTCATTTTATTCCTTCCATGTTACCTTCTCCTCTGAGCTGATGAGGAGGTAATTTACCCTGTAACATATGCCCCCTAAAGTGTGAGGTCAGAGGCAAAGATGATGGCGAAAATACTTTATAATATATAGTAGAGCGAGAGGAGTTGGAAGACTGAGGAAAACTTGAAACAAAAATATATGTTAGAAATACAAGTATCTGTCCTCAGTCGGGCATTCCCATGCTTAGTAGCTTTATCAAAATGATTTCTCTAAAAAAGAGATATGACTAGTGTGTCCACTGATAAGCACAATGTGTAAGCTTGTGTCATGACAGGATCAATCTGATAAGCTGTCTTCGAAAACAATATCACAACTTGGGAGATGAAACACAGCTGAAATGATGTAAGGCTCAACCCAAGGTCTTGGTTGCCACTTCACTAAAATGCATACTTCCACACATGTGAATGAAGGAGTTGTAGTCGAAAATGCAGGAAATCGTCTCATTACTAGTCAATAATGAAAACTACTAACAGACACGAGGGTGGCCACCGATAAGGATGATGGTCCCCAAGATGCATAGTACAATCTAGCGAGTGTGAATAAAAGGAGTTGATTTCGAACACTCGTAGAATCATTCGACTAGGATCCAATAATGAGAACCCCCAATCAAACACAAGGTAACTTGCCACTAAGGTCTGGAAGCACCCGGGTACTGATGTGTTTCTGGATCGCCTTCCTAGATAAGATGTTGAAGTCGATAGGAAGAGATTTGTCGAAAGGCAGGCACTGAGGCAATTCTGTGACCTTTGTCATGTTTGATAATCGGGCGCAATAAAGGGAGAATAGTAAGCCCAACACAGTTCATTTTCCATAATTTATTCCATTGAATCCGGATAAATTGAGAAACCTATGTTAAATGGACATATGCCTCATTTTCTTATCAGTACGAGGATACAGAGTAAACTAAATTTTCTTCATGAAGTTTTAACGAGTCAGACGAAGAAAAAATTGATGCTCTCCATGAAATTTTAGCGAGTCCAACGGAGAAAAACTCAGTTACTTTTTCGATTTTTAACGAGCTAGAAAAAGATGGAAAATAATGGCTCATATTTCTTCATCATGGTAGTTTAACAAGCCCGAAGAAGGAAACTCGAGGCTTTTTCAGTTTTACAAGCTAGAAAACATCCCTAAAAAGAAATCTTGTTCTGGGTCAAACATGGTCAAATCTACACATGAACACTAACAACTCACTAGAGCATCGATGATGTTTTTTAAAAAACCAATAGTTGCGAAAAAACATAGTAGAAATTTACCAATTTTAACACACTAGGTAAGTGAGTCATACCTCTAGAATGTCTATAAGAAGGCAAAAAACCTTCATTTTCACTATTTTGAGGGTTGTGACAGAGCTTTGGAGAGAAAAAAGAGGTGAAACTTCTGTTGTCGATTGTGGAAGATCCGGGCAACGGTTTTTGATTCCGCGAGTTCGAGGTAAGAGCTTGAACCTTAATCTAGCTTTCCATTGTCATTTTAGTTGTTTTTACTAGTTGAAAATTGGATTTTTATCAAACCCTAAAATTTTTAAGTAGCTAATGTGGGTGCCCAATGTCAGAGCCATGTTAAACGCACTTCCTGTTAAGGGACAGTGCGCTAGCACACTTTGATTGGCACTAGGGCCCGCGTTAGCTGGCATAATCATTTTTTAAAATTTTTTTTCTTAATCCTAAAGTTTTTCTGCCTAAAACTAATCCATTCAAAACTTGTCTTGTGTAGGTGTGAATTTGTTTACTATGAGAATTTTGTGTGAAAGAGAGCATGAACTGGAAGAACTCGAAAAGGTTACTGATGATGCTACTTTGCTTGTTCTCCAAAGATGTAGTTCACTGAAGTATGATCATTTAGAGTTGATGAGGGGGTAGGAAGACCTTCTGAAATGGATCATCCAGCAGTGGGATGATCAACAACATGTCTTTCACATCGAGGGTCATGAACTCTCGATTGAGAAAGATGACATATAATTTTTGACTGGGCTATCATGCAAAGGACCAAGGCCCAATTTGACAGGTTCCAGGGCTGATCCTCGCACTAATGCGGATCTGATCTGAGCTCACTGCATAAACAATATTGCGTCGGTAAGCAACCAGGTTCCTAGAGCACGGGTGGTCTCGAGACCGATGAGGTCTCTCTTGTGGATGATAGTTCGCTTAGCAGGAGCTAAGAGTCAGCATGTGGCCACCAAGGCCCAGGTATTGTTGGCACCAGATTGTATGTAACCACAGGTTTTTGACTGGTGCGAAGGTGTTGTCCCCTGGGTTCGAGAAGATTGACGGCATGTAAGACCCAGACCCAACAAGACTTTGGGTTTGGTACACTGATACTATCCTTCATACTAGAGAAGGTGCCTGCAATGAGGCCAAGGATGATCACAGATGCAATGGGACTGTGAGATCTGAGACAGGATCCCTGGTCTTCTTTGATATCGTGAACTCGAGAGGGTCCAATCCGTCACTTTTTTGATGATTCATTCTTCGAGTAGCTAGATGGACAGATCCCAATGATCGAAGATTATCCCTATGCAGGGATGAACTACATAGGAGATCCGGAGTTGATACTGCCACCAAGCACTTAGTGGGGTCTAGATGGTAAGAAGGAAAACGATTAGTGTTTAAGTATTTTTTTATCTTTTGAATGTTTATGCAACCTTTTTGTTTAATGGGTGAAATATTTTTGACCTGAAGCTTATTTCTTGACATAGATGTGGCACCCATCCATCCATCCAGAGCCCCTCACTATGCACGGCGAGGAATGCAGCTACCTGGGGCTGATGCAATAGCCGCCAAAGAGATTTATGACTCACGCAGTTTGCACAAGGTTACTAGGAACCTCGAGCGATTGAGCATGGGCGTGCCGCCTCTTCCCATGAGGGAGATCCCGGTTACCTGCAGCGAAACACAGTGGGTGTGCCGGAGAGGTTCTTGGTGCCTCTTAGGAGGTTAACCAGAGTAGTTATCTGCTACCATGAGCAGCAGGCTCAGGAGGATTAGTGGATAGATGTATAGATGTCAGAGCGAGGCTTAGCAGAGCCAATTTTTTGTAAAACACCCAAGTTTTGAGAAGTTTTTTTTATGTAACATGACTGGACACGACATATATATATACATATACATATTTTGGAAATTTTTATCTTGTGTTTTTAATTTTTATGTATTTTTTATGATGGAAAAATATACACTCATGCATGACTCTTTTTATAATAAATGTGAAAATTTCCAATCTAACACATAATTCACAAATGAATCAGCTAATGTATTAGATTCTCGAGGAATGTGCTCAAAAGTAATGATTTGAAATTGAAATTCTAGAAGTCATACCCTTAATTAATAACGTAATAAGACTGGATGAAAGATGTGATAACCATTGTTCAAATGCATGACAACTAGTTGGGAATCTAACTTGACCACTAGATTGGAGATGCCGCGAGATGCAACTTTCATGACGAGTTGTATCATTGAAATGTACTCAACAATATTGTTAGTGGCGTTGTCAATAAATATTCCCCTAGAACCAACAAGTTCTGAGTCAGGTGTATAGAGGACCCAAGCATCTGATGCAATGTGCTGTGTGTGACGACTAGCACCATCTGCGTATCCAATGTATGGTAAGGGTGGCGATGACATATGTGTAAAAGAAGAGAGTCTTCATGAGAAAAACACTAAAAAACAAAAATATCCAGACACACCAAAAAAAAGAGACAAAACTTATATACATAAAATTACAAAGCATATGCTCAGTGGAACACTAGGTGAAATACTTCTTCAGATAGAGCCCGTTGCGAGGCTCAGCGAGTGGAATCCCATTATATTCCTAAAGTTTGTAAGCTCCTTTTGAAAGGAATTTCGTGATGACGTAAGGACCAAACCATAATGGTTGAAGTGTTCCTACCCCCAAGAGGTCATGTCTCTGATCGTAGAGTAGAACGAGATTGCCTTCTTGGAAAGAACAAGGCTTGGCAGATTTGTCGTATTGAGCTTTCACTCGGCACTTGTGAGCTTCGAGTGCCAATGTGGCATCTCAACGAATTTCGCGCAATTGATCGAGTGAGAGAAAGCTCTTCTTCGGTAGTGGTGTCGGGTAGGAATTCAACAGCTAGCTTAAGTGATGGAATCTCACACTCGATTGGAAGAACTACTTCCAGGCGAGATGCTAGTTGGAATGGTGTGAAGCCTATGGCAGTCTTCACTGACATTCGGTATGCCCATAACGCAGAGTATAGTTTCCAATGCCATGTGGTTTTATGATTTCCAAATAACCGATGAATCATGGTCTTGAGGACACCATTTATGGCTTCGACTTGACCATTATCTTGCAGATAGTAGGACGAAGACTGATCTTGTCGAAAACCTAGTATGGAAGTTAACTTCGTCATCATTTGGTTCTAAAAGTGTGAACCATGATTTGTGACGATTGAGCGGGGTAAACTGAAATGACAGATGACTTGATTGAACACGAACAGAGCGACGGTTTCTCCATCGGCCCTAAAAGTGGGAATGCCCTCAGCCCATTTTGTGAAGTAGTCGACCGCAACTATGATGTAGTTATGTCCGTCAGTAGAACTGGGATTGCATGTGACAAAGTCTATTCCCCATTTAGCGAAAGGACCAACGAAGATAACCGGATGAAGAGGGGCAGGATGAGCACGCATTTTCTTCGTGAAAATCTCACATGGATGGCTCTTCTGGACTGCTATGATGCAATATTTAAACAAATTGGGTCAATAGTATCCTGCGTGCAAGATTTTCCGGGCAGTATCTATGCTAGAAAGATGATTGCCGCATGCCCCAGAATGGCAGTCATTTAAAACATGTTTCACCTTGTTAAAAGTGAGACAATGCAGAAAAATGGTATTGACACCACGACGATATAGAGTATCGTTCAGTACGTGATAGTGTTTCGCTTGGTGATGAATACAACAACGATCGTCTGACGTGAGAGTTGGGAAGAATCATTGAGTTTGGAGGTACATCAAAATGTCTCCATAACAAGGACCAGAAGAATCAACCAGATATACACATTCATCAGGAAATGGATCATGAGCTACTTCTTTTGGGTCAATTTTAGGAAGGTCCGACAGTAATTCGATGAAGACTAGAGATTTATTTACTTTGGCAGTAGTGAAAACCAAATCAAACTGTTGGAGGATTGCAATACATTTGGAATATTTTCCTCCAATGATATGACGATACATGATGTGTCGCATAGTATTCTCTAATGCAATTACGGTAGTCTTCCGCAAAAATATATAGTGTCGGAGGTGGGTGACAAAAAAGACCACCGCGAGAGATAGTTTCTCCACATGTGAGTATCGTAATTTGGGTCTGATGAGACCTTTTGAAAAATAATATATCACATGCTCACTATCGTCATCATGAAATTCAACCAAAACCATTCCTAGCGAGGATGGTGAGGCTACTAGGTAGAGGAGAAATTCACGTGAATAGTCGGGGGCACTTAGAAGTGGGGCAGAAACGAGTGCTCATTTCAAGGTGTCAAACGACAGTTGAGCCTGATCATCCCACAGATATGGTACCCCTTTCTTTGTTGGGAAAAATACTGAGAGGGGGGGTGAATCAGTATTTAGGACTTACTCAAATCTTTTTACTTTTTCTTACTTCAAAACCCATACGCTACTTTGCTAAACCAGACTCGCGTATACACGCGGATATCCTTCATAAAACTCGGGTATACACAGAGATCTTATTATGCCATTAATTCTTCACTTAGTTCTATGCAACATTCTTTCTTCTGATGATTAGATAATAGTAAGCATGTGTAGTAATAACAGAATAAACCATCACACATAAGCATCACACATGAACACCACGATTTTAGGTGGAAACCCAAGTCGGGAGAAAACCACTGCTTCTGTTGTCTCAGCCTTCAATATTTTATTATAAAGAAAACATCTTACAACCATGTACTGGCGCAGACTCATACCAGTACCTAGGCACCCACCTGCAGAAGGCTACAACCTTCTCTCGTATACCAGCCTCTCGTGGAAGGGAGCTACAACCCCCTGCTCCTCGTTTACCAGCCTCTCTTGGAAAGGAGCTACGACCCCCTGCTCTCGTTTACCAGCCTCACCTGGAAGGGAGCTACAACCCCCTGAATGAAGGCTACAACCCTCAGCACCACCATGGACCACGTTTCATCAATTTTCACACTGGATCCAAAAGCTTTCTTTAGAGGACAACTTGCAGGCCACTTTTCATCATATTTTCAGACTGGACCCACTCCACACATTTACGCTCAATCATACATCAAACTGAAACTCATTGACAGATAGCAGTAAACCAGCAGAACAGATCAGACATTTCATACCCCATACTTCAACAAACCCTAGTTTGCATACGCGTTTTCCTTTCACTGATCCGGCGTATATACGCGCCTTCATGCATATAAACCCGTGTATACCTCTGCACATACTTCAAAACTAGTTTTACATTCCATACGCACTTTCGCTGAATTAAACACGCGTATATACGCGCTTTCACTATTACAAACTTGCGTATAGATCTTCAAATATTAAGAGCAACATACTTCTTTAGATCAGATATTCAATTCAAATTTAACCCTTCACTTCAGACAGATGTTCGCCTCATCTCAGATCTAAACATTCCATAAATAGATCTAGAAGATACAAATACATTTCAGATCTAGATATCCTTCTTCATCATTTTCTTCATAGGTGCATCACAGATTCAGATCTATCATCAAACTGTTACCCTTTCCATATAGACATACTTCAGAGTGAAGCATTCATTCAAACCTAGACTTATGCACCCCTTGCAATAGTTTTATTCTCCTTATATAGGTTTACCCTTTATCAATACCATGAGCCAGAACCACACCTCTTCCAATGGTATTCCTGGAAGGGTCAAATAGACAACCCAACGCTCAATACAATGGGTCAATACCATGGTAGTAACCCCTGGTTTTACAATTTTAGAGCGCAATTAACCATACGCGACTTGGCACGTTATTTCCCGCATGCATACGCTACTTCTATTAAGAAAACCCGCGTATGCCTTGTGACATACACTTTTCATCATTACTCTTGCACATACTGATATTTCTTACTTCTGCAACTTTTGTACTACTTGTAGAACATCAGATTTACATCATTAATTAGTATATCAAGTTATTTTCCATCAAGTACAACTTCATCAAGTAGGTTTCCATCATCTTCTTCAAGTGTTTCCATCATCTTCATCAAGTGGGTTGCCATCAAGGACAGCATATTGCATCATATTGCCAACAATCTCTCCCTTTGGACTTGATGGCAACCACGATGGTGTTTGATCACCACAACAGATAGATACATTGATATACCATTATACAATAACCATGTTACTCTCCCCTTATTCAAACACCATGTCACTCTCCCCCCTTTGACATCAAGGGGAAAAGGCCAGGATCAAAGTAACACAGGTTTTCTCCTCATGTAGATAGAAAGAGGAACATAGATCTTATGTGCATTAGTACCATGCTCCCCACGAGTTCATGATGAATGTTCAAAACATATTTTCCAATGAAGTACATGACTCTATGACCTTCTATCACCAAGGAATCATACTTACATCAAAGAATCCAACCAAGTGGATTTACATATGAGACTCAAATACCCAACCAAGAGGGTTTACATATTTTGACCTCAAGTACCCAACCAGTGGGTTTACATATTTTGACTCAACTACCCAACCAAGTGGGTTTACAAATTTGACAAGTCCTTACATGACTGAATATTACAATTTTACATCATAGGTCTCATCATGAACTTTTCATCAAAATACAAATATGAATTTTTATGATCAATACCAGAAAGACCTCAAGAGAGAGATCACGTTTCAGAACCATCATAATGCCAACAATGCATTATACTCAGCAAGACTAATTCTCCCCCTGAAAATGTGCATCCAAGCATCCTTTCCATATGACCAAGGCTCCTCCTTAGCATGTGCAACTTGAATACCTTCAACAGCAAGTCATCAGCAACAATCTCTGCATGATCTGTCCTTATCTCTGAATCATAAAGCTTCCATCTCATCCATGTGTGAAAACAAAGGATACTCTTCAAAAAGCAATCAGGGCTCATCCATAATCTCACCATAAGAAACCATGTAACATGTCATCATCATTTAGAACTGAGAAATAAGCAGATACAGTGCCAATAATACAATCATTAATAGTCAGACTGTTGCTCCCCCTGAACCTTTACTCCTGATCTTCAGCTGTCATACAAATTTTCTGATCATAAATGCATACGCGACTGTCTCCACTGTAACTCGTGTGTATACGCGGCTTTAGTTCACTAAACCCGCGTATGGAAAGTGAAGCATTGAACACTTCACATTCCTTCATCTCCCCTTGAGTTTGTACCACCTAAACCTGTCTTATTCATATCAGATGCTCTGTCAGAAACAAACATAACCAGAATAACAAAATATTTGTGAGAATCATCATACATTGCTCCCCTGTGATGATGTATAATCCCTATAATGTATCTTACATCTCTCCTATGATCATTCAGAGAAGTACGCTTTAGAACCAGATGACTTCTCTAGGGTCAGTATTCCTTACATTTCTGACCAGTCCTCCTTCCTTTTCCAGCTTTGTTTGAGATTTCTAATTGTGTGCTGAAAATTTTCCAATTTCTCAGATCTGTTCATCCTGCATTCTTTTTCCACATGTCCATACTTGTTACAAGCATAACATCTTATATGACCGGAGAAGTAAGCATAAGGATCATAGTGTGTTTCTCTGTTCTTCCTTCTATCGCAATCAGCTGCTTTATGACCATACTTGTTGCATGAAAAACAATATCCCTTGAAGCAACCAGAGTACCTTTCTAAATAGAATCTGTTTGACTGTGACTGAAATGATCTGCTTCTACAATTTGCTGCAACATGCCCATAATTATGAATTTTAAAGCATTCAACATTATTGCCACTTCTATAGTTAGGAGCGAAATATTTCCTTTGAGAATTCATAATTGTTGGTTGCCCTTTTGTCTCTTCCACTACTTCGGGTTTTGCTTCGACATCCTTTGAATCTTTAGCACTTCCTTGTGAACTAGACTCTCCTTTAACCGTTTCATGAAAGCCCAGACCAAGTTTAATAGAGGGATACCTTTGACTACTAAGAATATTGTCCAGAATCTTAGTACTATCTTGAAACCTCAAAAGTTTATCCTTTTCTTCTAATTTACCTTTGAGAATGTTTACCTCAACTTCCAATCTTTGGCATTGCTTCTTCATATTTTCTTCGACCCTTTTTCCTTCTTCTACTTGATCATTCAGATTTAGAATCTCTTCTTTCAACCCATTTTCTTGATCTTAAAAATTTTGTAAGAGTTCTTCCTTCTTCTTATTCGATGATTCGAGATTTTCTTTCAGAGAGATGATTTTTGCTTCAAGTTCTTCATTCTTCTTATTTGATATTTCTGGATCTTCTTTGAGCGAGATGATTTCAGCTTCAAGTCTTGCATTCTTCTTGTTTGATGTTTCGAGATCTGCGTTTAGATCGTTGATTTCTGCTTCTAGTCTTTTCATTCGATTGGATGCATAAGTATGCAACCTTTGATACTTGTCTACCTGTCCATTCAACATTTCTATTTGTTCTTTCATTCTAGAGATCATCTCATCGTAAATAGATTCTTGTCTTTTAGATGCTCTTTGTTGTTCTTCAATTTTGATCTTGATAGCTTCCTCTAGATCCAAAACATTACTTTCACTATCTTCACCATTGCATGCACAAGAAAGTGAATCACAAGAAAAATTATCAATACCTGTTTTATCTACTTCATTTTCTACTGCACATGTTTTCTAAGATATCTCCTTTTCAGTAGCCTTCTTCTTTTGCTTCTTTTCCATGAGCACTTGTAGATCTTGGTCAGAATCTTCTTCATCCACATCATTTTCTTCATTTGTATAATAACTCTTTCTCTTTTCAAATTGTTTCCCTTTACCATGATTTTCTTCATAAGGACATTTAGCAGCATAATGACCAACTCTTCCACAACCAAAACATTTGAAGGGAAGCTTACCTTTGAATCGTCCAGTTCCTAGTTGGAGTTTTCTCACAAAATTTGCTTCTTCTTCTTCAGATATATAATTTGATTCCTTGACATATTCCTTTTCTTTTCCTGTTTCACAAGCCTTAAAAGAAGCTTCTTTGATTTGAGAGGACCTCCTTGTCTCATTTCATAAGCAGTCAGAATACCATGAATTTCAACAATAGTAAGATTTTGCAGATCTTGCCTTTCTTCAATAGCTGATACTTTTGACTCAAATTTTGAAGTCAAAGATCTTAAGACTTTTTCCACCAGAGTAGTATCGGTTATGGTTTCACCCAAACTTCTCATACGATTTGCAATATCATCTAGACGTAAAAAGAAACTGGCAATACTCTCATCACTATGCATCTTCAAATTTTCATATTCAATTCTGAGGGTTTGGAGTTTTGCAATTTTTACCTTTGTATCTCCTTCATAGCTCAGAATGATTTTGTCCCATATTTCTTTTGCTGAATTTAGCTGCATCACTTTAGCAAATTCTGGTTCAGACATGCTTCCTAATAAGACATTGACTGCTTTGGCATTGATTTCATATTTCTTCCTTTCTGCTGCATCAGTGGGAATACTTGCCGGATATTGATAACCTTCTTCCACGATTTCCCATACTTCTGCACCAAGACTTTGCAGATATTCTTTTGTTCGTATCTTCCAGAATAACAGATTATCTCCATTGAATAGAGGTGGTATTATAGACATTACTCCTTCATGACTTCCCATTGTGACGGATCTCCTTCAAGCGATCAAGCTTCTACAGAAGGACCTGCTTTGATACCAATTGTTGGGAAACACTGAGTGGGGTGAATCAGTATTTAGGAATTACTCAAATATTTTTACTTTTTCTTACTTCAAAACCCATACGCTACTTTGCTAAACCATACTCGCGTATACACGTGGATATCCTTCATAAAACTTGCGTATACACAGCGATCTTATTATGCCATTAATTCTTCACTTAGTTCTATGCAACATTCTTTCTTTTGATGATTAGATAACAGTAAGCATGTGCAATAATAATAGAATAAACCATCACACATAAGCATCACACATGAACACCAGGATTTTAGGTGGAAACCGAAGTCGGGAGAAAACCACCGCTGCCATTGTCTCAGCCTTCAATATTTTATTATAAAGAAAACATCTTACAACCATGTACTGGCGCAGACTCATACTAGTACGCAGGCACCCACCTGTAGAAGGCTACAACCTTCTCTCATTTACCAGCCTCTCCTGGAAGGGAGCTACAACCCCCTGCTCCTCGTTTACCAGCCTCTCCTGGAAGGGAGCTACGACCCCCTGCTCTCGTTTACCAGCCTCACCTGGAATGGAGCTACAACTCCCTGACTGAAGGCTACAACCCTCAGCACCACCATGGACCACGTTTCATCAATTTTCACACTGGATCCAAAAGCTTTCTTTAGAGGACAACTTGCAGGCCACTTTTCATCATATTTTCAGACTGGACCCACTCCATACATTTAAGCTCAATCATACATCAAACTGAAACTCATTGATAGATAACAGTAAACCAGCAGAACAGATCAGACATTTCATACCCCATACTTCAGCAAACCCTAGTTTGCATACGCGCTTTCCTTTCACTGATCCTGCATATATACGTGCCTTCACGCATATAAACCCGCATATACCTCCGCACATAATTCAAAACTAGTTTTAAATTCCATACACGCTTTTGTTGAATTAAACACGCACATATACACACTTTCACTGTTACAAACTTGCGTATAGATCTTCAGATATTAAGAGAAGCATACCTCTTCAGATCAGATATTCAGTTCAGAATTAACCCTTCACTTCAGATAGATGTTTGCCTCATCTCAGATCTAAACATTCCATAAACAGATCTAGAAGATACAAATACATTTCAGATCTAGATATCCTTCTTCATCATTTTCTTCATAGGTGCATCACAGATTCAGATCTATCATCAAACTGTTACCCTTTCCATATAGACATACTTCAGAGTGAAGTATTCATTCAAACCTAGACTTATGCACACCCCTTGCACAATGATTTTCTTCTCCTTATATAGGTTTACCCTTTTTCAATACCATGAGCCAAAACCACATTACTTCCAATGGTATTGCTGGACGGGATCACATAGACATACCAGCGCTCAATACAATGGGTCAATACCATGGTAGTAACCCCTGGTTTTTCATATTTAGAGCACATTTGACCATACGTGACTTGGCACGTTATTTCCCGCGTGCATATGCTACTTCTATTAATCAAACCCGCGTATGCCTTGTCACATACACTTTTCATCATTACTCTTGCACATACTGATATTTCTTACTTCTGCAACTTCTGTACTACTTGTAAAACATCAGATTTTCATCATTAATTAGTATATTAAGTCAGTTTCCATCAAGTACAACTTCATCAAGTAGGTTGCCATCATCTTCTTCAAGTGTTGCCATCATCTTCATCAAGTGGGTTGCCATCAAGGATAACACTCTGCATCATATTGCCAACATTCTTGAGTAAGCGCGTGAAGCCTTTCATCATCTCGGCATAGTTTACAATGAAACAACGTAAGAAGTTTTCCTTCCCTTGCAAACATTGGAGTTGTAGAATGGATTGTGGCGTAGGTAATTCAATGATTGCCTAAACCTTATCGGGATCAACCCTGATCTCGTGCTTAGAAACAATGAAGCCAAGAAGACGTCCAAACTCAACAAAAAATACACACTTATGCAGATTCAGATGTATGTTGTAGAACCTACACCAAGAAAATATTTCTTTAAGATGCACAAGGTGATGGGCTCACTTCTTGGAGTGAGCCGGAAGGTCATCCAAGTAAGGTTGTACAATGTGTCTGATATTGTGAAATGCATAGTCTATAGCCCTTTGAAAATTTTCTCTCACATTCTTTAGACCGAATGGGAGTTTACAATACGTAAATGTGCCCCAAGGACAAATAAAGGCGGTTTTATGCTGATCATCTTTTTTAATCTATATCTAGTTATATCCCGAGAAGCCATCCATAAAGGAGAAAGATTCACATCTGGTGCAATCATCGAGAATATGATCTATGAACGGAGTAGGATAATTTTCTTTTGGACAAGTGGTGTTTAGATCACGATAATTAACACAGACCCGGATGGTGCCTTGCTCCTTATCTACGAGAACCGGATTGGATACCCATTCCTTTAGAGGAACGAGATAGATGAAACTAGTGTGTAAATTTTTTTTTACTTCATTCTTGATAGCAGCTGCTATGTGAGGGGGGACAGGTCGGAGCCTTTGCCGGACAGGCTTGGCATTGTCATATATCTTGATTTCCTGCTCGACTATAGATGGATCTATGCCAGGTATTTCATTGTAAGACCAAGCAAAAACATCGAGGAATTCCTTAAAAAGGGATGTGAAGCGTGCAATTTCCTCGGGATTGAATTTGGCTCCAATCTGAATATTTTCCACGATACCTTTTTTGACAGAGATATCGATGAGCATATTCTTGGAAAGATTTCCCATGTTCCCTTCCGCGTCGATATTCTGAACAGTCGTGTAAGCAGAGGGAACGATCTCAGGTGGGTCAAAAGATGGGATTTGAATAGTGATCGTGTCCAAATCAAACATTGAAGCACGATGGTGAAAATCTCCCCAAGGTCGTTCCTCTAGAAACATGATATCTTGAATAGCCTCGTCCGTAGGTAGGACTTCATCGAGGAGATCCTTAGAAGGAACTGTGATGGGTGAGAGATATGTGCCATTGGTCGAAACCAAAGCAGTGGAGGGCTCAGATGCTAATTGGATGGCTTCATAAGCCAACTCACCTGGTGATAGCAACATATGATCTCCGTAGGAATCAATTCCTGAAGGCGCTGATAGGATCCATGGATTGATAGAGCCATCTGAAATGGTGGATATCATTGCAATTGCATGTGGAACCTCAGGTGGTAGGAGAGGAAAACAACCCATCAGGGAAGATGCCTTCAGAAGACCGATACCAACACTAATGTAAGAGTCAGTTACGCCTCCTACTAAGGGTACAGTGCTACTAGGTAACATGGAATAATCAGGTGTACAAAAGGATAAATGATCCAATATGACTATATTCCCATCCAATGGAAAGAGGATGAGACGGAATACTAAAGAGACAATGGATGTCATTGCGTAAGACCAACTGCGACCCAACAAAATATTATAGTCGAGATGAAGATCTACGACTTCTATGTCCACCATTATTGTTTTCCCACTAAGTGAAATGGGAAAGCTATCAAGGTAGCCTTTTTGGAGGAAAGTGTGGCCTTCAAAATCTTTGAGGGAATTCGATGGTGGAGACAAAGTGGGAGAACCCAAAGTGAGCCAGCACATAGTCGACATTAAAACAAGTCAAAGCACCTTCATCTATGATAGTGCAAAGTATTGGTCTCCATTTCGACACAACTTGAACCTGGAAAGCAAGCTGGTGTGAAAGGCGAGGTTTGGATTTTTCCATGTCGAAAATGGCTAGCATAGAATCCTGGGGGTCAATTCCACCCAATGGCTGAAAGCAGAGTTTTCCTTTGCACTGGGCAGGTTTGCAATACTTCAAGTGTAGACATGGCTTACGGTGCTTGCGCCAAATATTCTACAATGTTGTAGTTTTGGCTAGCACGTGCGGAGGTGTTATGAGTCATGCATCGAAGTGTCCCTTTAGAGGGACGAATCATGGGGTCAACAACATGCATTTCGATATCCAAATCATTAGGTGGTGGTGGATTTAAACTTGAACCATGTTCTTGAGCCTCAATGACTAGATTTCCATAGAGTTTAGCTCAGGTTTGGATTTCAACACTCTCCACACCATAAATGGCAGATGATCCTTCACTGGAAGGATGAGTACCACCGTTGCCCCTTTGGGGGGGTTGCGGCGGGTTTGCAACCATGTGTTGATGTTGCTATTGTGGATTAGGGGAGGGATTGTGAAGGACGACAGGTGTCCTTCCAGACTCCTTGTTTGTAATACAATATGTGCATTTGTGCAGCCAAGGACATTTGTATGTCAAATGCTCCTCCGCACAGATTCTGCAAGGGAATTTCATTGGTTTCTCCTTTCCTTTATCGTTTTTAGTAGTGTTTTTCTGATTGGGATTATTCTGAGTACTCGATTGCTCTTCAGAAGGAGAGGTATTTTTCTTATTCTTCTTGTTCTTTCTTCTAGGTTTTTGTGAAGACTGCACAAATTTTACCTCAGAGGTAAAAAAGAATAGTCGATTGGTTAGGGGTGGTGGCAGTCGAAGATGGTTAGGAATTTTGCACCAACGATACCGTCAACGTGTGCTCTGGATAATTGAGTAGCGAGAGTATTCAGGTTGCCAGGGTCATGGGGGATCAAGTCATACAATGTGCCAGATTGCGAATAGATGAGATCTAGATGATGCACACGATGGATGGATTGGTCTTCCGTGACCGCACCAGACAACCAAACATCCTTAGCGAGGGGTGGTAAGAGTGACTTACAAAACCAGTTTGATAAGAGATGATCTAGAATTGGCACTTTGACTGACCTCTACCTACATCTCCATTCATGAATGTGATCAGAGATGTGGGTGGTGGTGTCTTGGTGCAACGAGGTTAAGAGTTTCGTTCCGGTTTCGTATCAAATAGGTGATTGGAAGTTCTTAAGAAATTATGTTGCTAACGCACCAAAATTATTGACGGCCCCACGTGGTAATGCAATGTACCATTTGGCAGCGTTGTTTGTGAGAGTGCGGGGGAAAATTCTGAGTCAGATACTATCATCCACCATGGAGTTAGAAACAAACCATAGATGAAAGGTGGTGATGTGTGTAGCCGGATCCTCCCCTTGTTTCCCTTTGAATTTAGGGATGCAAACAAAATCTTGTGTGGTACTGGAGGCCAGAGTGGGTTGTGGTTGATGGGATCGTTGGTCAATTTGTAGAGGTCGGGGATGTATAAAGCTGCCAAGAATGGAAATTGTGTGTTTGCCCTTGGATCTAGCCAAGGAAGAGTTGGCTAACCATTCAGACCGTAGGGTCCACCCATCAATGTGTTACCAATGGGATACATAGGACTTTGTTGATAAAGTTCCTAGTAATTGGGGGTGTAGGGGTGTATGGTTATTTTCCATAGGGTATGTTGTACTAGGGGACAAAATGTTGGTTCCCCCAGTGTAATAGTTTCCCCCTTGCCCAAATTGGTTTTGGGGTTGGGTTGCCCATATGGACGTGATAGAGTCTGCTATTCGCATAGTTGACCATCGACATAGACCCTACACCGGAAGTTTGACCACTCAAAGGAACAACATTAAAAATTGGTTGTCATGTTTGTCCTAGAGAATGTAGGGGCACCGAAGTGCCCCCGGGCATATATGTATTGGTGACATTGCCCCCTGACATAATAGCCAAGGGGTTTGAACTCAGCAATGGGTTCAAACTGAAAGGGTTGCTAAAAGGAACTGAAGTAGCCCCACTAGTGGGAGCAGAATCCGTGGGTCTCAGTGCAGTCACAATAGGAGCAGATCCCAAAGGGTTCGGAGGTATGCTTAAAATTGTGGTGATTGGATTATTGGGACCGGGTATAGCCTGGCTACTGGGGTTGACAATAATTTGCATAGAACTGACAACTAGCGAGGAATATGGTGGTGGAATCGAGTTGGACACCAATGACATCGACCCCATGGGTGCTGGTTTTGAAATGGATGTAGGTACAACCGAAGACATGATTGGCACTAGTGTAACATGAAATAACAATGGCCCTGACAGGTTAGTGGGAGGAGGATTGTAAGGAGGTACGACTCCATCCGTAAAAGGATTCTCTAGAAACTCCATATGATATGGAGCTATATGAAATTCAGGGGTTCTCATTGGAGACTGCTCTTCCGAAGAAGGCACTGGCTCACCGAGACTTGACTCCTCCCCCGGTGTCAACGAAGGGAGACCTTGCTGTCGTCTAGAAAGATGATGAGGGTCAAAGGACACCACAATGACCTGTTTAATTTTATCAAATTTAATATTGTGATGTATTATAAATTCTCAGTGATAGTAACTACACACCTAAAAAAGAAAAAGAAAAAGAAAAAAGGACTTCTAAAATCAATCAATAAAGCAACCAGAAGGGGTATGACCCTGTCTGAGTACTACCATTTTCTGGAGATGAAACCCAATATCACAATAGCATACAGAGAGAGTTGGCCAAATATATTGTTACAGTTACTCTAGAGCTTTGCCTGAACCTCAGACAATGGGTGTAAGCACTCTCGTGAAGACGAGTACCCTCCTAGAGACCAAAGATAGAATAGGTTTGTCTGTTTTAGGTACCAAGGCAGCCTGCCCCAGTCACCTTGTGTAAGTCCCTAAAAATTCTGGCAACTAAAGATACCTCAAATCGTAGACACTGCCAAGGGGGTCACGGTCGTAGACAACATGCTATATGGGCAGAACACCTAGATCCCCGATCTAGTTTCGACATCCCCGAGGGGAAACCCAATATATAGCATGCAATCAGAGGCGGGATACCTTCTCATGCACCCTAGTGTTGTCTCACGCTTAACTCTAGTAGTAGTGGAGTGGTCTCGACAGTATGAGTGCAACAAGATTTCACTTTTTAATGACTCTAGTTTCAAGTTTTTTGATCTTGGGTGATTTTCTCACTTCACCTACCCCAAGATCCTAGCCTAAACTATTGTTTGTGTGAGCTCAAAAAAATTTATATGATTAATTTTATTATCGCTTGATTCTTAGTGTACTTGATTATTAGTCTTGTGGAGGGGGAGGGGACGTATGAAATGTAATGAGACTCTAACTCAAAACCATGCAGAAAAATGCTCTAAATATTCAATTTCAATGAAGATTTTATTCTACAGGGAGAGATATTTCAAACATACATGCACCAAACATACAAATAACATAGTTCAACCTAAAAAGATTCATACATCTATCTATCCTCTCTAACAGATTTTTTAACCAAGAAAAAATTCAAAATGAATTCGGTTATGTTCAGAAAACTTTAAAAAAAAATCTTCTTCAAAAATTAGATGCTTTAAACACTAACTTTTTAAACAAGAGAACTAAACATGCTAGCTGGTAACCAAGCACAGGGATCCAAGAAAAGAAGCTAATCTAGTAGGCAATAACTCCACGATCAAAGGGGAACACTTTAAGGGTGTAAATAGGAGATTCTGGCTGGGTAACGCTGGCAAGCAGAGGCTACAGAGAATTAATGATAGGACTAATGCATTGTATTTGAGCATAAGAAGTTTTATAACGCACTGAAACACTCTTAGCAGGAGCGTTACTCAAGGTAAAATTGTACAAATGGCTAGGCTGGGTCTATTCTAGACTGTGTGAGCTACTGAGATGATTACAGAGCATGCAGGCTGATCAGAAGGGTATTGGAGTAGAGGGAAAGAGCCAAAGGTCAAGGAACAATCCGAAAATGTGGGGTTAAATCTCGAGTGGAGTCGCCATTTCTGCTAGAGGGTAAAATGCTTGGGTGGTGGTTGATAAGTATCCCTCTCAAAGATTTTTTGTGCCTGAGGCAGACTGTCAGATTAGCTATAAAGTTACAAAGATACTGCATACATGGTCATACTAATATATAATTGACAAAGTGATATTTAGAATGATTACATCTTTGCAGATAACAGATCCTATGGAGAGCGGTAAGAGGCGTGGTAGAAGCCTTTCCTCACCGGCTCGAAATCCAGATCATGCACCCAATCAAAGCACTCGTGTAATCTTCACCGTGGTATCGCTAACTAGCAATTAAATAAGTATATAATCAACATTAAACCATGCAAATCTGAGCTATTTATATCATGATTCATAGACAAATGAACAAAAAATGTGACACTGAAACATCAAATGGAAAAAATAGATACAGTTCTATTAATTTATAAGAAGGAGGATTACAATCATTGGTTGTACCAAGCCCTCCTTAATCTTCCATTTCCTCTCTCTCTTTCTCTATCTCCGAGTGTGATGATGTTGGCCTAGGAGTCCTCAATGAACCTTGCCAATCCTTAAGCCTAACACTCAACAATGAAACTCTGCTCTACATATGATCAAACCTTCGACCTTAGACCAAGAGCCCAAACCTCCAATTTATAGGAAATGGAGAGGACAAACCTTGCCAATCCTTTCAACCAGTTAAAATAGGGAAAGATATTTTGATGTTTCCTAGATTTTCTTTGTTTTTTCCTTCCATAGGAGTTCAATTGTGTTTGGAAATATCTAATAAAAGTTTTGTACCATAAGTTTCTATTTTTGAACTGACTCTTTCTAAGAAAAATCAGGAAATGCCAGTAAGTTTCCGCGAGATATTTCCCTTTTTAGATTCAAATATAGATAACACTGCCCTTTAGGTAAGACAAAGCGTTAGCCTAGGCACTAACACTCCCTTTTCATGGATGGGGTGCATTATAACTTGGCATAGCTGCCTCTGGGGGTGCGTTACCTTGGAAAAATGGGTCTTGTCTAGGTCATTTTCTTCCTTCCATGTTACCTTCTCCTATGAGATGATGAGGAGGTCATTTTCCCTGTAACACGAGTGTGCCAACTGATGGGATCCTATGGGTTCTCACCATGAAATCAAAAATTTTATATATCCATACATATGAGGCCTAGATATTTCCAATGAAAGAGGCGAGCTACATGTTGTTCTTGATCAACATATGAACTCTTGCTTTCTCTAGCTCTGCATGCAGCTTTATCTTCTTGACCAAGTTAAGCAGTGCCCCCTTGTATCGTAGTGTCCAATTGTGAATGACAGTGATAGAAGCTTGCACATTCCTAAGGATATTGACAAACTCTTTGATCTATCATTGCAATTCATGTAAGCAAAAAACTATTTTATGTATGGTCATGAGCTCCTCATAGAGGTCCCGCATAGTGTCTCTAAGTGGGGATACTTCGGAAAGTATCGTTGCTCTCATCTCCTCCAGGTAGACCTGTGCAGAAGGTGCCTTCCACACTACTACAATGAGCTATTCATTCTATTGTGGGGAAGCCTATAGATTCTGTACAAATTATTTATTCTCAGCCATCAAATAATGAGAGTTATATTTTTCCACAACTACAAAGGCCAAGTTAGCTTCAAAAATAGAATTTGGATTCTTTATGGTGTCTACCACTATCACCCTTTCTCTCATAAATGTAGGTGATGCATGATCATCCAAGAAGTTATTTCTCTGCACTTGTAAATTATTGTTTTGCAGTTCATCAAATGATATATTTTACACATCCATCACTAGATCATCATCAAGGGGAAATATCTCCCCTTCCTCACTCAGGGATGGATTTGTTGCTAGAGGTGGTGGAGTCAGAACGGTGGCTTGTGGTGCACTAGGCATCAGGTACACATCTTCATCATGTGGCTCTAGCCCCAACTCCATATCTGAAACTTCAATCAACTCCTCAATCTTTTGAGCAAGCTCTCAAACCCGCATTTGTTCGCTCATTCCCTTTGCTGTTGGTTGATCTTGTTCTTGGTATTAAACCTATATGGGTTTAGTTTCTTCCACTATGGCATGTTTCCATCCTTCTTTTTCCTTCTTATACTTCTCCTCTTGTTCTCTTCTCCTTAGCTCTCATTCTTTCCTTAGCTCTTGTTCTTCTTTCTACGCTCTCAACTCTGCTTCCTCTAAGATTTGCTTCTCTCTCTTCCTCCTCTCTGATCTTTGTAGCCTCTCCCTCCTCTTTGCTTCTATTTCCAAAGGTGTTTTTGCAACAATTGGATCTGCTTCCATCTTCCATATTTTCTCCTCCTCTACACTGTTAGTGACCGTCCTCTTTCCCTTATCTTGTACTGGGTTGTCTTTTGTTGATGTTTCTTCTAGAACTATTATAATCTGTGGAGTATCCTCTGAGGTCCTAGCTATACTGATTGGTTTGCGAGTTCTAAAATATTTGTAACAATTCTTCCATGGTTCCTCCTCGATCCAATGAAATGTCCCACTGAACAAATTGTAGTATATTATCGCTCATTGGTCCTGGAAAATTCCCCTCAGATCATACAGATTGAAGTCTTTTGTACCGAACTCAAACTTCACTATGGATTTCACTTTGGTATCTGCAACTTTGAGATACGTGATATCGTATAATACGATATGAAAAGGAAGTGTGAGCCATGGTGCTTTCTTCTTCCTATGCAGTGCTGCAGACAACCCTGTGGCTAGATGGTAATATAATTATTGCATGAAAAGTTTGTCAGTTGCATATATTGGCAAAAAATGTCACAGATTTTGTCTGCCCAACACTTTGATCAATGTGTCATCTAATAAGGCGAACCATTCTACAATCTCTAAATTGCCTCCATCTCTCCTCAAGACATGTAAGATGGGTCCTCCTGAAATATAAGCCTATATAGTAGGATGATGAAGTGACCAATCAACTACTCCATAACTTCTCTATGGTTGAAATATGAAAGAAACTTGCAATAAATATGCACGACATTTTCTCTCAGTGTCCACATCCAATTCATGCCATGAAACTGATTTTGTGCACAGATTGCATCTAGTAAGTATGCAGACATATAGAAATTTTCTTGATCTCCCTTGGGACAAAAGATATGACCATTTGAACGACTTACCATTGTTCACCAACTGGTTTAATAAGACAACCCACCCCTTAGGAAAGGTCTTTGTGGTCGATTGGACATATATTCTACAAGCTAAGATGACCAAGAGTTGGTAGGCCTTCCTGAGTGACTTTGTCTTGTATGTGTGGGTTGGTGTTTGTCTAAACTTCGATGGCTCCTTCGCCCAACTTATAACAATATCCTTCCTACTCGCAAAACTATGTGTGGTATAGAATAATGATTCCATGATATTTAATGGCTCGGGAAGATGATACATTCGTTGAAAATATTCTTCCATATATGTTGCAATATTTTGTCCACTAGTGTTGCTCAGTGTCATAGTTTTCTCATCAATGTGTGAGACAACCCAACTGATCACACCTACATAGGGAAGGTTGGATACTTGCATGAAAAATTATACAGTCCTTACTGTCAGATGATGAGATAAACTTGTCGATCCTCTAAATCTACCCCAAATTCCTTTGCAAAAGCATCTTTCAGTTGCTTCCATGTCATTTTGATTCCTTTTCTATAAAAAATAGAGTATTTACATATATTGGCAAGTTAACCGGTGCTTTCTCAACTACTTCCCCAGTACTGCTCTCAGTGGTTTTTTTTGAAGCATCTCTCTTAGGTTCCATGGTAATATTGACTGTTGGATAGGTGCTCAACAATTTTTGTACCTGTGGTACAAAAAATACACTCTTGGAAAACGAACATCAATCATAAGCAAAAAAAAATTCAAGGCATGTTCAAGCAACAAATCGGGCATCTCATGGGAAGGATTGCGAAATTTTCACTAGAAAGAGGGGCTTGATACTGAAGGGATTTGTGCACAGTGCAGTCCCAGTAGTCCGGGTCAAAGATTTAGGTTCGATATTTTGCAATGCACATTTCATCCTAGGAAGTGGTCTAGAAGAAATTGCACATTACACTGTCTCAATGGTTGAGGATGCAGACTGAGCCCTGTAACTGCACAATGTGTCATTGGGCCAACCTATACTTCATACTGTGTAGTTCCAGAGGCCAAGATCTCAGCTTGGACCTTAAGATTGCACAGTGCCCAACTAGGCAAAGTGAAAATTGGCTAAGGGAATGAAATATTTGCCCAAGGGAAGTGTGAGAAATGAGCAGATATGAGAGATAGTGATGGATTAATTTCATATATTACTAAATGTGAATGAAATAAGACAAATCAAGTGCATAAACTGAATAAACGAGAAGAAAACCAAATCGGTGAGGAGAGTTGTCGCAACAACGAAAATCGGTGAAAAAAATTAAGAAACCGTTGTGACACTTGTGAAATGAAAATGATAACTTAAAACATCAATTCTAAAATCTAAATCAAGTTTAAACTCCAACATGAATACAAATAAATAATAAAAACAAGAATCGCACAAGCCAAATGGCGAAAAGCGACAAAAAAAGAGAAAAAAGCGATAAATGTGAAACTCACTCGGAAAAGCGACGATGATCGCACCGAAGGTTCCTTTATCTCCTCGGGAATGCTAGATATACAAGAGAGAGTGTGAAAATGATCTCTAATGGCGTCGATTAAATGTATTTTAGAAAATTAAGGTTTATGACGTGCATGCCTAAAATCAAGGAAAAAGTGACACATGGCAAAAGCTTACAAAAATAATATGTGTGTCTCCTTCGGGTTAGTAAAAATAGATCCCTAATTTTTTGGGATTCATTTTTATATTTTTAGCTTTTCTACTTTTTCAGGAAAAACTTGTCATGCACATCACTGGGAAAGACTACACAATTTTGAGAACTGGGCAACTTTTCGACTCAGTGTAATGCGCATTTTCTGAGCTCAGTGAGGGATTGCACAATTTATAGGTTCAACGTTGGGTTGACTTCCATGACTGTGAAATATATGATCTCAAGGCTAGATTCCAGTCATGACTATGAAATTCTAATAGACAAGGCTACTTGCCCTCATGGATTGCGCAGTTCCTTGAGGCAAGCCCAGAAATGTTGTGCAAGACTAAGTTAGGATCCTTACTTGTGACTTAGAAAGATTAGCTAAGTGAAAATTGAGTGAAAAAAAGCAGACATAAAGGATAAGTATCAATCAAAGCATGAAAATCGGATAGAAATGCATGATAATATCCTGTGAAAAGAAGGTTAGGCTCCAAAATTTAAGCAAAGGAAAAAATTTGGAGGGTGGTTGTAGCTGCTACAACACTAGTGACACATTGGTATAACTCCACCTCTCTGAATGAATATTGTATCATGAAAAAATGGTGTCACCTTTCAATAAGTATTGTTCATTTTATTTATTATGACAACTTTCTCACTTAGTCTGAGTTAAAGGCGTGGTTCCATCCATCCTCTTCATCGATGACACACTAACCAAGCCAAGTAAAACTAAGTTGTTTCGATTGGGGATGAGGAGTATATAAGTGCACAAGTAAAATATATTTTCAGATCTTGTTTTCATCTCTGGTGTTGCTCCGATATGAGCAGGCCTGGACAGTGCCCTAACAAAGTCACTTCAGGAACACAAACACGGCTCCACTGCCAGCGAACCTGGATAGTACCCCTACGGAGTTTCTTACTTCACCTCTATAAGTAGGAAGCCCTTCTCTTCTTTCAACCTTTATTTATTTATTTATTTTATATATTTTCATTTTTTCATGTTTTTTTTCGAAGAACTGTGCATATGCACTTATTTACTTCATGGGGCGGAAGAGGGATCCCGACTTATTGAGAGAAGAAGAGGTTGTCCCTTCAGAGAAGGATATTTTATATACACCTCTAACATACTTGTTAAGATTTTCGTTCCCAACTAGGTTGAAAAGGTTTAACTGAAAATATAAAACCGATTAGATTAGGCAGTACCACTTAAAATCCAAACATCGAGATTTCACTGCGCTTTTCTTCGATAAGGAACATATTTTACTTCATAGTATCATCAACTTAAGAGAATGCAATATTCGCCCAAAGATAGGGAATACACAAAAAATCAAGCGTTGATAGTAGAACAACTTCCTCTTGGATTTCACCATGCTTGTTGCAGAAGCCAAACATGGTCTCATGCAATAACTAGCCTATATCTGAAAAAAAAGAAAAGGAAAGAAGTCGAATGAAAACAAATGAATGCAAAGAAAATAAAAATGCTACTCCTAATCCTAACCTAAGTAGAGCATAGGCCAAAGTCACATAAAGTGATACTTCCAATGCTACCATCAGCGCAATTATTGGCCTATGAAGGTGAGGGAATCCAAGTCAATAAAGATATATGTAATGTTCCTAAATTAACCTCAGCTAATTTGGAACATTAATTTTACCTTATTCACTTTGTATTTCATGTTTTATGAATAAATTGTCAAGAAGGATGTCTAATCCTCTTGCAAATAAAGAATAAATCAGCGCATGTGTGAAAAGAGACATATTCAAGCCATTGGAATAAAATCTTGCAGGTGTGAAAGGGCCAAGACCACCAAAGGAGATCCTATTTGACCAAGTCAATAGCGCTGTCTAGGTTCATTGAACCTCCTTGATGGATTGCATAGTTTTAGAAGGGGTTTCCAAGTGTGAAAGGAACCAAAGGATGAAAGTGGTTTAGGGTTTTCCAAGAGACTCTAATGCTATAAAAGGAGGGTGAAGGCTCATGAGGATGTGGTTGATCATTTTTCATTTTCTGAGCTTGCTAAGGCAACTCCATTTCTCTTTGCTGTTTAGCAAGAGAAAGAGAGGATCTCCTTTTTAGGAATCCTCTATCCTTCTTTGAGTAGCTCTTGGAGGGAAGTGAGCTAGATTGAACCACTATCAGGTTGGAGTCCAAGCTATGCTTGTATTGACAACGCTGGCTCATTGAGGGTTTTTCTGCTGCAGCAAGTGTAGTAAGTGGGAATTCTAGATCTGCAAGGATCTAGTAGTTTTGAGGGATTTATCTCAGGGAGGGTGTCTTGTGACCACCCGGAATAGGATCTCTGTTACATTTTAATTTCAGATCTGTGTATTTTTCCTATTTTAATATTCAGCCCTAGCTACTGCACAGTCTCCTTTCTCTACTGTATTATTTTATGTATTGCTTCAACTGCTAGCTGCATATCTCTCATTGAACTTATTTCTGGTGATTGAGGCTTTCCTTTCACCTTGAATATTAATGAAGTAGATTGCTGATATCTTATGTTCAGATCTGATGTATATTATGAATAAATTCATCTTTAGAAATTATTGAAGCTTTCTGCAGTTCTGTGTATAAAAAGTTAGATCTACACTTTGTTATCCAATATTTTGATGAAATTCCAAAGGGATCTTGTAAAGAAGGCTATGTAGTTTCCAGATCTGGTATGGATCTGATGTTGCAGCCATATATCTTCTGTAGATCTGATATTTCATGTCTAACTTCTGAAGCACACTTGGTAGGATGTTGTTCAAACATTTCTGCAACTTTTACATATATTGCAGCTCCTAGATCTAAAGATTTCTTGTTCATTTCTTCATAGAATTCACTTTATTCATTGGGAAGCTCCATTAAAAGTATAATTTTCTGCTGCTATATTTTTATATATGTCTGATGGTTGTTTTTCCTGAAACTGTGCAATTCTGAAGTGGGTTCTTCTTCATTCCACTAGCTCTTCTCTTTAGCTGATTTTTAACTAGTCAGCTTCGTGGGAGATCTGTTTAAAGCCCTTAAACCCATTTTTTTTTTCCCTAAAATCAGCATGGAGGTCTCACACAGCCTATACTAAGGGAACCTAGCCCTGAGCAGCATTATTCTTGCACCACTATTCTTATACAACGTTTTTCCTGAGCCTCTTGTAGTTTTTCCTAGTAGTGGAATTTCCCGCTTCTCCCTTGTTTTGTTTTTACTTCTCTTTTGGACCCATTATTTAGATTTATAGATCTAAGGGTCCCAAGGGTATTAAAATCCAAGAGGAGTGTGTCATTCCCACACTTGTTTTGTTTCATCAGTCTTCTTTAGACAGAGTTTGGAACAGGCCAGGAAGCCTCTGGTTTTCACCCTCTCTTTAGAGGTGATATAACCAGTAAATGCCCCACCAGTATATCTCTGGTTTAGAATTTTCTGGCGTGTTTTCCATACTACTGTGATCCCATAGTGGAATATCCCAAGATATTCCCTACTATGCCTAATTTTCCCCATTTGGAATATTACAATATATAAGCATAAAAATAAACAAGAAATATAAGACAATGCAAACCATAACATTTGAAGTTTGAATGAACACACAGAAAATTGAAGACGAAAATAGCACGATTTTTGTTGTTGTTGTTGTGTCATGGTATTGTGACACACTGCAAGTCGAAGACTCACAAGCACAAAATTTCAAACAATGAAGGTGAGCAAACATAAATAAAGAAGAAATTTTTTATTTTTCCACAATGCTCACTACATATGACTCCTCCAATGACTGAGCGATAGGATCACATAATATAGATAGAGGATGCGAAAATTGTAAAACAAATTGATCTTCAATACATGCAATAGAGTGATGAAGAACCTAAAAAGATTCAACACTCTTGTTGGGGAAATATATTGCTATAATTTCCAACATTAAGTTATCAATCTAGGGCTCATAAGCTTCGAGGTACAAGCACAGGGAACGCAGGATTAGAGCATCTAACCTAGACTACAGTAGAAATCAACTTGTTTTTTGAGTACAAAATTGTTATTTCTAATTGAAGCTAATCAATTAAGGAAAACATGCTTAAACAAATAATAAATTCTAATCACTGTGCAAATGAAACTAACTCTAATTAATCATAAACCAAGCAATACAAATTACCAGTGAAATGATTTTAATCTAAATGAAAATATCAATCTGAATACTAAGATCTATTGAATCTAAATACAAGAATCTTAAATCAATCAAGATTAATTTAAAATGATACCAAACTTATGCTAAATCTTAATCCCAATAAAATTCACTCTCATTCAAATGATCTTAAACTAAGGCAATGAACAAACAAGACTTCAAATAATCTAATTCCCGAGATGCATAAAACAAATCAAATAGGCATTCAAACTAACCTATGTCACCACTTTGCAATTGCTTCAAAAGAAACTAAGTAAACCAAGATTTTAATTGACATGCTTCAGATCTAAGAGACTACAAAATAAGAAACTAGATGTATAAGAAATTAATAAACCCTAGTAAATAATATTTTAAATTAAGTAGATTAATAAACCCAAGACATTATCAATATTATAAACCAAAATAAGTAATAAACCCAAGGGTTTAATATTATAAACCAAACTAATTAGTGAACCCAGGGTATAAATATTAATATTGTAAACCAAGAAATCAATAAACCCTAATAAGAAATATTTTAAACTTAAGAGATTAATAAACTCTAAGAATTAATATTTTAAACTCAAGAGATTAATAAACCCAAGGGGTTTCCCCATCACAACATTTCCATCTAGAGAGAGAAGAGATGGCGAAGCGCGAAAGTTTTACCCATGCTAGGGTTTCTTCAAGCCTGACCGCCAATGCCATTCTGGAATTCACCTAGGCCCTGTTTGGCCATGCTGCCGCCGCCGACTACATTGCAAACCCAGGAGACTCTACGGTATTCACCACCGCAGCTCCTTGCGGCCTCCCTCGATCGAATCTAATCTGGCTGCGAGCTTCTCCTTTCCAAGCTGTCGTCGCCTTTGCCCAGGAGGACAGACTCAGGGTCACTCCAGTCACGAGTTGCCACACGAAGGAAAACGGGAATCAAGCCAAAGATGGGCTTCTGTGCTACGCCAACGCTGAAGAAAAAATGAAGGCGGCTCTACCTCTCCTATAGCACCTCAGCTACCATGCAGATCCAGTTCTTAGAAATTACCCTACCTCATTTCAGATCCAAATCTTGCAACTCTCAAGCAAAACAATATTGCAATGGGTGCGTTCTTTGGATCTGGTGCAGAATCTTAAGTTAAATATGGAGCGTCGGAGTGGGATACCCTCAGTCCTCCAGAGACTTCTTTACCAAGGTAAACAACTCAAGGACCTTCTTCCCCTCTCATTTTACAACATTAACAGAAATGATTCTATTGTGCTCTCCCTTCATTTGAGAGGAGGCACAGTTGGATAGTCATATTTAGCCCCTAATTTCTCATACAAAGATGTTGTACATTCTCAGAACCCCAAACCCCCTAAAGCCACCAAGCCCCAGCCTTTTCTGGTTGACAAGTTGGAGAATGTTCCCTCTGTTGAGATCTCCCATCCAAATCTTGCAGAAGATCTTCAAAAATTTGCAGAAAAAACCATCATTTGCAGATTTAATGGCCTTTGGCCGCGTACAAAGGAACTCTATGAATGGATCCATGCTAACTGGACTAGAAAATGCAAGGTCAACTTCTGTTCAAAAGGATTCTGCATAGTATTGTTTGATCACTCTAAGCATTATCAACATGCCTTAGAGGAAGGTCCTGGGTTTTTGGGAATAGCAGGGCTCTTCTTAACCCTATGGTTCCCAGAATTCGACCCAACTACAACGGTCATCACCAAGACACTTGTCTGGGTAAGGCTGGCCAACTTACTATCCCATCTATGGCATCTGGCAGTCTACAGAGGCATAGGCAACGCTTTGGGCTGCTTTGTAACGGTAGATTATGGGAGGGAAATTCAGGGTCTCTACACATATGCCAGAATATGTGTGGAATTAGACATAAGCAACGACCTGCCCGACCAAATCATCATCAAGGTTAGCGAATTGGTTTGGACTCAGATCTTAGATTATGAGAACACTGCATTCCGCTACCTCCATTGTCACCAAACATGGCATTTGCAGAACTCTTGCCCCACATTCCCTGCAAAAAAGAAAAAGGAAAATAGTACAAGATCCAAATCCAAAAGATGGACTCCTTGTACCCCGTCGCCAGCTATAGACCCTGAATCCTCGAGTTTAGAAGATGAAGGGAGTGACACAGATTTGGATCTTGCTCCTTAGACGAAGAACTTGTCTACCATTGCATTTGAACATCCTCCTGATGCTACAATCACTCATAAACGCATTCATGAGTCCTCCTCCTCTGATTCAGATAAGGAGCTCCCACATTTTGAGAACTCCAGTCTTCAAATCTTCCTAGCACACACTCACCAGGATGGTTGGGTTAAAGTCAACAAAAAGAAAGGGAAAAAACTTTGTGTGGAGGCCTCTGCCCAAGTTGGGTAGAAGTCGGTCATTTCCAGCCCTCTAGTCACATGTTGCAGCTCCTTGCTTGTTTCTTTTTTTCTCACCGGGACCGAGGTTGATAGTTTATCATTTCCGGTTGGCCGGAATCTTGTTTCTCTTGATTGTATTTTCATCATGTACCATATTTTTGCTTAATAGAATTAGTCCAATTCAAAAAAAAAAAAAAAAACCCCAAGGGGTTATTAATATTATAAAAAAAATAAAAAATAAAAAACCCAAGGGGTTATTAATATTATAAACAAAAACAACTAATAAACCCAAGGGTTTGATATTACAAACCAAAGGAATTGGTGAACCCAAAGCATAAATATTAAAGACCTAAGTGATCAATAAGGCCAAGTGGTCAATATTAAAAACAAAAAAGATTAATAAACCCTAAGAATTAATATTTTTAACTCAAAAACCTAAGAAATTAATAAACCATAAGAATTAATATTTTTAACTCAAGAGATTTTAAGACCCAAGGGTGGGTTCATATTATAAATGAAAAGAACTAATAAACCCAAGGAATTGTTGAACCTAAGGGATACATATTAAAAACCTAAGGGATCAATAAGGCGAAGGGATCAATATGAAAAACTAAAGATATTAATGAAGACTACAAATTAATATCTTAAACAAAAAGGTTTGATAAACTCACATGATTATGAATATTATAAACTTAGGGGGGGAATATTAAACCTAAGAGATTAACATTATAAACCCCAAGTATATAAAAACCTTTAGATAAATATTATAAACCGTAAAATAAACATGATTGAGCATGCTTGATTTAAACATTGAGACAATTGTTGTCACAATGTGACGTTGGACAAAGAATGACCATGGTTTTCCATGTTTGATTTTCATATTGAGACAATCTTTGTCACAATGTGACATTTGACCATGGAAAACCTTGATGGACTACAACTAACTATGATTAACAATGGTAGCCCATTGCTGATTTTCATATTGAGACAATGTTTTTCATAATTTGACATTGGACCATGCATTAATATTAAAGTGTATGATTAATATTGAACGCCTAATATTACCAACCCAAAGAATTAGAAAACTTAAGCGATTAATAAACTCTAAGAATTAATATCTTAAACTCAAAACCTAAGAATTAATAATTTAAACTCGAGATTAATAAAATGAATGGATTATTAATAATATAAACCAAAAGAAATAATAAACCCAAGGGATAAATATTAATATTATAAACCAAGAAATTAATAAATCATAAGAATTAATATTTTAAACTCAAAAGATTAATAAACCATAAGAATTAATATTTTATACTCAAGAGATTAATAAACTCAATGGGTTATTACTATTATAAATCAAAATAACTAATAAACCCCAAGTGTTTAATATTACAAACCAAAGGAATTGGTTAACCCAATGGATAAATATTAAAGACCTAAGGTATCAATAATGGCAAGGGATCAATATTAAAATGCAAGAGATAATAAAACCTAAGAATCGATATTACGAACCAAAATATTATAATCTGTGTTTTATAAACTCTAATATTAAACACAATATTATAAACCGTAATATTAAACCCAAATATTATAAACCCAATATTAAACCCTAATTCTAAACCTTATATATCAAAATCTATATTATAACCCAACACAATATGCCATAATGTAAATCATAATATTAAAACTCAAAAGATTAATAAACCCAAGGGATTATTAATATTATAAACTGAAAGAATTAATAAACGCAAGGGTTTAGTATTATAAACCAAAGGATAAATAAAAAAAACCTACGGGATCAATAAGGCCAATGGATCAATATTAAAAACAAAAAAAGATTAATAAACCCTAAGAATAAAAATTTTAAACGCAAAAACCTAAGAAATTGCTAAACCCTAATAATTAGTATTTTAAATTAAATAGATTAATAATCTCAAGACATTATTAATATTATAAACCAAAAGAAGTAATCAACCCAAGGGATAAATATTAATATTACAAACCAAGAAATTAATAAACCATAATAATTAATATTTTAAACTGAAGATATTAATAAACCCTAAGAATTAATATTTTAAACTCAAGAGATTAATAAACCCAAGGGTTTATTAATATTATAAACAAAAGAACTAATAACCCCAAGGGTTTTATATTATAAACCCAAAGAATTAGTGAACCCAAGGGATACATATTAAAAACCTAAGGGATCAATAAAGCGAAGGGATCAATATGAAAAACTGAAGAGATTAATGAAGCCTACAAATTAATATCTTAAACAAAAAGGTTTGATAAACTCACATGATTATGAATATTATAAACTCACGGGGAAAATATTAAACCTAAGAGATTAATATTATAAACCCCAAGTATATAAAAACCTTTAGATAAATATTATAAACCGTAAAATAAACATGATTGAGCATGCTTGATTTAAACATTGAGACAATTGTTGTCACAATGCGATGTTGGACAAAGAATGACCATGGTTTACCATGGTTGATTTTCATATTGAGACAATATTTGTCACAATGTGACATTCGACCATGGAAGACCTTGATGGACTACAACTAACTATGATTAACAATGGTAGCCCATTGTGGATTTCCATATTGAGACAATGTTTTTCATAATATGACATTGGACCATGCATTAATATTAAAGTGTACAACTAATATTTAACGCCTAATATTACCAATCCAAAGGATTAGAAAACTCAAGGGATTAATAAACCCTAAGAATGAATATCTTAAACTCAAAACCTAAGAATTAATAATTTAAACTCGAGATTAATAAACCGAATGGATTATTAAAATTATAAACCAAAAGAAATAATAAACTCAAGGGTTTAATATTATAAACCAAAGGAATTGGTGAACCCAAGGGATAAATATTAATATTATAAACCAAGAAATTAATAAATCATAAGTATTAATATTTTAAGCTCAAGAGATTAATAAACCCTAAGAATTAATATTTTATACTCAAGAGATTAATAAACTCAATGAGTTATTACTATTATAAACCAAAATAACTAATAAACCCCAAGTGTTTAATATTACAAACCAAATGAATTGGTTAACCCAATGGATAAATATTAAAGACCTAACAGATCAATAATGGCAAGGGATCAATATTAAAATGCAAGAGATAATAAAACCTAAGAATCAATATTACGAACCAAAATATTATAATCCATGTTTTTATAAACTCTAATATTAAACACAATATTATAAACCCTAATATTAAACCCAAATATTATAAAGCCAATATTAAACCCTAATTCTAAACCTTATATATAAGAATCTATATTATAACCCAACACATTACGCCATAATGTAAATCATAATATTAAAACTCAAAAGATTAATAAACCCAAGGGATTATTAATATTATAAACTGAAAGAACTAATAAACGTAAGGGTTTAATATTATAAACCAAAAGAATCAGTAAACCAAAGGATAAATAAATAAAAAACCTACGGGATCAATAAGGCCAATGGATCAATATTAAAAACAAAAAATGATTAATAAACCCTAAGAATAAAAAATTTAAACTAAAAAACCTAAGAAATTACTAAACCGTAATAATTAATATTTTAAATTAAATAGATTAATAAACCCAACACACTATTAATATTATAAACCAAAAGAAGTAATAAACCCAAGAGATAAATATTAATATTATAAACTAAGAAATTAATAAACCCTAATAATTAATATTTTAAACTCAAGAGATTAATAAACCCTAAGAATTAATATTTTTAACTCAAGAGATTTTAAGACCCAAGGGTGGTTTAATATTATAAACGGAAAGAACTAATAAACCCAAGTGTTTTATATTATAAACCCAATGAATCGGTGAACCCAAGGGATAAATATTAAAAACCTAATGGATCAATAAGGGGAAGGGATCAATATGAAAAACATAAAAGATTAATAAAGCCTACAAATTAATATCTTAAACAAAAAGGTTTGATAAACTCACATGATTATAAATATTATAAACTCAAGGGAATAATATTAAACCTAAGAGATAAATATTATAAACCTTAACTATATAAAAACCTTTAGATAAATACTATAAACTGTAAAATAAACATGGTTGAGCATGCTTGATTTAAACATTGAGATAATTGTTGTCACAATGCAACGTTGGCTGAAGAATGACCATGGTTGATTTTTATATTCAGACAATCTTTGTCAGAATGTGACATTCGACCATGGAAGACCTTTATTGACTACGACTAACTATGTTTAACAATGGTAACCCATGGTTGATTTTCATATTGAGACAATGTTTTTCATAATGTGACATTGGACCATGCACTAATATTAAAGTGTACGACTAATATTTAACGCCTAGTATTACCAACCCAAAGAATTAGAAAACTCAAGGGATTAATAAACCCTAATAATTAATATCTTAAACTCAAAACCTAAGAAATGAATAAACCCTAAGAATTAATAATTTAAATTCAAGATATTAATAAACCAAAGGGATTATTAATATTAGAAACCAAAATAACTAATAAATCCAAGGGTTTAATATTATAAACCAAAGGAATTGGTGAACCGAAGGGATAAATATTAATATTATAAACCAAGAAATTAATAAATCATATGAATTAACATTTTAAACTCAAGAGATTAATAAACCATAAGAATTCATATTTTAAACTCAAGAGATTAATAAATCCAAGGGGTTATTAAATTTATAAACCAAAATAACTAATAAACCCAAGGGTTTAATATTACAAACCAAAGGAATTGGCGAACCCAAGGGATAAATATTAAATACATAAGGAATCAATAAGGCCAAGTGATCAATATTAAAAGCACAAGAGATCAATAAACCCTAATAATAAATATTATGAACCAAAATATTATAATCCCCAATGTTATAAACTCTAAATATTAAACACAATATTATAAACCCGATATTAAACCCTAACTATAAACCCTATATAATAGAATCTATATTATAACCCAACATATTACGCCATAATGTAAATCATAATATTAATACCAAATATTATAAGCCCTATATATATATATTAAACGCTCAATATTATAAACTATAATATCAAACCCAATATTATAAGCCTTATTATTAAACCCAATAATATAAACCTAAATAATATAAACCTTAATATTATACCCAAATATTAGAAACCCTCATCTTCTAAACCACAAATATTATAGACCAAAATGTTATAAATGTTACAACACCCACATTAGTAAATGTGTTTCATACATGTTGATTAGTGTATATTAAGCACACTCATAACCACAATAGCCAATGTTCTTGCATAATTTATACTAAATACTATATTACAAAGTGAACTATATTATAAATCTAATAACCCACAGGATTTTTAAACATAAGGGATCATATATTAAGCACTAATAATATTGACATATTAATATTATAAAACCAAGGCATTAATAATCCAAAGGCATTAACATTATAAACCCAAGGTATTATTATTATACAATGAAAGGATTAACAAACCCAAGGGATTATATATACTATAAACCCAAGTGATTAATGAACCCAACAAAATAATATTATAAGCCATTGGGATTAAAAAACCGAAGGGATTAATAAACTCAAGAGATATTATAATGTTATAAACGCATTACAACATTCAGAAAAATTCATGTTGAATATGGTTTATTATGGTTGACCATTTTCAACCATGATCATGTTGATTATGGTTGACTGTGGTTAGTCATGGTTGACCATATTTGACCATAGAGGCCTTGATCATGGTTGATCATGGTTGATCATGGTTGATGATATTCAACCATGGATGATCATGGTTGACTATGGTTCACCATTTTTATCATGGTTGTCCATCGTTGACTATGGTTAACCATACAGAAAATGACCATGGTTAACCATATTCAACCACGGTTAATCATGGTTGACCATAAAAACATTAATTTAACATAATGACCATGGTTAATGATGCTTGACCACAATTGATCATGGTTGACAATGGTTCAAATTAAGTGACCGTGGCTGGTCATGGTTGATCATGGTCTAAAATCACTATTTACCACAATCAAGCACGGTTGACCAAGTTCAGTGAGAAAGACCTTAATCATGGTCGATAATGGTTGAGAAAATTTAACCATGGGTAATCATGGTTGACCATCACTGATACTGATAGAATATGGTTGATCATTGTTGACTTTTATTAATTATGGTTGACAATGGTTTACAGTAGAGACATTGTCCATGGTTCACTAAATTTAGCCATGACTAACCATGCTTTACCGTGGTTGACTATAGAGATATGGATTAACCATGAATAGGGAATTGTACCATATTCAACCACAAATATGTGCATTGTTCACAATGGATGACCATAATCACGCATAGAAACCTTGCCTGACCATTATAAAAATCGTTGACTATGGTTGTCGATGAGGATTCTATAGAACATGAAATGTTTTTTTGTTAACCATGGTTGACCAAACATGACCATGTTGATCATGGTTGACCAAATTCAGCCATACGGACGTCAATATTGGTTTACCATAGTTGATCATGGTTACCGATATTCAACTATGCATGATCATGGTTGACCATAATCAACCATATGGACCTCGATCTTAGTTGACCATTGCTGATCATGGTTACTGATATTCAAACATGCATGATCATGGTTGGTAATAATCAACCATGATCGACCATGCTTGAAATTTTTTTATCATGATTGACTATTTTTATCATGGTCTATCATTGTTGGCATGCTTAACCATAGAGACAATGACCATGGTTAAGCATATTTAAACACGGTTAATCATGGTTGACCATAGAGATATTGGTTGAAATTATATCCATGGATTATGATGTGTGACCATGGTTGATGGTGGTTCAAAATTGTTGTTCATTGTTGACAATGGTTCACATTAAATGACCATGGCTGATCATGGTTGATCATGGTTAACCGTGGTGATCGACCCTGCTTGACCATGGTTGATCATGGTTGACTATTTTTATCCTGGTCGATCATGGTTGGCCATGGTTAACCATAGAGACAATGACCATGGTTAAGCATATTTAAACACGGTTAATCATGCAGTGAGCATAGAAATATTGGTTTACCATTATATCCATGGATTATGATGCGTGACCATGGTTGATGGTGGTTCGACATTGTTGTTCATCGCTGACAACGGTTCACATTAAATGACCATGGCTGATCATGGTTGATCATGGTTAATCGTGTTTGACCAAATTCAACGAGAAATACCTTAATCATGGTTGACCAAATTCAATCATGATTAATCATGGTTGACCATGGTTGACCTTTGTTGATCGTGGTTTATCATAGTTCACAATAGAGTCATTTTCCATGGTTGATCATGGTTGGTTGTAGAGACAATGATTAACCATTAATAGGGAGTTGTGTTTGACTGAACTTGAGGAGTGATGACTACCAAACATACTCCAAAATAGTCAATTGTATTAGTAAATGTGTTTGACTAATGTAGTAATGTTGCATTGCGACATTGGATAAATTGCAATGTGTAGCATTGTGACAATGTTTGTCACATTGCAATGTTTGATAGATTTCTTTACCATTCGAGAATCACAACATATTAAATTCTCAATATTAATAGGAAAATATTTTTCACTAAAGTTAAATATTGTTGATTGTTAAACACAGTCAAACATGGTCAAGGAGTCACCCACATTCTGAAACGTGGTTGAACAAATGTTGTAATGCCACATTACGATGTTCGAAACATTTGTTTACAATTCCAATTCTAATAAATTTATATTAATTAATATTAATATTAACATATTTATTTAAACATTTTTTAAATTATTGGTTAATGTTATTATTATGTGTGTGTGTGTGTGTGTGTAATCGTCTAGAGTTGAGGAGCCGCGATTGAGGGACATCTAAGTCATCAAAGTCAGTTTGAGATCACACCCGGCATGGTCCATGAGAGCCCTTAGCTCCCTTGATTTTTTAGCATGTATATGTGTGTGTGTGTGTGATCCTCTAGACTTGAGGAGCCATAATTGAGGGACATCTAAGTTGTCAAAGTCACATGGGAATCACACCCAGAATGGGCCATGAGAGCCCTTAGCTGACTTGATTTTTTAGCATGTCCCCTCCAACTAGCACATGACATAACCACCCCCGTGAGGTTTCATCTTCGGTCACCTTGCTAACGAAGCTGATACTCAACTTGTTGTGCTAGTGAGACATGACTTTTATATTTTAGTCAATATATTGTCAAGTATTTTAATTATTTTTATTAAATATTTTTAATTAACTTAATATTAATATTAATTAATATGAAAATAATAATTTAAAAATCTAAAAATTAATGTGTATTGTAATTGAACATTTTTATATAAATGTTTTAATTAATATATTGTCAAATGTTTTAATTTATGTTCTTAAACATTTTAACGTCTTTATTACTGTTATCAATGTTTCATGTAATGTTACAAATTAATTAACGAAGGTTAAAATTAGTCAATGCTAATGTTTTAATTAATTAATTAATTAAAATTAATCTTAATTATTATTTTAATTATTTAATTAATTAATATTGTATTAAATGAGGACTACTTTGATTGAATAAGGTCGATTATTGTGAAATAAATTACACATATTGTTGATCTAGATATGGTAGTATTTGACTATATTTTACTAATGTGATTACCTATTTATAATTATGTATTAGTTATGTATTAATGCTTTAATTACTATATCAATATATTAATGACAATAAATTGGTAAATTAATGTTATTATTAATTAATATTAATTCATTTCTTTGAACATGTTTAAATTAATGTCATTAAACATTTTAAAATAAATGTTTTAATTAATATATTGTCAAAAGTTTTAATTAACATTTTAAAGTTAAAAACATTTAAGTACAATTCCAACATCTTATTATTAGATGTCATTTTTGGGATTCAACTGCATTAATTTAGTCATTCATGTATGACCATTTCCATGAGAGGTAGTCGTAACTGACTAATTTCTCATGAGTTTTGAATAGTTCACTTAGCACTCATTGCATCAGGTGATGCTCACAGGGGTGAAGAAGTGGGATTGAAACTAGTGAAATGAATCACATAGTGTCAATCATCACTTCCGGGGCTTGCACCCGGTAACCAGGACTTCCCGGGAGTTCACCCATCCCAGAACTCCTCTGGCTCAAGCGCGCTTAACAGTGGAGTTTTCCCCACAATCAAGCCCACTTAGCTTGCTACCCCATTTGCAAAACCTTAGCAACTATTGTGCCTCATGAACCATTCAAGAAGAGATCCCTTTATTAACGAAATCCAAATATATTTATGTTTAGATATATCTCAATAATGTAGTTAAGTATAATAATTATGTATAAATGATTTAATTAATATGTCAATGTAATAATTGTAATATAATAATTATTTAACTTTATTATTAACTAATATTAATATTTTTTTTACATATTTTGAATTAATGTTAAAAGTTTTAATTACATATTGTAAAATGTTTTAATTAATAATTTTTAATGCTCTAAATTATTAATATTTTAATGTTTTAAATAATGAATTAATTAATGTATTTTAATTAAGGATTGCATTATAGTCAAATACAATAAATATAGGATTGAGAAAGTCTTGATGTAATTATATTTGGTTTTGTTTCACTAATGTGGTGGTAACTATTATATATTAAGTAATAATGTTTTAATTAATATATCAATATATTAATTTTAATAAATAAATCAATTAATATTAAAATATTTTTAAACATATTTAAATTAATTTAATTAATTAATTAAATTAATTATTTTAAATTTGTTTCATTAATCATTGTAGATTTGTTTTTGTACATTGATAGGTTATATAAGGAATTTTAAATGGGTAGTATGGAGCTTTCAATACCCCATGAACAACAATTTTTTTAAAATAATAATAAATCAATCCACCAAAGCAAGAATAATTTAATAAAATAATATTTTTTTTCTTTATAGTAAACTATGAGTGGGCATACATTTGAATGGTAGGCATGTGAAACAGCTAGTGTAATGGAGTGGAGGAAAAGTTTTTAAATGCACACTTGCCAAGTGGTTGAACGAGGAATACGTTTGAGAATACGAAGAGTCAAAAGTTGTAGTGCAATGTTTTATAAGTTTTTTTTTTTAATTTCATTTCTAGCTAAGTAGCATATGTGGTTATCAATAACAGGCACAGTAAATTTTTAATCATGTTTTCTAAAAAAATAATTTAAGGATGGTTTAAACATGGGATTTAGATATGCAAGAAAGTTATCACATTTAATTAGATTCTTTGATGGAGTGGCAATGACGAGGTATACTGGCATAATCCAATTTAAACCATCCGATCAAAAAGATTAATTAGAAAAATGATTAAAGTGGCAAGTTCCAATAGGGAGGCACCTATCGGCATAAGAAGAGTAGCAATAGGCCCTCTATCTACTTCTCTGACTAGCCTTCTCGATTTTGTCATTCTATTTTTCTTAATTGTAACAAATATGGCACTATACTTCCCCTTCTTAGGAAGAATATCTGGTTTCCCCTTTTGGGCAAATGGTCTTCCCTCTGCATCCTTATGTGGCACCATGTTTCTATGTATTTTATTTTTTTAATATAATTTAAATCATTTAGTATATATATATATATATATATATATATATATATATATATATATATATATATATATATATATATAATTTATTAAATATTTAAGAAATATTATATTTAATTTAAAATATGTTGAACACTATGTAACGAATGTAGTGTCGTAGAGGTGGACATTCATTATTGGATTGTGAGTTCGTTGAGAGTTTGGAAATTGGTAGTAGATCCAAGACATATATTCAAGGTCTCTTTTTATATTGGAAAATTAAATGGTTGATGGGAAATATTTTGATGGAGAGGCAAGTTGACTAATAAAACATATTCACCTATCTCAGAGATGTCGAATGGGAACAACTAAACATGATATTTTACATGGAGCATATGGACAACAGACTTGCTAGAATTGAGTAACACATTTTTTATACTTCTAGACACTTGGGGATTGTGTGCAAGAAATTCGAGGACTACTTGCAAGACATTGATACTTTTGTGATGTTTATAATTTCAGATTGATGGTTTGATGAATGATGATGATACAATTTTTTTAATGACACTACAATTTTTTATTTTATTAATATTTTAGACTGGTACTCTGTTAATAGATGGTCAACATATCTAGTTTCCCTCAAGATTGGTTGAGATTATCTCTCACATAAAAATTATGAGTTGAATATTGTAATATATTTTGATAAACTAAAGGATTTACCCATTATCTTATAATATATATGTAATTTAAAAGATTAAAATCATTTTTTCCTTTTTATAATATAAAAATAATATATTGAACCTTTTCATATATATATATATATATATATATATATATATATATATATATATATATATATCATGTTAACAACATAATTTCTCAATAATGACTAATAAATATATTTAACAATTTTAAAGCGCGTAGTCTAATTAATAGATAAAATGGATATTTTCTTAATATTATCAATTTTGTTCAGAATCAGATAGATATTTTTAAAAATGATAGTTTAAATTGCTTAATATGCAAAGATAGAGAGCCTCAAGAGTTTCTTAGGATGTTGAATCCATTTGTGCATTTTAAACAATAAAAGATCGCGAACTTGCAAAAATTTATATTGTGGGATTGTAGAAAAAATATAATTTTGTATATTAGTTAGACTACACCATTTTATATTAATATTAGATTTTGTAATTATTACTATGATAATTGTGGTTTTAAATAAATTTTTTATTTTAAATATATTTAATATATTTATTTTTTAATTAATATAATTGATTCATCTATTTAATGAATTTTAAATCCATAAAAAAAAAAAAATTGGTTACAACATCCCCATTTTTTACCTAATGTAGAGATATGGTGGAAAGAATCAGACATATTCAATGGAATTCTCGTGTACTGCTTCCAACTATATATTAAATATATCAAAAAAAAAAATTAAAGCCTCGAATATTATAACTTTTTGAAATATTTAGAAAGAAAACTTCAAGTAAAAAAATAAATGTATAGCGTTCAACAATCTATAATATTAGGAGGCACAATGGATTAAATCAATCATCATAGTCACATCCCATAAATAATAGGAAAGACTAAAACAAGAAGAGATCCCTTGAAAGAAAAAGTCTCGTGTCCAATGGCTAAAAGAAGGAAAAAAGAAAAAGAACTTAATCCACAAGTTGGTGATCAATCATAGATTAAGCAACTGAATTGTTAGCATAAAAAATTTAATAAATCAAAAATTTGAAAGCCATGAAGAAATCATATAGGAGTTTCTAAATCATTTCCAAACTTTACTCACTCAACCCATCCCTGATAAAAGGTCCACGATCATAAAAATCACCAACAACATTCCCAAGATTATTACCAAAGAGAAAAATGATTTTATTCTTAAATAAATCACCATGCAAGAAAGAAAATATGCACTCATGGATATGCCTAAAGGAAAATCCCCAAGCTTAGATGGGCTCATCATGAATTTTTATCAAGCCTAGAAAATTATTGGATATGGAATATGGAAATAGTAGAAGACTCTCAACGTTCCTCTTTCATACTCACTGCTCTAGATGCCATCTTCATCTCCCTCACACCCAAATCCTCTAGTGCTAGCTCTTTGTTGGGTGTGGAGCCTGAATATATTCCAAATTCAAAGATCTTGTTTTCAGTTGTGTTTGGATCCCAGTCCCTGATAGGGGTTCTGCAGGGGCTCCCCCATCCCCCCACCCACCCCCCCCCCCACCCCCACCACCCCCAATTGTGTTGTAGGGGTGGTGGAAGCATGTTTTTCCCCTTCCGGGGGTTTGTTGGAAGTGCCCCCAAAAGAATTTTTTTAGAGAAAATTGCCTCCTAAAATTTTGTAATGTCGTAGCCAAACTAGACCATTCATTAGGCAGAAGATATGATGGTAGAAGTTATGTTAATTTAGGGTTTTTTTCCCTAGAAGGAAACCCTCAATTTATATGACGTAATTGTATTGTGAATGTGTATTATTCTGTGAGAAAGAGAGAGAAGATGATGTGAGAGAGAAGTGGAAGTTACAATGGATGTGTTATAGGTTGTATCCCTTCAGTTTGTTGAATAATATAAAAGGAGGGACCGACTATTTCTCCATGGACGTAGTCCAAATTAGGTGAACCATGTATATCTTTGTCTCTCTTGTTTTATGATTTTCTATATTTCCAATATTTTTGCGTCATTTCTCTATTATTTAATTTCTAACAACTCGTATAAGAGTTGAAGGTCTATTTGGCTCATAAAATCATAGGTGTATTTGGAAAGTAAAGGTTGTGTAACTACATTTACAGAAAAAAATTGGAAGGTCACTAAAGGAGCTCTCGTAATAGCAAAAGGAGAGAAGTTGGTACATTGTATTTATGCAATGGTATTTCTTATTATGTTAATGCTTTAACGTCCAAGTAATATATGTCACTATTTCATTATAGGCTCGGGAACATGAGTGATAAGGGGATGCAGATCCTTTTCTCAAGTCATCTGTAGCCAGGTTTGAAGCATGTTAATTTGCATTTATGCGAGAATTGTGTTTATGGAAAACATAGGAGAGTCAGATTTCTCAAACTTAAGAGAGAAAAGAAGAGTGAAAATTTAGAGTTTGTGCATACATATGTATGGGGACCTTCTCAGGTATCATCTCTCAATGGCTCTCGTTATTATGTTACTTTTATTGATGATGCAACTAGGAAAAGTTGGGTTTATTGTCACTACAAGGAAAATACCCTCTAGTGGAGGTTATAAAGGAGGTTTTTAGAGTTATAAAATTGGTCAAAATTGTCAAAAAAACATTTGCTACAACATCTGTTTTCATTAATGGAATTTCAACACCACTATAAAAACTTGGTCGGCTGGAGGTTATTACGGATGTTTTTGTCATTGGTGCGCTAATTAGGTGTCAATGCACTGGTGCATTTTAGAGTGATGGAAAACATGCACCGAGACAGAAACAAATATAGGACACCCCAGGGTATTTAGCAACGTCCCGGTGCGTGTCAACCAGATAGTCGCCCCGGGGCGGTCAAAGGTGCATGCACTAGGACGTTAAAGTCTACAACTGCACCGAGCACACGGTAGGTGATACAACGTACCGAATCATTCTAATTGATATTTGGATTTGTGTGATGCCCATAGGTCATTTCAACGCACTAGTGCGTAGTATTACACAAACACATGAGTGCGCAGTATCACACAAATGCACTGATCGTTCTAATTGGTATTAGGATTTTTCCAGTGTCGATAGGTTGCATCAACGCACCGATGTGGAGTATTATACAAACAAACTGATCATTCTAATTGGTATTGGTATTTTTGTGGTGCCCATAGGTCGTAGAAACACACCGGTGAGAAATCTCACATAAACGCACTAGTGTGCAGTATCGCACAAATGCACCGACAATTGTAATTGGTATTGGTATTTGTGCAGTTCCCATAGGTCGTAGAAATGCACTGGTGTGCATTAGAATAAAAATGCACCATTGCACATAAAATGACAAACACCAGTGTTTATTTTATATTTTTTAGAAACATCAACCTGTGACAGTGAAATTATTGTGATTTTTTAAAATTCATTATTCATCAAAAGTCGACACATATATTATAACAATATTCATATCAATTAAAGTTTTATTGGTGCATTTGAATGTGATTTTTGTATTAATTTTTTATATCATATCATAATTATTGTGATTTTTTTAAATCCATTATTCATCAAAAGATGACACATACCTTATAACAATATTCATATCAATTAATTTTGTATTAGTGCATTTGAATGTGATGTTTGGATTGATTTGTTATATCATATCATCAGATTTCACATCTCTTCATTATAATATTAAATAATCCATATATTTAATTAGTGGTGTTACAATTCACAGTGACAATGGAGAACGCAATAGAATAAATTAAAACATATTTTATTATATATTTATATATGAGTAAGACACTATTTGTCATACAAAATGGGACAGTTATTGGTATCCCTTTGTCTTTCAGTTGGGACACTATGTCCATTACATTAAACAAAATGTTTGATTTCACAAACAAATATTTCAAAAAATACAACGCCTTGCTTTGATATCCAAACATAATGATCATCATTCTCCGCTTGAACTGTTGTCACTGCTCAAGCTACTTCCATGACTTGGATTATTTTGAGGAATGTTGTGTTCACGGTGTTTATTGTTTTCTTCTTTTTCACCTTCCATCTACAAACATAAAAATAAACTATAATGAGTGTATATACATTGCTGAGAATAATGGAAATTTAAATATTAAATAATATACATCAATGTAATTGAAAATAAATGACATGCCGTAGAAAAAATTGACTCATGAACAATACACATTCTTTCAAAACCAAATTCCATGCCATCTTTCAAGATTTCATTTGTTGGCGCAGTTCCATACTTTATTTCCTGCAAGTTTTGTACCCCATAACAAATCATATAGATTTTTTTGTTCTATTAATTATAGACAGAGCTAAGTAAAACAAGATCGATAGATGCTTACAAATTCCACAATTCATTTTTATATGCCAACATATACTCACAACCCATATTTAACCCAATGTCAATCAATTTGTCTGATGGTTCTTCTTTGTATGTTAGCACCTTTTTGAAAAAATTCAGTGATGATTGGTGTAAAACAACATAAAATATACAAAAATGAAATCTAGTTAAGTTGTTATAAGGAAGTAATAATTACTCACAAACTTAGATATCAACTCTTTTCTTCCTTGTCGTCCTGTTTTATGTGCTAAATGGGTTCCATTTTCTTTTCTTTTCTCAAAGAAAATACTTGAAAATTAATATTTAATGCTAAATTGTTTATTTATTGTACCTAATCGAAAAGTTCAATTATTACATATTACATTTGAAACATGTTGTTGTTGATATGGTTCCTCGTGTGATGCAATTATGTCCATTTCTTTGACCATTTCCTTGTACACCTTTTTGGACATTCCTACTGACATATTTATGATATTAGCTCGTTCATCTTATGAGATTTTCATAATCTTCCTGAAAATGTAACATGAAAATAAACTATTTAATTTTTATATTGATATATGAAAAGTAAATATAACAAAATTGATATTTATAAATGATTTCTTTATAGTAATATATACATATAATTCTAGAAAAACATTTAAAGGAATATTATTTTTTCATTCCTTTTTTTTGTTGTACATTTTTGTTATTAAAAGTATGACATGTCCCATTGACCAATTCTCTGGAAACTCTTCCTGTAGTTTAGATAAAATTTGGTTCTTGGAATCATTGGATTGATTTTCGTATTGTAAGTGGAAAGAATTTCTATACATTTGTTCCACTAGATCCCTCAAACTTTTGTAAAAGTTTTCCCCCCTTTCATTAACCTCCAGCACCACTCCATATGAACTAAGGAGAAATTCATTTTAATTTTCATGTTCTATTTTTTTTCTTTTCTTAGAACAACATTCCTTTTCTAAGTTGTTGGTCCCTATAGAACATTAAAAATATGTGAATTAATAGATTGTTTGAAACATGTTATCTAATAATTTTAAGTATATTATTAATGAAAATTAAAAAAAGAAACTCATATTGGATTGATAGTATTTTTTCATTCACCTTATTCATCCTTTTACAATTTTTCCATCAAGCTTTTACGCTCTTCTAGTCCTAGATCAAAAATAATTTTATCAAGCTTCATCATTTTGTGGCTCTGCATGATACACAGTAAACAATACATATTAGTTAAACTTAAATATAGTTCAAAAATAATAATTTTCGTACATAATTTACAAAGAACTTGCCTTTTTTTCTTTTCTTGATGTGCTATCAGTATTTTTTTACTTGATCTCTTGTCAGCCATTTTTTTATCAATATGAAACCTATACAATACCATTCATTAATATATTTTATAAATAAATCATAAAATTTTCAAGAAAAAATAATATCAAGAAACCGATGCGCCTTTAATGATGTACGCACCGACGTCGATGCAGTGTGTTCTTATAAACGCACCACCAAAATAGTAGATACACCGTACGGTGCTCTATGTCAATAAGGAGCACCGGTGCATTATATTTTAACTAGTGCAACGATTAACATAGAAAAATTAATAAAAATCCTCTAGTGTTAGTTTTTGTAGCATATGATGTCATGGAGGGGGCGGTGCGACATATTCTTATAAATGGACTGCGCAAACAGGGGACCACTGTACAATTCTCTCTCTCAATAAGGAGACTCGGTGCGCTATAGTTTAAATGGTGCACCGATTAACACAGACATAAAATAAAAAAATGTTTTTGTCAAACAGTATAGGGATGCTTGTAAACAAAATGATTTGAAATATGAGCTGGAGTAAAAACAAATATATGCTTAAAATCAAAGTATCCAAATTTTTTCTCTACATACGTTTTTTCACTATTTCTTCAGTGTATTAAACACTTACAACGTTTTATGTTAACCAATAAAAAGTTTTGAGTTCTTATTTAGCCTCTTCCCGAGGCAGAGGGAAACAAAACTTTAGGTTAAATTGCATATTATTCAGAATTTTTGATATAATTGAATAATGCTAGAGTTGAAATTAAATGTTTGAATTTGGCTGCTTGGGCTCCTGGCTCTGTGATTGTAACATGTGCCTGATTTCTTGTGAAGAGTGTGTTAATATTGACAACTGGCTTTGTGATTACACATAGATGCTGGTTCCATGAATGCTATGTGTCAATATTGACAACTGTGTGAATGATATGTGTCTATGTGTTAATATTGACATTTGTGCCAAATATACATCTGTGCTAAGTGAATTGTATTACAAGGTTTGAATTACTTAGGAATTTCCTGGTTCAGTGGCTACAGTGATCCACAATCCCGTATAGTGATCGAGAAGCCTGAAACACTGCCTAATCCCCTTCCTAAAATGTTGCTTAATCCCCTTCCGAAAACATTTCCTAATCCCCTGCAGTGTTCGACGAGCATGGAACGTTGCCTATGATTGCACAGAGGCCTAGATCAATAGAATTTTATGTATTTTTTAGCATTGATTAACCACCATGTAATTTTCTCTGCATTTTAAAGTATGAAGTGAACCCTCGAATATCTCTATATTCCTTTGCATATGTTAAAAATACCTTGATGTATGGTTTGGGTGTTTGTTTGATACCTGGCAAGCCCCACTATCAAATAAGTGCAGTGGATGCAAAGTCCCATCAGAGGATCAAGTTGCGCTTGTCTTTTGACTGATTCAAGGAAACAAGTTGTGCTTGTGTCTAGACCGATTCAATGAAATCAATTGGACCAAACCACAAAAATAGGGTATGTTCTTTGTGAACACTAAATCTCTGTTGGCCTCATTAAAGATGTTGAAGATTTTTGTGGTCTATTTTTGCATTAGCCATTGTCTTGTGGAGATCATCCTCTTCTGCGCTTTTGCCCGTAAAACACTTCACAATCAGAGAATGAACTTATAGAAGACATTCTCAACCATGCTAAAGAACCATTTAGTGGGAGGAAAATAGTAAACAAATAAAAGAAATATGATAGAAAACTTGGTAGTATAAAACTTTATAGTGACTACCAGATGAAGGAAAATAGAAAATAGATAAAACAAATATGATTAAATGGTTAAACTGAATAAATTGGAAAGTGGATTAAAGAATTGCCTAGATCCAGGAAAAGGAAACATTAAAGGTTAGCCACCAGCACAAAAATTAGTGAGGTATTTTCCCTCAACTCCAACCACGTTGTCTCCTCTCTACCGCTAAACCGTGACGGGAACTCGTAACTACAAAACCGTCATAGAAATAGAAAATCAAGGGTGCTAACCAAATTTCAACACTACACAATAAAGTTGAAGACTATGGAATAGGCTAATCTTTTAGTAAACATAACCTCTTTTTGAATCTATTTTCCTCACTAAACTAGGAGGAGTTTTTCGAAAAGTTGAAATTTTCCACTTTAGAATGGAAAATTTTCAATATTGAGGTGCCCAATAGAAATTGGGGAAAGGAATTACCATCTGCAATGTCAAAAGTTGCAAACATACAATTTTTCATTACCGAAATTGGGATTTTTTTTACCGCAGTATCGTCTATGTTTGGAAAAATACATTTTCTAAATATCTATTTAAACCAGAGAGTGGAAAAAAAAACTACCAGAAGTTTTCTTCATTCATAAAAATTTATCATTAGAACTTTGGGAAATGTTTTTCCAAGAATAAAAAAGGCTAGAAACATTATCATCCTGAACAAAAGACGAACTCTATTCTTTTATATTATATCTTTTATTGTCTATTATATTTTGATAAATATCCCTTTGATGGTTCATGCTCTTCCCCTGCCTAAGATTCATTTGTCATTTTCAAGTATTAACTGTGATAATAGTTAATATTGATGATTACAGTAGATGGTTATGAATATTTGCATCCATCATTTTTTAATATTGTTGAATACCCGAAGTTATATGGTTGAATACCTGGAGTTTTCATTTCTTCCATTCCCAACCTAGTCGTGTCCACCTACATGAGATCTGAAGCATTTATAATCCCATGGATACTTTGTGAAGGATACACTTCCTTTATTTCTCCTACTCACAAAGAAAAATGGAATTGGAAATCAGTACCAATAAACAGGTGTTCAATTTTCAAAAACCCTGAAATTTTCAACTTCTTTCCCCCACAACCAATTCCTTTGAAGCTGTTAGGGCTGTAATTGACCCTTGTTTGAGCTGCCTTGTTTTTTACTAGATTTTGAGGAACATGATCACTTGGTCGCCATCATTAGAATAGTTTGAGCAGTGGGAGGAGCCTGGAATCAGAAATGATTTTGCTTGAGCAGAGATATTTTGAACTCGATAGGTTTAAGAAGGATTAAGGCATATAATAGGTCTCTTGCAGAAAGGAAACTCTTCTTCGATATTTTCGAGAGGATGAACAAATTTTGAAACAACTATTTATGTTGTGATTTTGATGTCTCTCACCAGGTGGTTGTCTTTGTCTCACCACCTATTTTTCTTCTTCGGAGGAATGAAGACAATTTTTATTTTCTCTGACCACCTGATTGTCTGTTTCTGCAATTTATGGACATGCTTTCACAAGTCTAGTTGGGTAAAGGAAGATAAACTTGATATGATTTGTATAGTAAATTTTCATGTCATAGTGTGCGCTCAAGAATTGACTTGGCTTTGCCGTAAGTGGATGAATCATCGATTTGTTTTACCAAGTATCGATTTTTTTTAATTTATTTAGGTCATATTGACTCCAATGGTTAAAAGAGACTCTCGTTTGCCTTTTGATTAATTTTATCGGAGAGATTGCCTTTCCTTTTGAGTAATTTTATGCTATTGTGTTCTTGTACAACCAATACTTTCTGATTACTTTGACCAAAATTCGTAACTTTTCCCCTTTTTAATTTGATAGGAAATTTGGTATTCAACATCATTGTTTAAATTCCTTTTCATTTATTTAACCTTCAAACAAAGGTGAAATAGATTTAATTTATCAGAGTGGTATCTCCAAAGATTTGTGAGAATGTCTTTTGATTAATTTTATGCTATTATGTTATTTTTCAGCTCAATGGAGACTAATTTTATTTTATGCCAGTGCGGTATCAATGATTTTATTGTAATGCGATATTATTTTCTTACCTCTACAGAAAAGTGGATATTTACCATCATTGCTTAAATGTCACAGTCTAGTTTATTTGAACAAAAAATTGATATTTCTAGCTTGTATTTATCTAAGCGCGCTCTTCTTTTTGGAAAATTAGTGACCCTAAGATCACCAAAATATTTCTCATTTTATGAATGAGATTTTCTTATGTGAATGTTGCTATAGCTTGTATTTATCTAAGTGTGATATTCTTTTTGGAAAATTAGTGACCCTAAGATCTCCAAAATATTTCTCATTTTATTAATGCGATTTTCTTATGTGAATGTTGCTATATAGGTAGACTTAGAAGTCCATTTTCTCACGGAGGAATTTACAACTTTTATTATGTATGGCCAATATTTCATAATTTTAGAATATTTTTAGTACTATGGAATAGATGATCCAATTTATTCTTTAATACGTTGTTATCATTAATTTATTAAAAAATAAATTTAATTTATTAAAAAAATATTTATGCCAAATTATCAACTCTTCTGAAAGAAAATATGGCAGAAGTTTGTGAATGGCAAATTGGATAATAGAGTGTGAAAGGTCACAAAATGGGATCAAAGAACACATGCAGCCAATATTGTACACTTAGCTACTACAACTTTTATTTGTACTTTTATTTAGTTGGAATCTTATTATGATTATTGTAATAGTAATTAAATGATAAATATGGATATAATTATTTTATAACATATATATTTTCAAATCTAAAATGTTAATAGGTTATGGTTTTTTTCTTTTGTAGGTCGCGCATGAAAGTTTTACTATGATTCATTTTCACTATCTCTGGAGATTTTTTTTAGCTATAACAACCCTTATATTTTATAAACTAGAATTAAAGTAAATTAGAATTGTTATTTATTTAGTACTTACACCTAAATACTAGAAACCATGAATAGAGAAAGAGTTTATTAATTCTAAATATGTAATTTCACTATCTTTGTACATGTATATATTAAACTAGTTCATGCATCAAGCTTCCCTAGGGATGCACCAAGTGATGCAGCCATTAGTGATGGTTTCATATATTCTAGCCCTCAAAGCTTGAGCTCAGCATAGCCAATGAAGGTGAAAGCAATGCAGCCATTAGTGATGGTGTCATAGAGTCTATCCCTCAAAGCGTGAGCTCAGCATAGCCAACAAAGGTGAAAGCAATTTGGTGTAAGTAGAGTTCAAAGCATGAGATCAACATAGCCAACGAAGGTGAAATCAACGTGGTGTAAGTAGAGTTCGGGAAGAAATGCCGATACACGCAGATACTTGAGCTCAACTAAAACACTTCAAGTTTGGTAGGGTCTTATTGTTTAGAAACTCGTCTTGTTATATTATCACAGGTTAACCATTTATTGAATAGAGCTAACCACAAAAATATTTTACATTTTATAGGAACATTATGTTTCAAGATGTACTACCACCACCTCCTATGAGGTTGCTCATGAATATTTTCAAGACAGGCCTTATGCCTAAGCTTGGATGTGTATTTCGCAAATGGGATTCCCTTACCAAATTAAATGATTTAGGTTGTCTTCAACTAAATGAATAAGGGAGGGAATAATTTTTTTTTACATAATCATTCAATTATGTAGATTATATAAATATACTATTTACATAGACTAAATTAAATATTTTATTTTCAATTAGTAATCATTAGTCATATTATTTTTCCAATTATATTTAAATATAGCCTAGTTCTAGAATGTCCAATTTATTTATTTTTAGATTTTTTTTGGTTTCTTAGTTGTTTATCATACATTTAATAAAATTATATATTTTAATATATTTAAAATTTTCATATATATGGTTGTATCTCCCGTGATCTTGGCAATCACTTTCCCTCTAGAACTTCTCACCTCATCATCTCCTAATACCTGGTCTTCTATCTAGGTTCCCCTTGGCTCCTAAGCATCTCTCCAGCTTGCGAGTTGTTGGATACCTTTGTCAATCCCATGGACATGCAGACAAGTCCTCCCCTCATGTCCCAGTTGTAATGACCCCAGTGATTATGGAAATGCATAAATTATCTCAATTTATATGCACTATCATAGATATGCTAAATGTTGCCTTGGTTACTTTACTGTAAATACTTTTTTGGTCATTTTCATAAATAGTGACTATGGTGAATATACATATATGTCTTTTTGGGTTATTTTTGTAAATATTGTCTACATTTTGAAAATGATATATATGTGTCTCTTTTAGTTCACTTTTATACATGTCTTTTTGATAATTTTGCAATAGTGTGAATACTTGTTAAACACGTCCAAATTTCATAAGCTTTATAAAAGTGTATATATAGATTATAGGTGTAAAATTTAAGTAGTGAAGAAAATCATGTCTTAAAGGTAGCACATAGATACATAGAACCCATGATAAACCTCATGAAAAGCATATCTGATAAACAACCATGCAAGGAAAAAAAAAGGACAAATGGCACAAAATGGTTTAGTCTAGAGGAGATGGGCCAGGTTGTACCCTAACCGACCACAGGGGAAAACGGAAAAAAAATCAAGGGGAGAATAGCGAAAGGGAGGAGAGAAGTTAGAAGAAAAGAGGGAAGACATTGGAAGAATAGAACTTGCAGGAAATGAGTTTGCAGGTTGCAGATAAATGTGTGGGGCATAAGGGATGACCGATTTATAGTGGACAGTGTAATAGCTAGGTAAAATCTCCTAGTTTTATGTTTTCTTGAGCAAATAATGAGTATTTGAATTTGCTTATAATCTAAAATTTTCATGAGCTACATCTCGCGATTGTTCAGTAAGTTCGTTGTGTTAATAAGTTGCGAATGTTCGGTAAGGTCGTTGTGTTAATAAGTTGGGAAAGGTATTGTTGATAAGACTGTGTGGTTACTGACTTCTAACCTTGTCACTACACACTTTCAGTACCACATTTCCTGTACATTGCATATGCTACATGACTTTGGTGATTGGGAAAAACTATTGTTGACCGTGTGTTTACCAGCTCTTTGCACTTTGAAAATTATGTGGTAGTCTCCACATGCATGTTGGATATGGTTTCTTTTACACAAGGCTGCAAAGAAATGTTATAATTTGCACAGACACCCATAGATAAATATTTGGATACAGTCTTGTTCACTTCAATCGTAGTGTAATAATTTTAGGATTCACTACTACTTGATTAACTAATTTGCATATGGTACCTAGCCTCATAACTACTATGTTGTGACTCTTGAAGAGTTGTTTGGCATTACTATGTTAAGGCCAACGTACCAGGTCAATTATACCCTAGGGATGATTTTGTGAGGGGAAGATTCTTGGAAGATGTCTCTAAAGTTCCTAAATTAATTGATGGTGGAGATGCTCACCTATGGAGTCCCTCGGTGGCTAGTGGGTGGGGGAAGTAGCTGCCCTATACTAGATTCCCTTGACCAAAGTGCTCAGATTGTAGTAGAGCTATTATAGTAGCATATTCAGGGTGGAGGAAAACCTCTAAAGCTCCTGGACTGCATGAGGGTGTAGGTTTTCACCTCCAAAGTTGGCTGGTGGGTGGAGGTGACCTACCTTTGGAGTCCCTGAACTGGCATGAATCTGAATGCTTTAATACCAGAAGGGTGGAGGTGGGGTAGACCTCTGGAATACCTATGATATCTGGTCGCATGGTCATTTGCAATAGTATTCACAAGCTAGGAGGTGGAAATTACATGGGAAATATGATAGCAGCATGTCTATGGTTCAGTGGTAAACTTATATACCTGTTCCAACACTTATTTCTGTGAACATTGTGTTTCATTAGGATAAACTCCACAATAAGCTTTACTAATTTGAGAACGCTGAATGCAGAATATGATGATTTACCTGTGAATACAATCATGGCTATATTTTCTTTCATATATGGTGTGTTGTAATGTCACCATGACTGGTTCACTACTACTTACAAGCTATCATTTTTTACCTGCACTATTAAGCTTGTGCATATATATATATATATATATATATATATATATATATATATATATATATATATATAATCTTGTTTTGAGACAGTTTGGTCATACATGCAGCCTCTGGGTGTGGCCTATCAATTCTTTCTACCCTTTCACATATCTATTTAAAAGAGATCATGATACTGGTGTGGTTATTGTGGTCAATGCTTTAGAGCATGTATCTGGACTCAACACTGTTAATGAAACTTACGGACACATAGTTGATCCAGTTTCCAAACAAATTCTGGAAGTCGATTCTTCTTGACAGGAATACCAAATATTACTAGGTACCTACACATCCTAACACCAAACATTATCGTGTGCAAGTTTAGAAATGCACAGTACTAAACCCTTCGACCATGTCTCGTAGACCGAATGAGACCATTGTAATATTTTCCAGATCAATGAAAAAAAAAAAGGATTCCAATCAATCGATATGGGCATTTTACACATTCGGATTTCCACATGAGAAAGTTACAGGTAGGTAGGAAGCCAATGGTATTAAATGCTCTATATGGTTATCGACATCTAGCCAATTAATAGGGTTGAGATTCTAGAAGTGCTCATAGAATAATAATCGTACAATTAAAATATCTCATAGGCCCTGTGGACAAATATCACGTTTCTATATGGACTAATTGGTCACCAAGTTATAATTAAGCCTGAAAATCATTTGCAGCCGATTGAGCTACAAATAATCGAATCATATATGTCAAAGCTCAGGAAAGAATTTTTATTACAAAAGTATTTCCATTCATATAAAAAAAGGTCTAATTGGACCATTCCACTAGGTAATTTTCAAAAGGAAATTGCATGCCTCTCTCTGACACAGAAATAGACATACTATTGGAACATTATTACACAACCAAGTGGTAAAAGAAAGGAATTGTTTGTATCTAAAATGAAACATGCAAGTGTGTGATTGGGAGGCTTTAAGATTTTATATTCCAACAATACAAATTGTGCATTTTTCTCTAGCTCTTTTAGCCATGTGTAATATGTATATGATTCTATGCATTGCAAACTGATGTTACAGGTATTGATTTCCAAACCAGTATTTGGTTAATATCTTAAGGGATTCAAAACTCTTGTGATCTTGTCAGTTTTTTATGTTTATTAGTCCCTTCTTGGACTATAGCGATTGATTTGACGTTGAATCAATATTAATTTGGGTTGACCAATGCATTTAATCAATGTTTTTGCAAAAACACTTGCTTTTATCCAAAGTTTCATATTCGATGTCTTATTGTTGGGTTGTAAAATTTGCAACATGCAAATAGGTTTTATCCAAACTATGGATTCTCTTTGCAATTTGGCTCTGTTAATTTTATCGAAAATTTTCAATTTGGCTCTATTAATCTTATCAAAAGTTGGATCGCTCATGGTGGAGCCCATGGGGTGGGAATGGTCTATCCTTATTTATCCAAAGTTTGGATTCCCTTTGCCATTTATATTTGTAAATTTATCTTTTCCATTTGTCTTTATCCAAAGTTTAATGCTTATGCCACCTCCCATCCCTTCTGTCCACTTACCATATTGATAGCAACTTCTCACCACCTCTCACCACCTACCATCGTTTCATTTTAGAGCCAACACATATATTCATCACACAACTACTACATTCCATTGCCGACATTTCACCACCAATAAAGAGGTTATTCTGTACTGTTCTTCCAATAAATAAAAATCATCCCAAGACCAAGAAATTATCTTGAGCCTCCAACCACAAAAAATCATCATGAACAAGAAAGTATCCTGAGAAAAATACAAGCCCTATTCTCCTTGCCACACCCTACCATAGGAACTCAAAAAATCATCTTGAACAAGAAAGTATCCTGAGAAAAATACAGGCCCTATTCTCCCTGCCACACCCTACCAGAGGAACTCATCCTGCATAAAATACATGCAACAATTAGTGAGCAATAATCATCCTACATAATGCAGAAAAGACATGTAACAATCAATGAGAATCACTGCAAGTGAGGTAAGTTTAGTGGTTAATGCTCATAAATGATTCAAGCCCATGTATATTACAATGTTATGTTTTTCTATTTGTTTGAATTATTTTATAATTTTCTGTTAATAGGATTGGAATATCAATAAGCTTGGCAAGGTAAGTTTACTGGTTAATGCTCATAAATGATTCGAGCCCACATATATTACAATGTTATGTTTTTCTATTTGTTTGAACGCTTTTCTAATTTTCTATTTAACATCATTGGAATATAAACAAGCTTGGCATTTTTAACATTTCACTGAAAGCTTTCCATTTCAGTGAAGTGCCATTTCACTAAAAGCTTGCCATTTAGTGAAATATAAGTTTTCAGTCAATTGGGAACCAATTTTCAACAACAAACCAGGTAGATAAGGAATACCATTTTTTATTCTTAAGAGAAAATGAAAATTAAATCCCAACTTGAAAGCAGTTTTATTAATTTAAAAAGTGTGCAGTTAATAGTTTACTAACCTGCAAGTACTACAGTTCCAACATCCCAAATCATTTATATTAATTGAACAAGTATGCAGTTAATAGTTTACTAACCTGCAAGTACTACAGTTCCAACATCCCATACATCCTGGCTCATTACTAGCGACTTCAGTTCCACTCTCTTTGTCGAAGAAAAAAAAGAAGGGATGGCTTGGGGCTTGTCTTGATGAGAACCTGTGTAAATGTTGGGCTGAAAACAGGCATGGATACCTAAAGATGGAATGTGTCATCTATCATGTGTATAAATGACCATGAGCTGCTACATAATCTATCAATGCACTCTTGAAGTGGAGTTCTATAGTCACTAATAAGACATAAAACATCCTTCAATTCCACCACTTATTTGCTATTGTCATATTGTTGTTGTTGAGGACCCATCCTGAGGATTGTATGTAAGGTCTGAGAAGTTTTATGTAAGGTCTGAGAATTTGTCATAAGGTAGGCATGATTTCTTTCCCATAAATCACCTATGGATGATATGCATTCCCCCTTAAATTCTGCTAGGGATTCTTTTACCTTTTATATGCTACAGAGTATACATTTGGACAATTTATAAAAGATGTAGATATAAGTGCAGTCCATCTCTGTATTTTTTAATGCCCCAATGAGCTCAATAGACTGGTCTATACCCAATATCATTTTGAGAATGAAAAGATTAATACTGCATTTGAATTCTTCAAGAATACTCCTGAGCTATCCTTGTTATCCTCCTGAGCTTTCCACGTGCCCTTTGCGATCATATCGCAAATAAAATAAAACAACTTGTGGGCAACTTAACAGGTAAGTCTTAAATGTTGCGAAGTGCGAACTTGCGGGTAGTCAAAAATTAAAACATTAAAATATGCAAAGTACAAGCGTAATGCGGTAAGTTTGAGGGTCCCTCCAGATCACATCGGCGAGAAAATAAGTTTCACCAAGGCGCTTAAAGATAAATTCTAAATGTTGCGAAGTGTGGGCGGTGATGCAGTAAACCATGGTAAGTGCGAAATGCAAAAAACAAAAGAATAAGTGGAAATACAAAGGTTTGCACGGTTTGGTTTATGCAGTAAAGGTAAGTTGGGTCCCGATGATATCGCATCGGTGTAGAAATAACTTTCAGCGAAGGCGTTAAGTGTAAACCAAAAATGTTGCGGGCTGCAAAATGCGGGCAAATTGGTAAGTCAACGGCGGGTTAGAAATTTAAACGCAGAGAAAGGATTCGGGTACTCTGTTTTGTATTTTGCGTGGATTGCGAACAAAACCTATGTATTTGAGTTCTGAGGCTCATCCTTCCCTACAACAAAAAATTAACAAAGGTGTGGGAAACTGCCATTCTTTATTCATTGTGATGGTTGGGAGTATTTCCAACTTTTGATACGACTTGCTCCTAAAATTGCTAAGGAATGTTGTAGTCCTGATGTCATTAGTAAAAGGATTTAGGGTGCCCAAGCCGGCAAGTGCTTATTTCATAATCGTATCAAGTATTAATTCATCAAAGAAGGGCATGCAAGGAACTCATCAATCGAGTCATCAACTGACGTATCCATCCATCTAGTTTGGGGACTGCCTATCTCCTCTATACAAAGGGAGGGTGAGGGCCCCTATCTATATAGAACTTGTGGGCAATGAGTTTGTAGGTGGAAGAGAAAGGTGTGGGGCATAAGGGAGGACCACTTCATAGTGGACAACGTAATAGCTAGGTAATAGGTCTTTGTGTTATGTTTTTTTGAGCAGATATCGAGTATTTGAATCTGCTTGTAATCAAAAAATTTAGTGAGCTAAATCTTGTGATTGTTCGGTAAGGTTGTTGTGTTAATAAGTTGGGAAAGGTGTTGTTGATAAGACTATATGGTTACTGAATTCTAACCTTGTAACTACAGACTTTCAGTACCGCATTTCCTGTACATTGCATAAGCTACATGATTTTGGTGATAGGGAAAAACAATTTTTGACTATGTGTTTACCAACCCTTTTCACTTTGAAAATTACCTTGTAATCTCCACATGCATGTTGGAAATGGTTTCTTTTACACAATGCTGCAAAGAAATGTTATAATTTTCACAGACACCCACAGACAGAGCTTTGGATACAGTCTTGTTCACTTGAATTGTAGTGTAATAATTTTAGGATTCACTAATACTTGACTAACTAATTTGCATATGGTAACCAACCTCATAATTGTGATGAACTAATTTTCATATGGTAACTAGCCTCATAACTGTGATGTTGTGACTCTTGAAGATTTGTTTGGCATTACTATGTTGAGGCCGACATACCAGGTCAATTTAACTTGGGGATGATTTTTTGACAGGCAGATTCTTGGAACATGTCTCTAAAGTTCCTAAATTAATTGATGGTGTAGACACTCATCTATGGAGTCTGGAGTCCCTTGGTGGCTAGTGGGTGGGGGAAGTGGTTTCCCTAGACTAGCTTCCCTTGACCAAAGTGCTCATATTGTAGTAGAGTTACTATAGTAACATATTTAGGGTGGAGGAAAACCTCTAAATCCCCTAAACTACATGAGGATGTAGGTTTCCACCTCTAAAGTCCCTCCTTGGATGGAGGGTGGAGGTGCCCTACCTCTGGAGTCCCTGGAATGGCCTGAATTTGAGTTCTTTAATACCAGAAGGGTGGAGGTGGGCTAGACCTATGGAATCCATGTGATATATGGGAGCATGGTGATTTGCAATAGTTTTCACAAGTTAGGGGCTGACAGTTTCATGGGAAATGTGATAGCAAAATGTCTATGGTTCGGTGGTAAACTTATATACCTGTTCCAATGCTTATTTATGTGAACATTGTATTTTCCTTAGGATAAACTCCTTACAGGGCTACAAAGAAATGGTTTCTTTTACACAGGGCTACAAAGAAATGTTATAATTTGCACAGACACCCATATACAGAGCTTTGGAAATAGTAATGTTCACTTCAATGATAGTGTAATAATTTTAGGATTCACTACTACTTGACTAACTAATTTTCATATGGTAAATAGCCTCATAACTACTACGTTGTGGCTCTTGAAGAGTTGTTTGGCATTACTATGTTGAGGCCGACATACCAGGTCAATTATAGCCTATGGATGATTTTGCAAGGGGCATATTCTTGGAACATGTCTCTAAAGTTACTAAATTAATTGATGGTGGAGATGCTCACCTATGGAGTCCCTCGGTGGCTAGTGGTTGGGGGAAGTGGTTTCCCTATACTAGCTTCCCTTGACCAAAGTGCTCAGATTGTAGTAGAGCTACTACAGTAGCATATTCAGGGTGGAGGAAAACCTCTGAAGCCCCTGAACTGCATGAGGGTGTAGGTTTTCACCTCCAAAGTTGGCTGGTGGGTGGAGGTGACCTACCTTTGGAGTCCCTGGACTGGCATGAATCAGAATATTTTAATACCAGAAGGGTGGAGGTGGGGTAGACCTCTGGAATCCCTGTGATATTTGGTAGCATGGTCATTTGCAAGAGTATTCACAAGCTAGGAGGTGGCAATTACATGGGAAATACGATAGCAACATGTCTATGGTTCGGTGGTAAACTTATATACATGTTCCAATGCTTATTTTTGTGAACGTTTGTGTTTTCATTAGGAAAAACTACACAATAAGCTTTACTAATTTGAGAACATTGAATGCAGAATATGATGATTTACCTATGAATACAATCATGGCTATATGTTCTTTTATATATGATGTGCTACAATGTCACCATGACTGGTTCACTACTGCTTACACACTATCATTATTTCCCTGCACTATTAAGCCTCTACACACACACACACACACACACACACACACATATATATATAATCTCGTTTTGAGACAGTTCGGTCATACAAGCAGCCTCTGGGTGTGGCCTATCAATTCTTTCTACCCTTTCACATATCCATTTAAAAGAGATCATGATACTAGTGTGGTTATTGTGGTAAATGCTTTAGAGAATGTATCTGGACTCAACATCATTAATGACACTTAGGGACACATATTTTTTCTCGTTTCCAAACAAATTCTGGAAGTCAATTCTTCTTGATAGGAATACCAACTATTACTAGGTACCTACAAATCCTAACACTATATATTATTGTGCAAAATTTTATAAATGCACAGTACTAAACCCTTCGGCCATGTCCCGTAGACCGAATGAGACCATTGTAATATTTTCCAGAACAATGAAAAAAGAAAACGGACTCCAGTCAATCGATATGGCCATTTTACACATTCAGATTTCCACATGAGAAAGTTATAGGTAGGTAGGAAGCCAATGGTATTAAATTCTCTATATGGTTATCTACATCTAGCCAATTAATAGGGTTGAGATTCCAGAAGTGTTTATAGAATAATACTCGTACAATTAAAATATCTCATAGTCCTTGTACACAAATAGCACATTTCTATATGGGCTAGTTGGTCACCAAGTTATAATTTAGCCTGAAAATCTTTTGGCAACCCAGTGAGCCAAGCTTAATAATCAAGTCTTGCATTCGAGTCATAGTACATACAACTGTGCACTCATAGTCATGGATATATATATATATATATATATATATATATATATATATATATATATATATATATATATATATATATATATATATATATATATATAACCTTAATTAGATTTTTTTTATTAACTTTTAGATAGGTATGGTATTTCTACGTAAAAACTTATGTGACAAATACATTTGGTCTCGTTTATGAAATGGGTTGATGACATTTTCATGTTAAGTTTAGAACTCTTAATCATAGAAGACATTTTCCATATTCATAGATTCATATTTATTTTTGTATGGTTTTATAGATATAGAAAATTCAAACTTGATTGATGACTAGACAATAAACATGAAAACATGGTTGAGCATAGTTCAAATTTTATATAGCTTAGTTATCTACCTATGAATTACAAGCATAAGAATAAAAGTATAATGGTTGAGGTAGTTAGCCAATAAATGTATGCTTACTCAGTCAACTATGGGGATGTGATGACTAGGCCATGCATTTTCTACAAATTCAATGGTCATCCCACCACTAAGGAAAACTATATGGACAACTAAGCCTTGCACTAGAAAAATTTCTCCAAAGATGAGCATCATATGGTCATCAATCATATCATTTCATAATTATATTTAGAATTACCCATGATAATTTAGCTGAAGGGATTAGAGAAAATTAAGGTAAGAAGGTTGTTTCCTCTGGGGAAAATTGACCAGCAGGGAGACAAATATAAAGGCCTATGGACTTTGCTAAAATGGGGATATAATAGGATCAACTATAGTGCGTGGAAAGGACCTCGAAACAAATACCAAGTGGGCTAAAAAAAAATACAAAAATACAAAAAACTAGGGGTGTGTTACACAGGTCCTTATGGTTGCTGTATCATGGAAGAACAACCCAAAGTTGGCCATTTCGTCCATGGAAATGCTAATGTTGGAGTTCCATCCAATGGTGAATAAGCTCAGTAGAATAACTTCCATGCTCACTTTGGCTTACGCAGTGCCAACTCAACTTGACTGTCCATGCTCTCTTTGGCTTATATGGTGCCTCCAGCTCAGCTTGGTTATGTTGAGTAATTTTTTTCGTCATTCTTTCCCACAGGTAGATGTTAGAACAAGGGTAGCAACAAGCTCTCTATCTACTTCTCTGCACAACATTCTTTATTTTTTCATTTTGTTTTTCTTAATTGTAACAATGGCACTAGACTTCGACTTCTTAGAAAGACTATCTGCTTCCCTTCGTGGGGCAAATGGTCTCCTGTCTACATCCTTATGTGGCACCTATGGGTTTTTGAAGTGCTTCTTTACATGTACTCTTTGTATTTAATCTTTTCTAATATCATTTTAGTCATTATATATATATATATATATATATATATATATATATATATATATATATAATTTATTAAATATTTAAATTATAATAATATTATATTCAATTTAAAATATGGCCCAAACCAATGGGTTGAACACTATGCAACGAATATAATGTTGTAGAGGTGGGGGTGGTGGTAGGGGCCCAAGGGCATAGCTAGCATCAAAATCAAGCTAATGAAGTTTTAGAAACCTTCCATGCTAACAACCCTGTTGATGTACATAATGAATTGTACCATTTGGAAGAAATGGCATGAGAAATGGACATTTATTGTTTGATTATGAGTTCGTGGAAGAGTTTGGGAAATTGGTAGTAGATCCAAGACCTACAATGGGTAGAAGAAGGAAGCAATATATTCAAGGTCTTTTTCTATATTGGAAAATTAAATCGTTGATGGGAAATATTTTGATGGAGAGGCAAGTTGACCAACACAACATATTAGCCTTGACAGATGTCAAATGGGAGAAATTAAACATGATATTTTACATGGAGCATATGAACAACAAACTTGCTATAATTGAGCAGCACATCTTTGATATTGCACTTCTAGCCATTGGAGGATTTATTGCAACAAATTGATACTTAGTTTAGTTTTCTGGTGTTTATAATTTCAGATTGATTGTTTGATGAATTATGATGATATAATTTCTTTAGTGACACTACAATTTTTTATTTTGTTAATATTTTGGACGATACTGTTAATAGATGGTCAACATACCTGGTTTCCATCAAGACTGATTGAGATCATCTGTCACATAGAAATTATGGGTTGAATATTGTAATATATTTTGAGAAAATGAAAGGATTTACCCATTATTTTACAATATATATATATATATATATATATATATATATATATATATATATATATATATATATATATAATTTAAAAGATTAAAAATATTTTTGCCTTTTTATAATATAAAAATAATATATTGAACCTTTTCATATATTTTTTTAAAATCATGTTAACAACAACACTTCTCAATAATGAATAATAAATATATTTAACAATTTTAAAGCATGTAGCCTAAGTAATAAAAAAAATGGACATTTTCTGAATATTGTCAATTGTGTTCAAAATCCGATGGATATTTTTAAAAATTATAAGTTTAAATTGTTTAATATGCAAAGATAGAGTGTCTCAAGAGTTTTTTAGGGTGTTGAACCCATTTATGCATTCAAAAGTGCATTTTAAACAATAAAAATTAGCAAAATTGCAAAAACTTTTGTATTGTGGGATTGTAGCAAAAAAAAATTAAACTACACCATTTTATATTAATATAATATTTTGTAATTATTATTATGATAATTGTGGTTTTAAATAAAATTTTATTTAAAATATAATTAATATATTTATTTTCAATTAATATAACTTATTCATTTATTTAATTAATTTTAAATCCATAAGAAAAAATTGGTTACAACATCCCCATTTTTTACCTAATGTAGAGAGATGGTGGAAATAATCTGACATATTCTATGGGATTCTCATGTACCGCTTCCAACAATGCATTAAATATTTCAAAAAAAAAATCGAAGCCTGGAATATTACAGATTTTGGAAATATTTAAAAAATAACTTCAAGTAGAACAATAGATGTATAACATTCAACAATCTATAATATTAGGAGGCGCGATGGAGTAAATAAATAATCATAGTCACCTCCCATATATTGAAGGAAATACTAAATCAAGAAGAGATTCTTTGAAATAAAAAGTCTCGTTTTCACTCGCTAAAAGAAGGAAAAAAGAAAAATAACTTCTTCCATAAGTCGGTGATCAATCATAGACAACACAACTGAATTGCTAGCATCAAAAATTTGAAAGCCACGAAGAAATCATATAGTAGTTGCTAGATCATTTCCAAACTTTACTCACTAAAAACATCCCTGATAGAAGGCCTGCCATTAGAAAAAACACCAAAAACGTTCCCAAGGTTGTTACCAAAGAGAAAATTGATATTATTCTTAAATAAATTAGCATGCAAGAAAGTAAAGATGCACTCACGAATATGCCTAAAGGAAATTACCTAAGCTTAGATGGGCTCATCATGGATTTATATCAATCCCCAACGTTCCTCTTCCATACTCATTACTCTAGATGCCATCTTCATCTCCCTCACACCCAAATCCTCTAGAGCTAGCTATTTGTTGGGTGTGGAGCCTGATTATATTCCCAATTCAAAGGTCTTGTTTTCAGTTGCGTTTGGATCCCAATCCCTAATAGGGGGGTGTGCATGGAGATTCCCCCCTGCCCACTAGTGTTGCAAGGGGGTGGAAGCATGATTTTCCCCTGGCAGGGGTTCAATGGAAGTGCCCCCAAAAGAAATTTTTTAGAGAAAATTTCCTTGTAAAATATTGTAATGCCATAGTCAAAATAGACCATTCATTAGGTAGAAGATATGATGGTAGAAGTTATGTTAATTTAGGGTTTTTTCCCTAGAAGGAAACCCTCAATTTATATGAGGTAATTTTATTGCAAATTTGTATTGTTCTTGTGAGAAAAAGAGAGAAGATGATGTGAGAGCGAAGTGAAAGTTACAAGGGATGTGTTATAGGTTGTATCCCTTAAGTTTGTTGGATAATATAAAAGGAGGATATAATATTTTTCCATGGAGCGTATTCAAATTAGGTGAACCATGTATATATATGTCTCTCTTGTTTTATGATTTTCTATGTTTCCAATATTTTCTTTTGATTGCTTTATTATTTAATTTCTAACAATTGGTATTAGAGTCAGAGGCCTATTTTACTGCTAAAATCATAGGAAAGAAGGATTCCTAGTTCGAGTGGGAGGAATTGCGAAAGATGGTAGGTTTAGGGTTGATAAATTCAATGGAAAAATTTCCATCTATGAAAGATGCAAATGGAGGATTATTTGTAGCATAAAGAACTTTATCTACCATTGATTGTAAAAGAAAATGAGTTCCCGATTATGGCAGATGAATAATGGGATATTCTCGACAGAAAGGCACTAGGAACAATATGGTTGTGCTTGGCAGCGTAAGTGGCCTTCATCATTTCAAAGAAAACGACATGGAATATCTAATGAATTCATTAGCCAAACTACATGAAAAACCATCAGCCTTGAACAAGGTATTTATTGCGAATAATTTATTTAATTTGAAGATGTCAGAAGGTGGATCTATTTTTGATCATTTAAATAAATTTAACATAGTTACCAATTATTTAAGTTCCATAGGGGTAAATTTTGACGATGAAGTTAGGGATTTATTATTTTTTTGCTCATCTCCATAAATTTGGAATGGCTTAGTCATGGATATCAGTAATTTTGTCTCTAGATCTAGTACTTTAAAATTTTATGATGTTCTTGGTGCTATCCTTAGCGAGGAGATGCAACAGAAAATCTCAGTTGAGACATCAGGTAATGCTTTGATTGCAGAGACTAGGGGAAGAAAACTAGAGAGAGGAAAGAGCCCAGGATATCACAGTAAGTAAAAAAAAGGTAGATCCAAATCCAGATTGGGGATAGTGTGCTAGAAATGTGGGGAGAAAGGACATCTAAAGAAAGATTGTAAATATTGGAAAAGGAAAGAAGGAGATGGAAATCAAGAGAAAAATCAGGAAGCGAATGTAATAGGTGATGTGTTGCAAGATGTTTTTATTATTTCATTAGAAAATATTATTGCTGCATAGGTGGTATATTCAAGGGCTTCATTCCATGTGACACCCCATAGAAAACATTTTCATGATTGTTAACACTAGAAAATCGTACATCAGAAGACGACATTGATTAATGTCAGGAAAAAGGATTTGAAATCTGGAGTGCTGAAATGTCACTATCTGGGACCACACAAAGCAAAGGACAAGTGACCCCTTACTGAAACCACATAAGGACAGCTACCAACGCCTCCTTAGACACTAAGTGAGCACACAATGGAGTATTTGGAGCACACAAAGGAATCATACCCCTCTCTTGGGTCACCATCCACAATGTACCAAGAGAGGGAAGGGAGGATTTGAAATCTCCTATATAAGGCCACCATGAGATGAAGAATTTGTGAACACATTGTTATCATGGCCAGAATTTCCCAAGCAATAGCAGTAGTGTGTGAGATGGAGTTGAAGATATATGGGACTCAATTTTTGGCCATCCAACAAGTTCAGTCCAACACAATAGAGAGAGAGGGAGACTGCACCGAGGCAAGCTCCCTAAAACCCATGATCTAGGGGCCCTTTGGCAAGAGGGTAAATTTCCACTCTTATTACTACCAGCGCTGAATAAGAGGGGCCTTGAGCCACCGATCGTATTATTGTTGTCGTTTAACTCTTTTCAAAGCTTGTGTTTATTTTTTTTAGTTTTTAGTTTAGTTTTTTGTTTATATATTCATGCTATTTATCTATCTAGTATGCTTATGATTCTAGCTTGTTCCAATAACTTGCTTGACTCCACTTATTTTTCTACTAGTTACCAATAACTTAAGTGGGTATATCACACCCCTTAAGTTGGTGTGATTTCATACATACATGCACCAAACACACTCCAACAAGATTGGCGACTCCACTAATGTTTATTACCAAGTTTATCTGGTTGTGCCTTTTTTTCAAAGACCTTTGTCTGTGTTGTGGAGTGGAGCTGAATTTCCCCTGATTTCTCTTGCAGTCCCTAGTTCATCCCAAGTGACAAACTGAAGCAGGACAACTCCAAAATTTTCTTGCAGGAATTTGTGTGTGTTTTCTTCTCATAGACGTGCAGGGCGCACGTTTAGAGCAGACCCGCGTGTAGACAACACACCTGTTTCAGCCTTTTGTGCACAAAATATAGAATGAGAAATTTCTCCCATGTTTCTGTCTTTTCCTACTTGTAAAGTGCTTGGTAGCCCCTAATACAGCTGCCAGCACTAGTTGTGGTACCCCGCAGCTTGTTAAAGCTCACTCTTTGCTGCTTTTTGTAGGCTTAGTGTTAGTTTTACTTCAAGTTGATTTTTGCAAAATTCACACATAGTTTAAGTAGGGGGGGAAAATAACTTGCATTCTGGAAAAAATTAATGTTTTGCAAATTTTGGTACTTACACACCTAGATAACTAGCTAAAGTAAGTGGCCCAAGACTACGCATGCATAGCTAGTTTTCTTTTTTCTAGTGTAAAAGTTTTAATTTAGTTCAATTTTTGCACTAGGATTCAATTTTTTATAGAAGAGCAAGTAATCTCTGCTACCTTTGCATCCTTCGATGATCCTAGGTAAGCATATGAATGCTCCCTATTCAAAATTCGCCATCTCCCTATAGTTAGTCACATAGATTAACTAGGAAAAACAGAAACCGGCCCATTATTCGCACATGTTTTTCTTTTGAGCCAGGAACAATACAACATAGTTTAAATAAGGGATTTTGTAAAGGATCATGGAATATCCACACGTTCAAACTATGTGCTTGTCCACTTTGTACTCACACACACTCACCCACTAAGTGAAGCAAAGACACCTAAAAATAACTTAACCAAACTCACTAAATTCTCCCCACAAGGGCCACAAAAGAATTTATAGCTTAAGTTAGGATCAAGGGTGTAGGCATCCAATAAGCCACCTTGATCATACTTCATCTTGAAACATAGAAGTTGTATGTTTAGGGAGCTTCAAATCTACCTATCAGCCCATGGAAAATAAAACCTGAGCATGACAGAGACCCGTTTCAGAGGGGGTTAGGCTTAGGTGCAGTGCGGCCAGGTATCAGTCAGGGCTACTTGACTTGGATGGTACTCGGTACTGTTAGCTGACTACCAAGAAGCCCAAGACTCGAACGCTCACATGGGACGGTGGTTCTTAGTGGCCAAAAACTAGGGCATCCTTTTCCCTATAGGTGATGGTGCAGGCAAGCGCCAGACCCTCTACCCTTACCTTGGTGGATTTTCTTCAGCTAACTGGGGGCATCACCAACTATTACGAGACGTTGTGCCAGCACTCGCAAGGAATCTTCTCAAGGCCCAGTTACATTTGAGTGTGTGAGGAAAAATAGGTCTTCTAGGATTTTGAGTATCATACACAAACAAACAAAAACCACTTTTTTGATTCCTTGATCACATAGCTTAGTTTAAAGGGAAAATTTATTTTATTTTCGCTTTGTTTTATGTATGTGACCATAATTTTTCTTTGATCATAGACTCTATCCTCTCAAATTTTTCCAAAAACTAGACCTATTCGACACCAAGACAGACCCAATGGGACCTCATCGATCTAGGCATCTTTTGGACCTCCCCCCATTACTAGGAGGGGTTCCAAGTCTTTCGCCATTCAGGCATCAAGGACGGAACGCTGTCACCATTATTGGTTTGTCCTTTATTGGGGCATCCTTAATTGGGAACCCTAGTAAATCTCCCAAAACCACACCACACACCACTCCTCCCATGACCCCTAGGGGGCAGAGGAGTGTGTCCCATATGAGAAGCCAGTCGAATACACAGCAGGGTACGTTGCAGACCAACCCTCTTCCTAACCAGAACTCTGTGTTTTCACACAGTGTAATGATGTCAGCCTCCCATGCCCACGAAGCTCCCTTTGGATATACCAAAATTCGAAGGCAAGCAAGCGGAAGACCGAGGTAATCATGTCATGACCTTCCACCTATGGTGCTCATCGAACAATATCATTGACGACGCTATTCGATTGAGATTATTTCAACACACTCTTATAGGAGTAGTTGCGAAATGGTACGTGGAGAAGCCCTCTACTTCAAATGGAACCTTTAGCACCCTCGCTACCGCATTTCTAACATATTTTCAGTTACCCATTCACCATGATTCTGGAATGGAACTACTGACTCATTTTAGACAAACCCCTGTTGTCCATATCTCAGACCATCTCCATGAATGGAGGTAGCGTCATAGTTTATGTAAAGCTAAACTCGACAATCTGGTTCTCTTAGATTTGTTCTTGAAAACTCTTACGGTAGAGATTTAAAAGGATGTGGCGTAGCAGAAGCCCATATCCGAAGAGGACGCAATCAACAAATCCCAGTTGCTTAAAGTAATTTATATGCAGTTAGGATACATTTATAACATCTTGCCTAACGCCCCGCGCCTGCAAACTCATTAAGATTTTCCAGGGGCGTCGAACTCTGCAGACGGACTAATTGGGTCATTGACCCAAGGTTACCTAGGAAGTAGCAGTCAAAGCCCCGGTTACACATAAAATTCTACCCATAATGTACCTTAATCCAATTTTCAAATTCATCATATGCCTCAGCAAAATTTGACCAATAGGGCACTAGCGTATCACTAGGGAGGACCTTATCCTCTGTCTCAGGGGACTCAGTATGCCGAAAGGAACACTGACGGAAGATCTCCACTCCAACGGCCAGGTGCAAACCATGGACCATGTTATGCTCAGTCCCTAGCACATGACCCACCTATGCAAACCAATGCATAGGTGAACTTTGTGCAGTTGTCCCAAAACCAACCACACCAATTCAACCAAGAGAACTACCCTCCTAATGTGGTGAAGAAAAAATCCAAAAATAAGCCAAAAGGGAACCTTGGATAGGGGGCAGCAACCAGCAGCACCGACCATGATCCCATGCTAAAGGAAACTCCACTAGAATCAGAACTAGGAGCCAAGCAATGCCCAAAAACAGAGAAAAATGCCACCTCTTTGAACAAACCATTCTTGTTCGATATGTGGTGAGTACAGCCACTATACTCACCACTGTCCTGATCTCCCTAAGTTGAATAAGCTACAGAGTAACTAAGGGCAAGGAGGATCTTCCCAGCAACCAGTTGTGATGAAAGAACCTTTCCCCCATCAAGGGATGGTAAGCACTCAACAACAAAATATAGATGACTCCGGGAAAAGCAGCCATGAAATCTACATGACTGGTGATGAGATGTTTTTCCAAACATAGAATCACAATTACGACAACCCACCAGACACCAATACATCAGGGGCAAGTACCAGATCACCGAATGCACCTTTTACCATTTCAAAGATGCCTATAGAACCATTTCCAAAGATGGCGAACAGACCTGATAGGCGAGTAGGAAAATACTCCAAAGCAGCCCATAATTATAGCATCGTGGACGATTTCACTCAATCTCCCATTGCTATGTCAGCTTTGAAAGTATTACAGTCATGTCAAAAACAACAGAAAGCCCTACTTTCTGCGTTAGGCACTATCGACCCTGCCGATACGCGCCTAATGACTTTTGACTCAGACAAAGCCACCCCTAGGCTTCCTTCCATGGTTGTCTTCCAGATACCAATGTCGGTCCAGAATATCATAATTCACCGATGTGCCATAGACGAGGGTGCATCCACATGTATCATGTCCAAAAAATTTTGGTGGAAGTTAGGGTCTCCTGAACTAAAACCCTCAGTCATCACGCTTAGAGCATATGAGGGTCGTCCTTCGACCCCCGTCAGCCTCTACCAAAACGTCCCAATCTTCTTAGCCGGAAAGATGGTCCACATAGACATTGAATTCTTGGACACTCACTTGGACTACAATATACTCCTTGGGTAGAGTTATATGTATGCCATGTCTGCCATAGCCTCCTCCTTCTTCCACATTATGATGTTCCCCCATGAGGACCATATCATTACTGTAGACCAACTGACGCACAATGAGAAGCGACCCCTAATGAATACTAATGTAATTCTACCCTTTGTAGATACATCCTCAGATGCTCTCTCACGGTACCAAGAATATGTTCCTGGCTAGTTCAAATCGTCGTTCATTCTAGGGTCATTCCTAGGACATACTCCCATAATCCCTAAGTCATCTCTCGATGTCACAGGGGCTCCGGTGTGCATGATGTCCACATCAAGCGCTGAAGCTAGTCAAGACATAAACACAAGCATTAATGGCATCTATTCATCAGCCAAGGCAGCCTCTCTAGCCTATGCCTCCTCCCAAACCCCTTTCCTCTACCCCCAGCTGGTTTCGTCTCCCAGCAGGTTTCGACAACACTAGTATTACCCAACATATCATTGGAAATCATTGTTTGGTACCTCGTTCCCCCCGCAGGAACAAGAGCCACCCATGTTACTGCCAAAGGATTGAAGCCCCTCAGTCCCGAGGAGGCCTCACTCATCTAAGAAATAGCCAAAACCACCCCTGCAAAGGAAATTCCCATTTCAAAACTAGTGATTACGGCCAAGAAAACCGAGAAAAGAGGAAAGAAGATGGTGACACCCGTCGCTCAATGGGAATCACCAGTCTGTGCCATATGCGACGTAATAGGTCACCCTATCCATATCTGTCCAGAGTTGGATGAACTAAAACCACTCCTTGGATCTAAGACAGACATCACGATGCCGCATTCCCATAGAAAGTAACCTACCACCAAAGGTAAAGGCAAAGCACTACGTACCAATCATGCATGCGCTCTTTGTAGAAACTACAGGCACTATACCCTTCATTGCCCAAAGATCCTGTGATATAGGGATGCCTTACATGCCATCGAGCGATCCTATCAAGAGGATCCCCCTGCCCAATCTGTCGGAGATAAACCTTGTATCATCATCTACCTATAGAAAGAATGATGATCACCTGAAAGGCTCCCCGCCAGACCCCCTCCTCCACTCGAAAGGTGCGTAATTTGCGAGGAACTTGATCATTTTATCATTTACTGCCTAGCTTTGGAAATGTTCCAACGATGGTATCCAATCCATATAGTATACCACGCCGACATGGACGTCCCATATTCATGTCAGATATGTAGTGAAAACCACCCAGTACATCGTTGTCACTACATACTGAGATTCTGCACAGCTCTAGCCTGTATGCAATCAACCATAGTCCACCTCTCCTGAGAAGATGGCATGGACTCTGAATCCTTGAATAGTTTGAAAATCGAAGAGGATGTGATGGACAGATCCATCCCGTTCTTGTCAACTAAAAGGCGACCAATCAGGGAGATTCATCCCCCACCAAATGTCGATGACACGACACATCATATACAATTCATATCATCATGTATTGGAACTATGAATCGAGTTGTCTGCTCATCTACCATAGGTGTCGAGTCAGATACAACTATGAGAGTAGTTGTACCTACGACAGTGCAAACCCAATCTATCTACAATTCGTCGACCGCATCTGGTTCCACCACATCCACAATGGAATCCTTCTCGTGTCTCTCAACTAGCTTTGTACAGATTAATCCCAGTCAACATAACTCTACCCAGAAAAAATCCCCCTTCGGGTCCTTGTTTCATTCAATTGAAGATATCCTAGGGGCTATGATGGAGCCAAATTATCCATGGGATGCAATGCATCACCGTTCACTTTCCCCCCCAAGCAAACGTTTAGTCCTAACAGGATAAAAGAACAAGAGATCTATTTGATCAAATCAAATTATTTCCTTCCATCAGGAAAAGTAGATTGGTTCAAAAACCCCATCCCAGCGCCCGATGCATTTGAGGAAGGAAATATGTCGAATATCTCACCTATCATTAAGGTGAACATATCCCAAAATCCTGTAAAGGTCGAAGAAATCTCACTGGGGGCAGCATGCTCTCTAGAATAAATAACCTCTTATACCCAATTGTTACAAGATTATCGAGATATCTTCGCGTGGGACTACTCAAAAATTCCTGGGCTTAGTCCTACTATTGTAGAGCATCATATTGAAACTTGGATTGATGTACCTCCAGTGCACCAGAAACAACGTCAACTTCACCCATCTAAGGTAGAAGCAATAAAGCGAGAAATCAACAAGATTCACAAAATTGGGTTTATCCACCCCATCGCCTATACATCTTGGGTTTCCAAACCTATTCCCGTCATGAAAAAAAAAGGCATTATACGTGTTTGCACCAATTTTTGAGATTTGAACAAATCTTGTCCTAAAGACAATTATCCCACATCATTCATCGACCAAGTCATCGAAACTTGCGTAGGACATAAGGTTCTATCCTTCATGGATGGGTTCTCCGGGTACAATCAAATCCAAATCCGCCATACAGACCGATACAAAATTGCATTCACCACCCCTTGGGGCACATTCACATACAAGGTAATGTTATTTGTCCTAAAAAATGTTGGAGCCACCTTCCAAAGGGCCATGAATTATATATTTCATGACTTGGCACACCTTATCCTCACCTACTTGGATGACTTGACCGTATGCTCCAAGAAGTGCTCAGACCACCTCCAGGATCTGCGATTGGTATTCCAACGATGCCATCAATGCAACCTACACATGAACCTCCTCAAGTGTATATTTTGCGTCAACGTAGGAAGACTCTTAGGTTTTATCGTGTCCCAGCAAGGCATTTGTGTGGACCCCCTAAAATTCCAAGCCATCAAAGAGGTACCACCACCTCGAACCCTCAGGCAACTTCAAAGCCTATAGGGGAAGGCCAATTTTCTGAGATGATTTGTCCCAGATTATGCCACCTGAACTCAAGGGTTCCTGCGCCTCCTCCGTCAGGACATCTCATTTAAATGGGATGATTACGCCTAGAAAGCGTTCGATGCACTGAAAGAAACATTATCTTCAACACCCCTCATCAGTCCCCCAGACTATGACAAAGATTATATCTTGTATTTATCAGCTTCCGAGTCCATGTTAGCTGGAGTGTTGGTCCAGGAAGGCCCAGATGGGAAGGAGCACGTAATCTACTATGTCAATAAAACCTTATCAGGTCCTGCATTAAGATATGAGCCTGAAGAAAAGATAGCACTAGCATTATTTTATGCATTCCAGAAACTTCACCACTACATCATCTTAAGAACTACTATGGTCATCGCAGCTATTAAGCCCATTAAATACCTGATCACGCACTGCCTAATGAACCATAAGTACACCCATTGGATAGTCATTCTACAAGAATATGACTTACAGTTTCGCTCCCCCAAAAGCAAGAAGGTTCTTGCCTTAGCAGAGTTCATTACGGATCTCTCAGGAGATACCAAGCGATCACCAGTGAATGATTCGCTACCCGATGAACACCTCTTCTTCATAGCAACCGATGACCCTTAGTACAGAGATATTATCCTATTCTTACGAACCCAAAAATTTAGACCTCATCTTCTTGGGATCACAATTTCCATTAGACCAAAACCCGCAGGCATTAGTCTCTGCTATAATCGCTAGAGTTAGGATCCACAAGAGGCATTTAGTCCATGTCACAAAAAACATGGGGAGCATTGAACCCAATGTCCAACAATTTCCCTCCCAACGTGAGCCAGGTGAGTTTTGAACTCGAGACCTTTCGCTCTGATACCACTTGTTTGGATCATGATTGTCGTTAGACCCAAACCCACAGGCATTAGTCTCCACTACAATCGCTAGAGTTAGGATCCACGAGAGGCAGTTAGTCCATGTCGTGAAAAACACAAGGAGAGTTGAACCCAATGTCCAGCACATCTCACCCAAGATGACTGTCGACACATATGCTAGCAGGCCCCCCAATATCTCCTCATGGGAGATGTCTTATATTGATGAGGCATCGACACAATTTTATGGCAGTGCCTCACCCACAACCAAGCGGAACAAGCCCTTAATGACTCCCATGGAGGCGCTTGTGGCGGCCACTTATCTAGCATGGCCACTACCCAAAAGGTCCTACGGGCAGGATATTTTTGGCCCTCCTTGTTTCGCGACTGCATTACAGTAGTCAAAATATGCGAATAATGCCAACACTTCCCCCACAAAGTAAGAGCACATCCTGCTCCTTTTCTTCCTATCATCGTCATCGGTCCCTTTTGTAAATGGGGGATTGACTTCATGACTTGCAACCTTGCCTCATCAGGCAACCATAAATACCTCATTGTGGCTATCGACTATTTCACCAAGTGGGTTGAGGCCATGCCTACATACAACAACACATCAGAAGCCATCGCTCGATTTCTATTCAACCACGTGATAGCCCATTTCAGTGTCCCCAAAGAGTTAGTATCCGACCATGGGAAACACTTCGAGAAGGAAGTTTTCGAGGAGATATCTCACCACCTCGGATTCACCCACGAATTTTCTTCACCATACGACCCCCAATCCAATGGACAGGTAGAATCTATTAACAAAGTACTCAAAACTATGTTACAACGCATGGTGAATAACCATAAAACCAACTGGTGCCATATGCTCTTTTCCGCCCTGTGGGCATATGGCACAATGATAAAGATGTCCACTGGTTTCACTCCCTTCCACTTAGTATATGGGTTCGAGTTCATGATTCCCATAGAATGCGAGATCCCAAATTTACATGGTGCCATAGAACTCCTTGATGATACCCAGCCTCTAGAACAACGCCTAGTACAACTAGAGCTTATCGAAGAAATTTGACGACAGTCACTGTAGCACAATGAGGCCCACAAGAAAAGGGTAAAAGCATCATTCGACTATCACATCACCCCTCGCTCATTCACTAAGGGATAATTATTCCTCCACTATGATGTCGCAAAATAAGCCCTAGGGCCAGGAAAGTTTGAAACCTTATGGAAAGGACCATACATCATCAAACATTCCAACAGGGGGCATACATCTTGATGGAACCAAATGGGGCCTACCTCAGAAACCTCTTCAATGACCTTTGCCTCAAGAAGTTCTACCCATGAGGGCCAAAACAACCCTTCCCTAGAGTGAACGTACACAACCCTAACCACTAAAATATTTTTTGACCAAAAAACTTATTTAAAAGCACTCAAACTGCCACCATGGATCACCAAATTGAACCCTCTTTTGGAATTGCTGATGGAGCATCAAGATGGTCTCAAAGTTTTGCCGCAACTGCCTGGGTCATCTACCACCTTAACCGATTGCCACTCTGCTCAAACGATGTGTGCATCGATTCAACAACAATTAATCAGGCAGAATATGACGTCGTCATTAGACTTATGTGTGATGCCCTCCATCAGGGTATTTTCCATATGCACATCTACCATGATTCCCAATTAGTAGTGTCGCAGTTAAACCAAACATTTGAGACAAAAGATACACATTTGTTTAGAAAATATTTGTGTGCAAAAAGATTAAGCATACAATTTGACTATATCACATTCACACATGTACCAAGGAGTCAAAACCAAACAGTTGATCGCATAGCTAACAATATCCTAGACTGGAATGCATCTCAAATAAACCATCATACATGAAAACCAAAAATATAGATATCCATCAGCATAACATCATACATGAACCGAAGCGGGTGACACAACATGTAGAGCCGCAAAAAATATCTCTCATGTATATATATGTCACAATGTATATGTCTGAGTACAAAAATAGTGTCACTGGCCCAACTGCCAGCCCAAAGATACAAAATTCATCAAAAATAAGGGAAGCATCCTCATAATGGGTGCTTTCCCTGGGTAAAAGTATATTCTAGGGCGGTGCTCCCTCAGGAGGGGCACCTGGACCCACAACCACTCCTGGTGCCACCACTAGAGCTTTCGTCGCAACCAATATCGCCACCCGACGTAGAATGGGCCGATACTCCCTCTCGTGGGCCATCATGGTCTCCAACCAAACCTACTCGAATTCATCCATAAATCCTTGAGTAGGCACCCCCTGGGTCAAGTGGTCCACTCGACTCCAGGCATCCTCAAGAGCTGACACTCGAGCAGTCAGCTCCTCGATAGAAGCCTCCGTCATATCTACACATGCTACCGCTGCATCCAGATGAGCCCGCTCAGCTGTAGCCTCCATAGTGGCTGAGCTGCTGCCCTCTCCTGAAGGGCCAGCATCACCACCAGGTCCCCCAACAGCACCTCCTCCCTAATCACCCCTAGGTCACCGTAGAGGATCGTGGCCAATCAACCGAGCCACGACACGACCCACCTCGCCAACATCTACAAGAGTAACCAAAATGATGTTAGTGTCGCTAGCAAAACACATAACTATATGTACACTCAAATAAATGTAGAAAACATACACAGCATACCTATAGGCCCTCAAGCATAGCCAAATGGAAGACCCATGTCTGGATCCCCCTGGAAGTCCATCCCCACATATGGGAATGGAAATAACATTTGCGGGTTGGCCTTGAACCAAGCCTCTGTCATGGCATTCCAATAATTCCCCACCATGCCCCCACTGCCTCGCAATATCACCAGAGCCCACCTCCTCATATGAGGCTCCCGTGGCCCCTTAAAAGGCACTGCCACTACTGGCCTCAGCAATACTACCCTCTCATACATAATTCTTCATAAGATACTAGCATACGAAAATGACTTAGATCAACGATAGACCTTGTTGAGTTTCACCACCATCCCGTCAAAGCAGAAATGGGAAAATTCGTAAAACTGCTCGGACCTCAACTGGCGCAGTACTCCAACCTGCGGGCTTGATGCACGATATGGAGAAACTGAACCTTCCTGTTGCATAATCACCACTAGAGCACATCGCTCTGCCAGATCTATCATGGATTCAATTCTGATGCACCCCTTAGTAAGAGGTGCCCCACCACAGTGGCATCTCTAAAATCTCTCCAAATCCACTCTCCCGGAAGGGAGTGGATATCTCAGTGCCTCACCCTAAGGCAGTAACCTGGTCACAAAGTACACATCCATCTCAGGACAGATGACCAGGTTCGTCCCCTGCAACACAAACAGGTTGCGCCTCCTGCACTAATGTCGGATCAAGTAGCATAGCAGTCGGTCCTACAACTGAAGAAGCTCGTTCTCCATGAACTTTAGGAGCCCTCATAGCGCCAGTTGATGATGTGCCCCAGCATCAGTAGCTAGCATAGTTCAGAGCTCAGGCCAATGTCCCTGCCTCCACAACAACCTGTCATCAAAATAGGTACCCATTAGTACAAAAAAAAACACAAAAATAGGCAAAAAACCAAAATATTTTTTGCCTCGGTTTTGTGCGCATGTCCCTCAGATAGGCGCACTTAACGCACACCTGTATTTTTCAAAAGAACGCTTAAGGTGCGCTAAAAAAGGGGAAATGAGCACTTTAGCGCACTTATCCACTGGAAAATCACACAGAGGGTGTGCCTTTTCCCTGATCGCCCGTGCAATCTAGGGAAAAAATCACCTAGAATCCATACAAACTAAGTCTATACAGACCCCGACACCACCAAATTGAAAAATTAAAGTGCAAGACGTCATAGAGGTTACCTGGGCATGATCTCATGAATCCCTAGTGCTCAGGCTGACCGCAATGGCAAGAACTACTACACAGAATCCTCTAACCTCTCAAAAACTCAGCATGTACAAATGAATTGAGTTAGGGCCATATCCAACTATATATCGCCCTTTTCAAAAACTTCGGAGGACCATAACAAGAGATCAGAATTTCCATTCTCCGAACTGTAATTTGCACCACAATCAGTTCTCCATGATGAATAGAGGTGATGCCACACATTCACACTCCAGAAAAAATAAATTTTCAGTGCCGACAGGTATGCCCTCTCTCATCTTCTTTAAAGCTCATGATTTTCAATAAATTTTGATAAAGAAGATGCTTTCACTTGAGGTAGTTTTTTTTGTAGGAGAAGCTCGCAAAACCATTCACAACTCCATTTACAGAAAGTTCCAGAGCATGTATCATTCTACCCCCAGCATGATAGAGTCCCAGAAAAATATGCATATTCTGACATCATTTCTCCATCAGAAATAAACCATAGGATCCTCATATCTAACCATGTTTATCATCACCTCACCCAGCACATGATAAACATCCTTGTTGGTCGGTAGAGCCTCCCCTCCATGGCGCTCGTCACCCAGAGTAGACCATATATCACAACAAAAGTGACGCCATGGCCATACCACTTCCATCCAGGAAGCACCTCATTCCCATCCATCCACCATGCATAAGGACAAGTTTACCACACAAGCTAAACCCCCTTCTCGGATGATCAAGTTGTACAAGCATATCAAGAGCACACCACCACACCTCGCATTTGGCCCACCATAGCTCCACCATCATAATCCCATCTACGATACTTTCTCATCCGTTTCATCAACCCCGCACCTGAGACCAACCAATGAGACCCCCACCCTAAAAAAAACACCTTCCTCACAACATCAGTGAGTGAACATTTTCATGTTTTTGTGTACCTGTCTCTGTTTTTTGTACAAACCAAACCCCATTATTTTATTCTTTTGGTAAGTGTACAAAGACCTCGAATGGTGCACTACATCCTTCACCCTCTCATTTCATATTTTCTCCCACGGCAGCAGTCCCTGAACACCCTTGGTCGGAGTATTATACCCCCACACACAAGCCACCTTCACATTCATAGCCAGTTTATACCCACCCTAGAAGTCCTACCGACTCCAGGGATTTTCCCATCAGAAATAACTATGACTGTCGCCAAGCTACTTAGTATACTCCAAACTTGGGCCATTGAATCCCCATCATCAATTTTCAGTCACCCCTTGCCAACATGCCTATGTTAAACCCATCACATCCAGGTCCCCAATCCCTCATATCAGCAACCCCTCATTCGGTTGAGGCTTCTTTTTTGTCTACTTCAACACCTATTTTCCAAAAAGGAAGCGGTGCCTTGGATCACCCCTCTCCATACAAGGGGCATCCTTGGGTGGCACTGTGAGAGACATAATTGTCCACAGATGTCATTGATCCTCCTGACATTCGACTACGACAAAAGCTTTCATGTCAAGATGTTATCGTACCTTACAACCATTGCACTTTGATCAAATCCATTGAAGACCCGTGCCTTCTTAAGCATCTCTGTTAAACAATTCTTACACAGGAAGGTCCCAGCCAACACCTATGCGTACAATGCATAGCTATATGCCATACCAAGCTTACGCATATGGGTACCATATTCCACCTATTTTCAAAGAAAAAACATCCCTAAGGCGTCAGCAGTCGTCGTCAACAACCGCCAACATCACTACCATATTAGTGACACAGACAGAACATATATTTGTCAACTAGATTTGTTTAACTAGCCATAGCATTACGAGCATGGGACATGCCCGCCTCGTAGAAAATTTGTATATATATTGTATTATATTTGCTTACAGGGGTTCCCTAGGACATGGTCATTCTTGGAACCAGTGCAGGGTGTTTTTAGTTCCAAGCTTCATGGAGGTCTCTCTCTCTCTCTGCACTCAATACAGAAAAGAAAATATAATGTATTTCGGCTATGCAGTTCTTCCTAGACCTCACAAATTAGGGGGAAACTGTTAACACTAGAAAATCATACAGCAGAAGACGACATTAATTAATGTTAGGCAAAAGGATTTACAGGGCTAGAAGACATTACAAAATCTAGAAAGTATTTGAAAATCTCTAAGGTATGAGAAAAATCAAATTTGAACAAGTCCTAAATGCTCTTTGCGCTCATAATATTTTGTGAAGTGCGCCTTTTGTGCGCTTTTTTCCTGATATGTGCGCAATCCTGGGAGTGGCAAAATGTCACTATCCAAGACCACATAAAGAAAAGGACAAGTGACCCCTTACTTGAAGCCACCTAAGGACAGCCACCAATGCCTCCTTAGACACTAAGTGAGCACACAATGGAATATTTGGAGCACACAAAGGAATCATAACCCTCTCTTGGGTCACAATCCGAAATGTACCAAGAGAGGGAAGGGAGGATTTTAAATCTCCTATATAAGGCCACCATGAGATGAATAATTTGTGAACACATTCTTATGTTGGCCAGAATTTCCCAATAAATACCAACAGTGTGTGAACCGGAGCTGAAGATAGATGGGACTCAATTGTTGGCCATCCAACAATTTCAGTCCAACACTGTAGAGAGAGAGGGAAATTGCACTGAGGCAAGCTTGGGATAAAAACATCCTTGCATCGGGACCTAGAACCCATGATCTAGGGCCCCTTTGGCAAGAGGGTAAAGTTTCACTCTTATTACTACTAGAGCTCAATAAGAGGGTCCTAGAGCCACCGTTTGTATTATTGTTTTCATTTAACTCTTTTCAGAGCTCGTGTTTATTTGTTTTAGTTTTTAGTTTATATATGCATGCTATTTCTCTATCTAGTATGCTTATGATTCTAGCTTGTTCCACTAACTTGCTTGACTCCACTTCTTTTTCTGCACGGTAACAAGAACTTAAGTGGGTAGACCACACCCCTTAAGTTGATGTGATTTCGTACACACGTGCACCAAACACACTCCAACAATCACTATGTCCAAGGATATTTTGGATAGGTTCGTCTAGGTGGTCATAAACCTTGTAAAATTATTGGAATGGGTAAGGTAATCATCAAAAAACAAAATGGAAACCAATGGATGCTAAAGGATTTAAGGCATGTTCCATATCTAAATAAAATTTTAATTTCAATAGGGAAGTTGGGAAGTAAAGGTTGTGTAACTACATTTACAGAAAATACTTGGAAGGTCACTAAGGTAGCTCTGGTAATAGAAAAAAGGAGAGAAGTTTGTTACATTGTATTTATGCAATGGTATTTTTATTATGCTAATGCTTTAACTCCACAAAATAATATATGGCATTATGTCATTATAGACTCGGGAACATGAGTGAGAAGGGGATGCAGATTCTTTGCTCAAGACATTTGTAGCCAGGTTTGAAGCATGTTGATTTGGATTTATGTGAGAATTGTGTTTATGGAAAACATAGGAGAGTCAGATTTCTCAGAGTTAGGAAATAAAGGAAGGGTGAAAATTTAGAGCTTGTGTATACATATTGTTTCGGGGAAATGTCACCCTAGAGGTTGGTTGGGATACAGCCTCCACAGAGCAGGGGCATGCTACTTAACAGAGACTCACACAACCATGCACATTCAGAAAAACTAAATAGAGCAGAATGAGAAAGTTACCCGTAGGTCCTACGGTTGAAGTAGATCCTCGCGGGGTCCAAACCCCCAGTAACCATCCTTCCTTCTTAACCTGAAATACAAGAAGAAACGAGCACAAAGGACAAGTTGTACAGCATATGTCTACTCTAAATGTTAGTGAGATTCATATAAAACATTAAATAAATCATAATGAATGCTTGTATAACAAATATTCTCATACATATAAGCATACACTAACACGTTTATTTCGGGAACAACATGATACTTATGTATTAAAAATAGCATGTACAAAAGTAATCAAGAGGAGAGATCACCTGATCCTTCCAAGGACTTCGCAGACCGTCGTCCGGATCCGTCCAGCCCTTGCCTCGCTAAGTCTCCTTCCAAACTGGTGCATACGAGATAACATATAAAGGGATGTGTCTCCAAGGAAACAGGGTTTCCTATAATGGTAAGGAGGTACGGGGAGGCACGGGAATCAGACTTGGATGAGGAATACCAACGAGTATAATATCGATAAATTTTCTCTCTCCCTTAGGCCATACACATGAGGTACATAGTCCCTCAGTAGTTTTAATCGATTGGAAACAGTTGGCCACAGGCTGGGGTGGTTGAACTACCTGAGTAACCATCAACCCAGCGCGAAATTAGGGATTTTTTATATATTTTTTAATCATTTTAATGGAATACGCAGAAAAGTCTAGCTGGACTCACGTATACACGCGGAAAAACACGGGCATAGTCGCGTATGGGGGATTTTACACTGTTTTTAAGTGAATTTGTCCAAGTTTGTAGGAATGGGTGCCCAAAAACCATGAAGCAATCATAAATCATATCAAGGTGAGAAATGATGCTATATAGGATGCCCACATATATATGAGGTCGGAAAAGGGAATTTTGCCAGTGGCCGAAATGTATTATGCACATAGAAAGAACTTCGCAAGGACAAGAGAGGACTTCACCAGATTTTAGCCTGCCAAAAACCAATGAAAGAAAACAGAGAGTCAACTCATGCTAAGGCGGGCATACCCATGCTCAGTCAAAAATACATCATATAGAAAGTATTGAATAGATCCAACATGTATATAAGTATAGCTGAACTGAAAGTACACAATGAATCATCTGAGCATGGCCCGGAAATATAAGTCTGAATCGATGTCCAAGTATCACATATAGAAAGCTGATCAAGGATGGTGCAACTGGATGTCTGATCATATAAGCAACTGAATCTCCAAGTACCGAATCATAAGAGGTGGAACAAACGGTACAATCACGCAACTCGGGAGCCAGCATATGAGATCTTCTTGTCTTGAGCGCAACATATAAAAATTGAGCCGACATCGTAATGAATGGACTGTCAAAAGTGAACCGAAGAATGCTGATGCAACCCGAGGTCTTCACCGATCACTATGGCACAATTCTACACAATGGGAATAAATGAGCTGAAGTCAACCATGTGAGAAATCGTTGGATTACCGAGAAATGATGTATCTCGTTAACCAACGCGAGACAACCCACCGATAATGATAATGAGTGTCAAGGTGCCCCAGTACAATCTGACAAGTGAGAATGAATGAGTTGAAGTCGAACACTTGAAAGAATCTACCAATCAGGAGGCAATGATGAATCCCCACTGTCGATAGCGAAGAGTCTGCCACTGATGACTGCAAACCCTAAGGTACTGACAAAAAGACTCTAGACCTTATTCCTAGAGCAATGAGTCGGAGTTTATGGGAAAAGATCTGCTGGAAGGAAGGCATTAAGGCATCCCACATTAGTCCAGCGCGAGTGTAACCCGCAGGCCAAGATTTGGAAGGAATCGGACGAAGTAGAGTGACATAACCAAAACCGAAGTACGTTTCCGACATGCACAAGATGAAGCTAGCGCACGGAAGAAACCCTCTGAACCAACCAATAATGAAAGCTGACACAGAGGCGATAAATCCACCGATAGGGTCAAATGGAAATCAAGGTACTGCACGAATCCCAAGTGTGATAATGTGTGCTGACGTCAAACACAGGGGAAACCACTCAGTCAAAGACCCATGATGATGATAAAATGCTGAGCGCGAGGTCACCTATCAATGATGAAAATAGGCCCAAGGTGCGGCTCTAGGTTTGCTCTCAGAGCAATGTGTCGTAGTCGATAAGAGACAAACCCGCCGACAAGAAGTCAATGGGGACCCTCTCAAACCAGCACGAGCGGAAGATCAAAACATCTGATGTGATAGAACATGATACTGACAAGACCGGGTAGGCCGACTGAATAATGAGTCAAGAGACACCGCAGAATGGCCGACTCTGGTTAGACTTCCCTTGAACAAAAGCACGACTCTGTGATGACCATGGCAGTAAAAAGTGACACTGTATAAGTCTGTTATGCAGGAGGCACAACAAACTCTCCATATGATTGGAAGAGATAACCAACCGGGGGAGAACTGACAAGTGAAACATGGTAAAGGTTGAACCTAGGTCAAAAACTAGAACCATCCCAAATGAAGGAAATATATATAAGTATATGTGCTTTGTTCAAGGGCGACAAACTGACTCTGTACTGCCATCAAAATAACGAAGATACATCCCGTTCCCGCTCTTTTTGTTATATTTTATTTTTTTTTCTTTTTCATATAATAAGCCTCAAAAAGAATAAAAGAATGCTATGGTACAATGGATAGAACGAGTATCAAGAAAGCAGATGCACTAGTTCCTGGGATTGGAACAATCCTATGCTCAATGCAAGGTGGCGAAAACTGGTCAGTGATACTCAGAGGAACGTTCCATCCATGGGTACAAAGGTGTCAAGTCGTGATAGTTAAGTGCATGCAATGGTTAACTTGTACAGAAAGTCAAGGTCAAAAGTTGGCTTAAATATCGAGTCCAAATGAAGCCGGCTAAAGGCCAGGATAAACAAGTAGCCAATATGCAATGCAGTAATACAACTTAACGACACCAGGGAGCCTCTAGGGTATAAGCTAGAAAAAATGATAAGTGATGAAGGAGAAGAATGAAGCTTCAACACATAAGACATGGCGGGACTAAAGAGGACTCCTGAGCCTACATAAAAAGCAGCATGGGCAACAAGTGATAGCGAGGAACTAACTAGGAAGCCCATGTAAAGGAAGGCTCTACCATCAAGTCATGATTAAATAATCGGCGAGTGAAATGGGTGCAATACTCATGACCTGATGGGATCGACCCTAAGGCAAGTGATCAGTATGGAGGCTAGAATGCAAGATGCAACGGAAAGTGATTCCCTAACCTATATGCCAGTGAAGATCATATACCTGCCATGACGAGTCGGAAAACATGCATCAAAAACCAGGAAAAATCTCCAAATCGTCAAAATGTACCTGAAAACATACCAAACTGGGCACTTCCAAGCAATCGAGTTATACAGCGTAAGATAGATCGAAAAAATAAGCATAAGGAATTTTGCGAAAATTTTCAAATTTTTAGCCATAAATATACAAATTACCTCTCATTTGGTTCATTATTGCATAGCTGATTTGGAAAAAGTGCTCTGGAGCTAAAAACTTGTTTCGTCAAATCAGGAACAACCGACCGTCGGAATTCAGCGAAACTTCAGGTAGGCTCCTTAATCATCCTGTTGATTCATTTTGTCCGTTTGGAAATTAAAATTAAGTGATTTTTTGCCTTAAAACCCTTGCTAAAATATGCGTACCTGCGCATACGCGGGTTCATTGAAGGAAACCCGCGTATACACATGACTGTGTACAGGTAAAACCGCGTATGCGCAGGGCCGAAACTTAAAAAGCGTGGCTAATGCAAAATTTGATGAAATTTCTCAAGATGACCATTTCATGGAGGGAACGTGAGCATAGCGCAATAGACCAAGAGGTCATTCAGGATCGCGCAGCACAAAATATCCTCTGAAACTGTGGATTGTTCAAATTCTTTAAAATGCCCAATATGAAAAGCAATGTGCGATTGCTAGAAATGCTCGTAAATTACTGGGAACCAGATCAGGATTGCTTCATAATTGATCAGATGCCACTACGCATAGAAGTGGAGGATATATTTCATCACTGGACTCTCCAGAAGGGGAGAACCAGTAGACTTACACAGAAAGCCCCTGGGAGGGTTAACCATGGAAGACTATGTCCAGGTATATTGCGTAGATAATTCCAAAAAGGTTGGAACACATATTGCAATTAGAGATATCAGGGATTTGCACATGAATATCCTCTTGTTCACCATCAGCAGAGTGGCAGGATCTGCCTCACTACATCAGGCGTCCAGGACGCAAATGAGCATAGTTGTAGAGTGTTTGGCTCATGTGTACGATTGGTGCACAACCCTGTTACTGAATATGAAACAACAATTGACCTCGATCCGCCAGACAAAGACCAAACACTTTGGCTATGGGACCATTTTGACAACATTCTTCTTTGAGAGGATTCCAGCTTTGAGACCCAGAGTCATCTCGACCATCAGCAGCCCGCAGGACCCAAGAATTGCCCGTTGGGCAGACATGATGAAGAGACTGGGGGGCAGCGAAGTACCCCGAACCACATGGGACGATGAGTTCTTCCTATAGTGGGGAGAACAGATCATCGCAGTGGACGACTATCCCTATGCCGGGATGGACTTCCGAGGAGATCCAGATCTAGTACTTCCACCTGGCACAGCATGGGGAGCAGTCGGTGAGTTTGCAAAAAAAAATTTGACTTATATAATTTTTTTGGATTTTTCAAATATGTATGAAAAATGAAAAACAAACATGTTTTTGATTGGATTCATAATAACTGACAATTAAAAATGATCATGTTTCAGATGTTGGACCAGTACGACCTGAGGGTCTCCCACGCCATAAGCGTCGCAGGGGCGAGGCAGAGACAGTGGACTCAGACAGGACACTCCAGGCCGTGCAGAGAAACTTGGAGGGATTGACCCACCAAATCCCTATGGCTGCCGTGGAGGACTTGCCTGAAGCCATCTAGAGACGGGTGGTAGGAGTACCACGAGACTGGGTTAGATTATTCCGCCGTGTGGCCACTGCAGTTATGTTCTATAGGAACACGACTGCTGGACAGGGACCTCAGGAATAGACAGATTTTATACATTAGATAACTGTATATTCTTTTTTGAGATTGAACATGATGGGGCATAAGCCCAAGTTTTGTACGGCATTTATGGATCCAAATTTTGTAAAGTTTTTGACACTCTGATGATATATATATACAACGATATTTGATGTGATGTGATAAATGTATCAAATGTATGATGTTTTTGATGATTAAAAATTTATTGTATTGAATGATTAATATGCCAATCCAAAGCTTGATTAGCCAATGAGTCAGCAAACCAATTGTCAGCTCGAGGAATATGAAAGAATGTTAAAAATTGAAATGACCTTTGTAACAAACGTACTCTCAAGAACAATCTTAATAAAAAAGGATCTCGTACCCGATAAGTGTTGTTCAACTGCGACACCACCAGCTGGGAGTCCAAGAAAACTACCAACGAATCAACACCCAAAGATATTGCCTCCGAGAGTAGATGAACCACTGCAGTGTATTCTGCTACATTATTGGAAGCAGGACCAATGCAGACTGCTCTTGACACTAACAGCTGACCGGATGGATAGTGAAGCACCCAAGCCGCGGAAGCTAAGTTCCGAGTGTGTCTACTAGCACCATCGGCGAAACCGAAATGACTCATGACATCCAAAAAAACTTGCCAAAGCATATCAAAAACATCACCAACTCATCAAAAATCGGAAATCAATCAGATATGTACAAAGAAAAAATTGCAAATATATACAAAAGCAAGATGCCAGGCCGAAGCCTAGGCATAATACTTCTTAAGATAGAGCCCATTTCGGGGCTCCGACAACTCGTTCCCTTCGAAATCAACCAAGGTATAAGCTCCTTTCTTAAGGAATTTTTTAACGATATAGGGGCCATACCACATCGATTTAAACTTTCCTGCCCCCAAGGCATCTTTTTCTTGGGCATAGACCAAAACAAGGTCACCTTCGGAAAAGACCCTAGGCTTAACCGCCTTATCGTACTGAACTTTGACTCGGTTTTTATGCGCTTCGTTCAACGTGGCGGCATCTCGACGCTGCTCATCAAGATGTTCTAGATGAAGAAGCCGCTCTGCCAGACTAGAAGTGTCAGGAAGAAGCTCAACAGCTAATTTAAGGAAAGGAATCTCGCATTCAATGGGAAATACGGATTCCACCCCGTGGACTAACTGAAACGGAGTAAAGCCAGTTGCAGTTTTAACTGACGTCCTGTATGCCCAAAGTGCAGGATATAGCATAATATGCCAGTTGGATCTATGTTTATCAATTGTCCTTTGAAGAATAGTCTTCAAGGATTTATTCACGGCTTCCACTTGCCCATTGGCCTGAGGATAATATGGAGATGAATGCTCCTGCCGGAAACCCAATTTGAGAGCCAACTCAGCCATCATACTATTATGAAAATGACTGCCATGGTCAGTGACAATCTCTCTAGGAATACCAAAACGAGCGATAACCTGGTTGAAAAGGAACAGAGCTGCAGTCTCACCATCATTCCCAAAAGTAGGCATAGCCTTGACCCACTTCGTAAAGTAGTCTACTGCTACGATAATGTACTTGTGACCTTTTGCCGAAGGTGGGTTACAAGTAGTAAAATCCATACCCCACTTTGTAAAGGGTCCGACAGTAACGACTGGAAAAAGCGGAGCTGGATGAGCGCGCATTTTTCGAGTATACACCTGACAAGGATGACACTTTTTGACCGATTCAATACAATCTTTAAAAATCGAGGGCCAAAAGTATCCAGCACGCAAAATCTTTTGGGCTGTAGCAAGCCCAGATAAATGACCCCCACAAGCTCCACTGTGAGAATCATTGAGCACAACCTCAGCTTCTTCGAAAGTTAAGCAGCGTCTTAGGATTGAATCAACCCCTCGACAGTACAAAGCATCACCAATAATCAGATAATTCTTGGCTAAGTGACGCAGCTTACGACACTCATCTTTCGAAAAAGTGGAGGGAAACTTCGCAGTCTGGAGATACACAATGATATCCCCATACCAAGGATCCTGTGAAGAGATAAGAAACAAGTGTTCGTCCGGAAAGGACTCATCATAGATCATCTCCTCTCCACAAGGCAACTCGGAGATCAATTCCGCAAAAACTAATGACTTCTTGGATTTTGCAAACATGAACTTGAGATCAAATTCTTGTAAAATCACAATCCATCTATTATATTTGCCCCCAATCACTCGCTTGCTGAGGACAAACTGAAATGGATTGGCAGCTGCCAAGACATAAGTTTTGCGAAGAATAATGTAATGCCGGATTCGCTGCATAGCATGAACTGCTGCTAAGGCTAACTTTTCTATCGGAGTGTATCGCAGTTCAGGTCCTACCAGTCCTCGACTAAGGTAGTAAATAACATGCTCTTCCAGAGCATCATCCTCCTGAACCAGAACCATACCAATGGTAGATTCTATTGCTGCCAGATACAAAAGAAAATCTCTGCTATAATTAGGTGGACTCAGTAAAGGAGCAGAGGTCAATGCCTTTTTCAAAGCATCGAACGAGCGTTGAGCGTAGTCGTCCCAAAGAAAAGGAACTCCTTTCTTCAACAATCTCATATATCCCTTTGTAATCTCAGCATAGTTAACGATAAACCTCCGAAGAAAGTTAGACTTCCCTTGGAGACTTTGAAGTTGACGGATTGAAGACGGGGGAGGCAACCGAAGTATTGCCTCAACCTTGAAGGGATCTACCCTTATCCCCTCACTAGACACGATAAATCCCAATAGCCGACCGGATGTAATCGCGAAAACGCACTTGTTCGGATTCAATCGAATTTTATAAAAACGACATCTTTCAAATATTTGCCGGAGGTGACCTGGATGATCCATCCTCTTTCGAGAATGAGCAGCTAAATCATCTAAGTATGCCTCCATAATTTTCTTGATGTCGTGGAAGCCGTAAGACATGGCCCGCTGAAAGGTAGCCCCAGCGTTTTTAAGACCAAAAGGCATTTTCTTATATGCAAACGTACCCCAGGGACAAATAAATGCAGTCTTATGTTGATCTTCTGGACGGATAGTAATTTGTTTATAACCAGAGAAACCGTCCATGAAGGAGAAAATCTCGTTACCGGCACACTCGTCAATAATCTGATCGATGAAAGGTGTGGGGTAATTATCTTTAGGACACGCCTTATTCAGGTCTCTGAAATCGATGCACACTCGAATCGTTCCTTGCTTTTTATCTATCGGAACGGGATTTGAAACCCATTCAGTCAGAGGAATTGGGAAAATGAATCCCGCCTTAAGCAGCTTTTCAACTTCAGCTTTGATAGCTGCTGCCTTCCTAGGATTAACCGGATGAAGTTTTTGCCTGGACGGCTTAGCGTTCTCATACGTCTTGATCTCATGCTGGACAATAGATGGGTCTATGCCAGGCATTTCCTCATAAGACCAAGCAAATACATCCCTATACTCTTTGAAGAGCTCGGTATAGATTTGAATCTCCTCACGGGAACATTCAGCTCCAATGAAGACATTCTCGACAATATTGGGATCCCTGGAAATGTTCACCGGGATAGTAGGAGAGATCACAGCCATGTTCCCTTCAGCATAAACCTGTGTTGGTGCTAAGGGGCTCAAGACTGGGTGAACAGGACCAGGAGACTGAGGACTTGGAAAGCTTGTTTCGACTTCGCTTAAGTCAGGTAGGAAGTAAGACCGATGATGCAAATCATCCCATGGTCTATCTACACCTGTCATCGCTTCCAGGATGGCCTCTTCAGATGGAAGAGTGGTATCTAGACAATCCTGGGCAGAAGAAGAAGTAAGCGTCCAAGCCGGAGCCACATCACCATCCAACTCCTCCGGCGAAAGAGGAGTTGGATCAGATTCTGTAGTGTCAACAATAGACTGATATGCAATCTCAGCTGCAGAAATCGGAAATGCCATACCACCCACTTGACCTTCCGCCAATGTGGCAGTAGGGGAAGGTAAGGTCCAAGGGTCCGAAAAATAATGAGTTCGAAAGAACTCTCTTCGAAGGGGAGCCTTGGAGGATGAAATAGAATTTATATGCACTGTAGGAGGAGGAAGATCAAAAGTACCCATCAGGGAAGAATACATTCCAGCTCCTAGATTCTCAACAGGCGCCTTAGTATTATCCAACTTAGGAACAGATGAGTCAGAAGGCGCATTCAGGTCTACCTGAGGATAGTCCAGTTGATCCACTGTAACGATCCTCCCTTCATGGGGGAAACATACAATTCGAAATAGTGAGGATGCAATGGCATCCATCTCATAAATCCAGTTCCTCCCCAACAGAAGGTTGTAGTCCAAGGCTGCATCTACTACCTCAACCTCTATGTTGACAGTTTTGCCCCCAACACAGATGGGCAAAGCTGGGACAATACCATGGGGTCTGTGAGAATGGCCATCGAACGCAGTAAGAACAGTGCTAGATGGAACAGCTTTGGGAGATCCAAGTGTCTTCCAGCATGCGAGAGACATCACGCATGTAGAAGCACCCTCATCAACAACCGTTCGAAAGATGTTGCACTTCCGATACGACGATTTAATGTGAAAAGCCATGTGATGAGGAAGTCTCTTCTTAAAATTAGTCATATCAAAAGTAATAAGAAGAGAATTTTTTGGATCAATAGCCCCAATGGCAGTGAGCAAAGCACTGCGCTGAGCCGGACAAGACTGGAGTACCTCTAAAGCTGACATAGCACAAGGACTCTGCGCCAGATCTTCTACAATCGAGTAGTTCTGCGCAGCCCTCGCGTTCGGATTAATCGTTGACCGCTTAGAAGATGCTTTGGGCATCTGAGGCATAGACTCAACAGTTGGCTTCGTTATGTGAAGCGGCTCAGTAGCATCAGGAACTTCCTTAGCTTTCGAAGATTCCTCTCCGCCATAATCACGGGATCTCGTAGCAACATCCACGTGAGCACTCATCATAAAGATGTTCGATGGAGTTTCCCCTTCCTGGGTACCTCCAGAGGAAGCCCCAGGATTTTGGTTCACGCCAACAACTAATTGCTGCCCTTGGGGAAAAGGGTTTGTTAACACAGCCTGGGAACTAGAAGAACCCTGCTAGGATAACAAGCATTGAGCATCCTGAATTTTAGGGCAAAGGTGTGTGAGATGGTCTCCAGTACAAAGCTTGCATGGAAACTTCACTTTCTTTTTCTCCTTTTGACCCTCACCAACACGCTCGTTGGTTTTATTTGCATTTCCCTTCCCATTCTTGCCCTTCTTCTTGTTATTTCGTCCTTTCTTCTTCCCATCGGATTGTTGACTTCCTTTGGGATCAGAATTTTGGACAGCATTTATGGATAAAGACTGGGAAGGTGATGAATCAGCAGGCATAGCTTGACCAGAAGGAGCAGATTGTAAAGACAATTGCTGCAGTTGAGAAAGCAGGCTGGCTGCACCACTACTGACCGATCCGACAAGTCCGTCACCATGCGGACCAGGTTTAGTTTTCGATAAATCCAATTTGGAGCGAGGAGCATTGGGTAAATACTTATAAAGCATCCCAGACTGAGAATAGATCAGTTCTAACTGCTGGGCCCTAAAAATGGCCTGCTCCTCGGAAAATACCCCAGATAAGGATACATCCTTTGAAATGTCTGACTGAAGCGATTTCAAAAACCACTCGAGAAGGAACTCACCTGGAATATGGGCTTTGATAAGCCTCTTCCTTCTCCTCCATTCCTGAATATGATCAGAAATGTGAGTTGCCTCATCCTGCTTAAAATTAGCCAGGAGTTCGGTCCCGGCCTCATATCTGACAGGCAACTGAAAATGGTTAAGAAATGTGACAGCCAGTTCTCCAAATGTGGCGAAACTGCCCCCAGTGAGCTCTATATACCATTTGGCAGCATTTCCAGTTAGGGTGCGTTGAAATAATCTCAACCTAATCGAATCATCGATCAGGGAGTTCGATGAGCACCATAAGTGGAAAGTGGTGATGTGGTCCGCCGGATCTTCTCCATTCTTACCTTCAAACTTTGGAATGTCTGACGGAAGTTTGGTTGGGACCGGAGGCCACCCCGGACTATAACGAATCGGGTCATTAGTTAACTTCGACAAGTCTGGCAAGTTTAACGTTGCCAGAAATGGTAATCGAGGTGGAGCCTGAGAATTCCATCCTTGATGGGATGGATTTCCAACATTCTGAAAAGAATAGCCTAGATTTGATGAGGCACCAGGCTGCCAGAAAGGACTCGTAGAAAACGGAGAAGAACCTCCTCCCCACGCCGAGTTACCAAAACCCAGACCAGTTCCCCCCGCTGAAGTGTTAAATGAAGAGGAGAGCCCCTGATAGGGGTTCCAAGCATTAGACAAAGGAGAAAAGGTCTGATATGCACTCGACGAAGGGAAAGAAGCATTCCCTTGATGACCTACGAAGAACTGGTTCCCTGCTCCAGCCGTAGTAAAGACAGGATTCCATCCCGTAAAAGTAGTCGAACTTTGCCCCCCAGACCAAGGGTTGAAACTCTGGGTCTGGGACGTAAATGGAAACGACCCTAAAGAAGGATTGGAACTGGGAATGTGCCCAGTCCCAAAGGGGAAACCCTGAAACGAAGTTGATCCACTAGACATGTTAGACATGGGCGTAGATCCAGCTGAAGCAGCAGAAAAGGAAAAAGAGGGATTTCCACTAATGGACATCCCTGAACAGAAGGGACCAGAATGAGAAGCATGTGCTTGGGTGAACCCAGAGCCAAACACAGCAGCACTAGAAGCAATCGAAGATGAAGCAATAGTGCCCCCCCTGCCTCGACAGAAGCAGGAGTCTGAATGCCTACAGCACTCACGGTAGAAGCCGCATTCCCAGTTGTGGCCATCGAAAGATAAGAATGATACGGAAGATCCGGCGGTCTCTCAGACTCCGGTCCGATGTACTGAACAACAAACAGATAATCAGGAGGAAGAGGAGATGGACCTGTAGCAGGAGGCTCAGGTATATCTTCTATCTGAAAATCTTCTTCCTGAGGAAACAAAACCCTCGAGGTGAGCGGAACGCTCCTCTCGGGACCGACACCGGAATCAGCTACGAAACCTTCAGACCTCTGTGGAGGATCACTCTCCACTACGTCAGACGCTACCGGATGGTAACCACCTGCTAAATCACTCCTACGCCTTCTCGAAGAAGGCTCTGGACTCTCGGGAGATAACCCCCGGATTCTCCTCGAACGTCGAGGCGCTTGATCAGCCACTTTTATAGATTTTTATAAATTAGACTCAAAAAAGTGAAAAGCTAGGCAAGCTAGGAGCAAAGAGCACTCACTAAAATAAAAATCCCTGAGATACAGTCAAGCAAACAACCTCCAAGTATTTCCGCTCTGGGTGATGAGGACCGGACACCAAAATACAGGAAAGCGAAATATAGGACCTCCCGAAAGCAGTCTGGGATGATTAGGGCCCAGAAAAACTAGCGAAGGTATCAGAAACAGTTACGCCGACCTCCTAACGACAGCCTTTGCCCGCTCAAGCACCCAAGCTTCGCAAGGGCACCCCCCAGAAGTACTGCTGAAAGTGATGCGACGTCTGCCTCAGGTACCACGGGTATTCCCCCCCGCAGTCACCTGTGTGGAACCTAGGAATAGCAACTATGGACACCAATCCGTATCAGAAGCTGGGCGGAACGGTCTTGAGGTCGGATTCAGCTAATCAGAGGGGGGGTATCCCTCTTCTTAACCTTCACTTCCCCTCGCGCTTGACTCTCGGATGAGAGCTTTCCCAGTCCACCTCACGGAGTTGGATTTCGCTCAATTAATCAACTTCTATGTTTGTTTGAGCGGCCTTGGAGAGTTAACTCTCCACTCACCTATTCCAAGGCCCTACAACCTAGATAGTTGGTGATTGACACTTAGAAAACTTGCTAGTTGATTTTAGATTAAATTGCTTATTTTAAAGGCTGTTATATTAAGTCACAAGGATATGGAGATGAAACCAATGGTGTTTTGACGCAAAAGAAATTAATAAAAACTTAACTACATGCAAATGCAGTTCTTTGTCTTTCGATGAAAATTAATCTCTATACAGGTTCTACGAGACTATAAAATGTATTTTTCTTTTCAAATGGCAAACTCACACTCACAAAAACTAAGAAGCTAGCTAAATTCTGAAATGCACCTAATGCAAATCACTACAAGCATGTAAATCCTAAGATGCAAAAAATCTCTTAAAACAGAGTGAAATTTCCCAAAAAGCTCCTTCAGTTTTAACTCTTTTTGTTGCCCAGAAAGCTAGCTCTCGAAATCAAGAACTCTTAATATAAGGCAACAAACCGCTCAAAAACAAGAAGAAGAAATCAAATGACAACTCCTCCTCAAAATCAAGCCAAAAACTAAAAGCAAGAAACTTCACAAAAGCTCCAAAAGATATGACAAAACGAAAATGAAAATGCAACAACAAAAACAAAAACAAGTGAAAATGTTTTTTGAGTTTTTGAAATGCAAAAACAAAAAGCAAAACAAATGTTTTTTGAGCTTTTTTAGTTTTATAAAGCAAGAGCTCTAAAAGACCAAGCAAAACTATCAAAATCCAAACCAAATAAGACCGAATTTCAAGCACAAACTTCAAGAATGCTCCCAAACCTTATAAGGCTAACTCGTAGCAAGATCAATAAGAGCAAAAGAAGACCAGAACACTCAGTCACTCAGCCTAGACAAATAGTGCAAAACTCGTCGCAAACAAAAACTCCAAAGAAGCAAGAAAAGCTCTTCGAAAATTGCAACAAAACCTAGCCTATGGAACTCAAGAAAACCAATCAAAAACGAAGAAAAAATCGCAATGTGAAGCACAACACAAAGATAGGAGCGAGTCAGTGAGCAGAAGCTCTCTGTTCTGATAAAGCAGAACAACCAAGAATGCTCTGAAAGCGATCTTGGAACTCAATCCAGAAGTGCCAGCACCAGTAACAACACTTTGCCAAAAAGACCAGTTTTCAAACAAACGAAAGAGAGAAAAGATCTGAAACCACTTCCTTCACACTCCCGTAAGTACAGAGACACTGTAGACACAGGCCTCCACAGCCAGAAAGCACCAAAAATTCAATAAACCCTAAAATTCAAAATCTGCCTAGGTATACGCGACTTCGCAGCTATGCAACCAGCGTGCATACATGTCTGTGCTAAGGGAAACTCGCATATACGCGGGTTCCTTTAGACAGACTTGTGTGTATACGCGACTGTGTGCAGAAAAAAGCGCGTATGCAAAGGTAAATAATGAAAAACAAAAAAGGACAAGCCTGGAAAAGAAACCAGGACTTCAGACTGACTGCAAGAAAATAAACTGGACTGCAAATGAAAGCTAAAACTGTCAGCAACCTACCAAACAGCTGAAACCACCCAACAGGAGAATCACAAGAATGTGATCCCCAGCGGAGTCGCTAGTTCTGTTTCGGGGAAATGTCACCCTAGAGGTTGGTTGGGATACAACCTCCACAGAGCAGGGGCATGCTACTTAACAGAGACTCACACAACCATGCACGTTCAGAAAAACTAAATAGAGCAGAATGAGAAAGTTACCCGTAGGTCCTATGGTTGAAGTAGATCCTCGCGGGGTCCAAACCCCCAGCAACCGTCCTTCCTTCTTAACCTGAAATACAAGAAGAAATGAGCACAAAGGACAAGTTGTACAGCATATGTCTACTCTAAATGTTAGTGAGATTCATATAAAACATTAAATAAATCATAATGAATGCTTGTATAACAAATATTCTCATACATATAAGCATACACTAACACGTTTATTTTTGGAACAACATGATACTTCTATATTATAAATAGCATGTACAAAAGTAACGAGTGGAGAGATCACCTGATCCTTCCAAGGCCTTCGCAGACCGTCGTCCGGATCCGTCCAGCCCTTGCCTCGCTAAGTCTCCTTCCAAACTGGTGCATACGAGATAACATATAAAGGGATGTGTATCTCAAGGAAACAAGGGTTTCCTACAATGAACTGGGAAAGTGCAGGAGGCACGGGGAATCAGACTTGGATAGGGAATACCAACGGAGTATAATATCAATAATTCTCTCTCTCCCTTAGGCCATACACATGAGGGCTTTTTATAGTCCCTCCAAGTAGTTTCAGCAGTTGGAAACAGTTGGCCACGAGCTGGGGTGGTTGAACTACCTGAGTAACCATCAACCCAGCGCGAAATTAGGGATTTTTTATATATTTTTTAATCATTTTAATGGCATACGCGAAAAAGTCTAGCTGTACTCGCGTATACACGCGGAAAAACACGGGCATAGTCGCGTATGGGGGATTTTACACTGTTTTTAAGTGAATTTGTCCAAGTTTGTAGGAATGGGTGCCCAAAAGCCATAAAGCAATCATGAATCATGTCAAGGTGAGAAATGATGCTATAACACATATGTATGGGGACCTTCTTAGGTATCATCTCTAAGTGGGTCTCGTTATTATGTTGTTTTTATTGATGTTGCAACTAGGAAAATTTGGGTTTACTGTTTTCGAAATAAATTTGATTTCTTTTATATTTTTTAAGAAATGAAAATATTTGGTTGAGAATGAGATAGGAAAGAAGTTTAAGTGTCTCATATCAGATAATTGAGGTGAATATTGCAACATGGAGTTTGATAATTACTATTCATACCATGGAATTTATAGAGAGAAGATAGTTCCAAGAACGCCACAATAAAGTGGTGTGTCAGAACGAATAAATAGGACTATCATGAAGCGTGCAAGGTGTATGAGATTTTTTGTAGGGTTACCCTCACATTTTTTGGCATATTTTATAGATATTTTTGTTTATATAATAAACAAATGACCTTCAAGTTCCTTGGATGGTGGTATTCCAGAGGAGTTATGGACAAGTAAGAAGGTGAAATACTTATTTCTAAATACTTTTAGTTATGAAACATTTATCCACATTAATAAATAAAACAAAACCAAGCTTGAGGAAAAATCAAATAAGTGTACCTTTATTGGATATGGTCTTAATGACTTTGGTTATTGCTTATATGATTATGAAAACAATAAAATCATCAGGAGTAGAGAAGTGGAATTCAATGAAAGGGTCTTGTATAAATATTAGTTACATGGAAAGAAAAAAAAAGGAAAACACATGAATACTCATTGTTTGATGAGATCACAGAAAAAAAGAGAGTCAAAGGTATTATAAAATCTTAGTGATGAACAAAAACAATAGAAACAACATCAGCAGTAGGGACCTAAAACTCCTACAACTATTGTTAGAATATCTACTAGGTTAATTAGGCCCTATGAATGATACTCTCCTTCATTATATTATGTAATGTTAACTGATTATGGTGAACTAGAAGGATTTGAAGAAGCAATGCGGATAGAAACCAAGAAGAAGTGGTAGAAATCCATGAAAGAAGAGATGGACTCCTTGGTAGATAACCAGTCTTGGGACTTAGTTAGGTTTCCTGTAGGTAAAACAACATTGAAGAATAAATGTTTTTACAGGTTGAAGGAAGAATATGGACAAAAAAAGAGATATAAGGATAAACTTGTTGTGTAGGGGTTTGCAAAAAATAAAGGTATATATTTTGATGAAATATTTTCTTTTGTTTTTAAAATGACTTCAATCAGAACAATTTTAATTCTGAATCAGTAGAATATTTGCATCTTGAATAATTATATGGAAAGACAACATTCTCCATGGGGATTTTGAGGAAGATATTTATATGAAACAACCATAAGGGTATGAGGCCAAAGGGAAGGAAAAATTAGTGTGCAAGTTGAAGACAGGCTTATATAGCTTAAAACAAGCTCTAAGGTAGTGTATCTAAAATTTGGCAAGTTTATGTGTAATATTCCCAATTAGCCACTGCTACTTGGAATATTATAACTGCTCCATTTTTGAAATAAAAAGTAGGAAAGACAATAAAACATATCCCAGTGTGAAAAGGGATTGAAGTAGGAGGAAAAATTAAAGCCTCTTTGGTGTGAAAGAGGGGCAAAGCACTGATCTAGCTATAGTTGGCCAAGTCAACAACACTGTCACATGAGGAGGGAAAGCTACTAGGGCAATGCAGTTTTGAAGGAGGAAACTTCTCAAGGAAGTCACATCACCTATGAGTGGGGCCCGGGATGGGAAAGCTCACCAAGGATAAGAAGGAGGAGATAGCAGCAATGGATGGATTCATTCATTCATCTTGTCTCAGTCTTATGACTAATTGCAAGCTTTAGTTGTTTAGCCGGAGTTGCAGCACTGTTTAGTGCAAAGGGATTCTCATGCGTGAATTCTATCTTCACCATTGGTAGAGCTGATTAGGAGATCTAAGGAGGAGGTCTTGAGTTAAATTCTCATCATTTATCTTGAGGGAAACCATTCTCCATCCTAGACAGCATAGTCACTTCCAAGGATTGCATTATTTCTGCAGTAGCTACAGTAGCTGGGGTTGCATCTTCCCATTTATGCTTGTTTCAGAGGAAGAGGAGTCTATTTCACTCCAGGAGATCTATTGAGAAAGGCCTTGGGCCAATTATTGTATTGATTTTCCATTTCAGATCATATCTGGTCTTTCTTTTTACAGTGTTGCTGGGTACAGCGTTATTTTCTGCAGAGCTACTTTTTATGTTGCTATTTTGCCGAAAACCCTTGCCGGGGCATTCCGAGGTGCTTGTAAAAGAGGTCTAACCTCTCATTTATGATTCCATGCTTAATGAAATCTCTAGATATTTATTAAAATATCATTTTCTATATATTCCATAATAAAAATAACGCTATTGCAGTCTTCGGCATTTCTATTTTATGAAATAGTGGGATTGGGGAGCTTTTATGCATAAATGAGTTGGGGAGATCTATTTAAAGTAGCTAGAGTGATTTTTTTATGATTCCATTATATATTTAAGCTACATATAGCATATATTAGAGGACATAAGTCCTATTCTATGTTATTTTTTCACTGGTTTCCTTATACAACGTCCTCATTGAAGATATTGCAGAAATTCCTGAAAAGGAATATTACAGTGGTATCGGAGCTCTACTCTTGGCTCAGCTTGTGGGGCGAGATTTATATTTAGCATGGAGAAGGAATGCATCTAAAATCTAGTACTTCAAACCCTACAGAACATTTCAAGGGATCTTAAGTAGATGAGACATGAAGAGGACCCTTTAGGGTTTTGCCATGAGCCAAGCACCAACACTGCAAATGGCATGGGGCATTCAGCTGCATCACAATGCTCCACCATGCCTTAATTTATAACTAGAGGAGACAAGGAGGGCGCTATGGTGGAATATTTTGAAGATTATGAACTCTAGTCTCAAAGGTTCAAGGAGCACTTGAGCTTTCAGGAGTTTTGTCGGATCAAGGATGGAAGGAGGATTAATCCTCATCAAAAGGAGGAGAAATTGATGCATGGATCAGCCCTAAAGCACAGTATGGTAGGGTTCTTCTTGCCCACATTTTATGGGACACCGAAGTGCACAGCAAAGGCATGGGTGGAGAAGCTGGACACATACTTCCATCTCAACAAGGTTTCTGAGATAGAAGCCATCAAGATAGCTACGCTGCACCTAGAAGGGGAAGCTCAAGCTTGGTGGTTTCATGGACTGACCACACTTGGGCATCATCATATCACTTCATACTCAACTCTCACCAAGAAGCTAGTGGAGAGGTTTGATCCAAGGAATCTGAAAGCCCACTTTTCGAAGATAACCATGCTCAAGCAGGAGGGAGATCTTAAGGATTACATTTTTGAGTATTTGCAGCTTTCAGTGATGGTATCCAACCTCACTATGAGCAAGAAGGTATGCATGTTTTTGAATTGGATGGCTAAACCATTACAAGGGTTGGTAAAGTCTACTAAACCAACCACACTTCTTGAAGTTGTGGAGAAATCTAGAGATCTACAACACATATTGCCCAGGGCAAGAACCTTTTTGCAGCAAAATACTCCCTCAAGACCAAGGGAGACAGTTCATGTTCAGGATTTGGAGGGAGAATGTGTTACAGGAAGGACACATCATGTTAAGACCTTCTCCAAGAAGGATGCCAGCGCTATACAATCCATGGAAGACTTTGCTCCAAGAGGGGGAGCTATTGCAGTGTTAAGAGGGGTCCCAAAGTATCTAACCTTGAGGGTGAGAGGCACTATCATGGGGAAAAGAGTTTTTGTATTGATATATATTGGAGCCACTCATAATTTTATTGATGCACAGTTGGTACAAAGGAGAGGAATCCACATGGAAGAGTTTGAGGGATTTTCAGTTTTGGTTCCAGGAGCTATGACCCTGCAATGTGCCAAGTATGTTTTGGCACTAACCATTACTATGGGGACCTATACATTGACAGGCCACTTCTTTGTGGTGGATATTCCAGAAACCTATGTCATATTATTAGTCCAGTGGTTAATCACTCTTGGGAGAGTTACCAAGAACTAGAGAACCTTGGAGATGGAATGGACAGGAGGGAAGGATGGCTAGCAACAAAGAATCAAGGGTATAAACACATACCCCCCTCAAGCTGTTTCATCACACAGGATGGAGGCAAATATGCGTAGAGGGGATGTTGAATGGGTAGTGGAGTTGCATGTATCAAAGGTGAAGGGCAAGGATTCACTAGTGCATCCAGATGTTCAGTCTCTCTTGGACTGATATTCTACAGTATTTGGAGATATCCCACCAGGGAGACCTCCGGACTGAGGGTTTGAACACACCATTGAGTTGGAACAAGGGGTCTAGGAAGTAATCACCACTCCTTATAAGCATCCAAAGGCTTATAGGGATGAGATTGAGAAAGCTATCCAAGATTTGCTAGCTCTAGGACACATCCGGCCTAGTACTAGTCCTTTTGCCTCCTTGGTGGTTTGGGTAAAGAAGAAAGATGGCACATTGAGGATGTGCATTGATTATAGGGCCTTGAATTAGAAGACTATGAAGAACAGGTACCCTATACCCAGGATTGATGAAACCATGGATGAGTTAAGGGGATCTAAATACTTCCCCAAGATTTATTTGAGGTCCGGGTATCATCAAATCAAGGTGAGGGAGCAAGATATCTCCAAGACAGTGTTCAGATGTCACTATGGGAATTTTGAGTTTCTGGTAATTCCCTTTGGACTGACTAGTGCTGTGCTCCAGCAACTTTCCAATCCTGCATGAACCACATCTTCCGTGCTCATTTGAGAAAGTTTGTATTGGTCTTCTTTGATGATATTCTTATCTACAACCGCACTTTGGAGGAGCACTTGCAGCATATTGAGACAGTTTTACATATCCTCAAGGAGCAGAAATTCTATGTCAAGCTCTCCAAATGTGAATTTGGCCTCACAGAGATGTTGTATTTGGGGCACATCATAGGAGTGGATGGAGTGAGGGTACATGAGGAGAAGATCTAGGCTATCAGAGACTGGTCTGAACCCAGGAATGTTACAAAACTCAGAGGGTTTGTGGGCATATGCACTTATTACCGAAAGTTTGTGAAAGGATTTTCACAACTAGCAACATCACTCACAGACTTGACAAAGAATGGAGCTTTCCATTGGACACCTACAGTGTAGAGGGCTTTTGATAAGCTCAAAGAGGTAATGAGTAGTTGTCCTGTTTTGGTTTTACTTGACTTTTCTCAACCTTTTTGTGCTAGAATGTGATGCATCAGGTGAAGGTATTGGGCAGTCTTGATGCAAGGTGGGAATCCTATAGCCTTTTAGAGTAAGAAGCTGCTCCCTCATGAGAGGCTATACCCCATCTATGATAAAGAGATGTTGGATATCATGCATGTATTAGCCAAATTCCGGCAATACTTGGTGGGGAATAAGTTCAAAGTGAAGATTGATCATAACAGTCTTATATTCTTCCTTGAACAGAGACAACTCTAGGAAAGACAACAAAAGTGGGTGAGAAAAATCCAAGCCTATGAATTTGACATAGAATATGTCAAGGGGAAGAGCAATGTAGTAGCTGATGCACTATCCAGGAGGCCCACAGCGTTGTCCTTGAGGGGCATGGACGCAGATTGGAAGGCTCAACTCTTAGTTGAGTATTCCAAATATGACTTTGCATGTGAGATACTTGATGGGGTGGTATCGGATGAGAGGTTCAGAGTGATGGATGAGGTTATCTATTACCGGCACCAGATCTTCTTGGCTAATAATTCTAAGCTCAAGGAGAAGATCTTATTTTCTTCACATGATTCACCACCTGCCGGGCATCAAGGTTTCACAAAGACTTATAGATCTATCAGAGAGAGATTCTCATGGAAGGGTCCCAAGGAGGATGTGCTCGGGCATGTCAGGGAATGCACCATTTTCCGAAAGAATAAGGGAGAACAAACTCATCCTGTTGGATTGTTGCAGCAACTACCTATTCCGGATGGGAAGTGGGAAAGTATCTCTATGGACTTCATCACTGGCTTACCGACAGTTCAGGGTAAGGACTATATCTTTGTTGTTGTTGATAGACTAACAAATTACTCTCATCTCTTTGTCATTTCTGCACATTATACTGCTTCATAGGTAGCTAAGATCTTCTTCAGAGATGTATTTAGACTCCATGGTCTCCCAAGGACCATAGTGAGTGATCGGGACAGCCGCTTCATGGGTGGATTTTGGCAGGAAATTTTCTGGTTAGTGGGGACTGATTTGACTCCAAGCACTAGCTATCACCTCCAAACCGATGGACAGACCAAGATAGTGAACAAGTGGCTAGAAGGCTACTTGGGGAACTATGTGGCAGGGCAGTAGAAAGCTTGGTTGTGTTGGCTCCACTTGGGAGAGTATTGTTACAACACTACTCACCTTATTTCTATTGGCATGACTCCATTCCGAGCCTTATATGGGTATGAGGCACTCTTATTTTCTGATGTTATGGTTGGGGCAAGTAAAGCTCTAAGGGAAAAGGATTGGATTCAAGAGAACCAAGACATACTCAGGGCACTCAAAGACAACATTGCCACTGCCCAGAACGAGCAGAAGATGTTTTCAAATCGTGGTCGAATAGAGAGATAGTTTGAGGTGGGAGATTATGTCTACCTACGTCTTCAGCCTTACAAACAGTCCTCACTCAAGGATAAGGGAGTTGAGAAGTTCAAATCACGTTTCTATGGGCCATATAGGGTGGTGAAGTGTATCGATAAGGTAGCATATGAGTTGGAGCTTCCTAAGGGGAGCAAGATCCATAATATATTCCATGTCTCTTGCCTCAAGAAGGCCATTGGGAGGAATGTAGTTGCCAACATGGAACTCCCCCCTATTGATGATGAGGGTCACTTAATCTTGCAGCCAAAAGCAATATTAGACACAAGGGAGAGGCAGCTAAGAAAAAGAGTCATCAAGGAATATCTAATTCGATGGAGGAATCTACCAGATGAGGATGCCACTTGGGAGGGAGAGAAGATATTGCAGCATCCTTCTTTACTGTTGCTTGTGGGAAAACAACTTTTGAGTAGGGAGGATTGTAATATTCCCAATTAGCCACTCCTACTTGGAATATTATAACTACTCCATTTTTTAAATAAAAAGTAGGAAAGACAATAAAACATATCCCAGTATGAAAAGGGATTGAAATAGGAGGACAAAATAAAGCCTCTTTGGTGTGAAAAAGGGGCAAAGAAATGATCTAACTATAGTTTACCAAGTCAATAGCACTGTCACATGAGGAGGGAAAGCTACTAGGGCAGCGCAGTTTTGAAGGAGGAAACTTCTCAAGGAAGTCACATCACCCATGAGTGGGGCCCGAGATGGGAAAGCTCACCAAGGATAAGAAGGAGGAGATAGAAAAAGGTATGGATTCATTCATTCATCTTGTCTCAGTCTTATGACCGATTGCAAGTTTCAGCTGTTTAGCCGGAGTTGCAACACTGTTTAGTGCAAAGGGATTCTCATGTGGGAATTCTATCTTCACCATTGGTAGAGTTGATTGGGAGATCTAAGGAGGAGGTCTTGGCTCAATTGTCATCATTCATCTTGAGGGAAACCATTCTCCATCCTAGACAGTGCAGTCACTTCCAAGGATTGCGTTATTTCTGCAGTAGTTGCAGTAGCTAGGGTTGCATCTTCCCATTTATGCTTGTTTCAGAGGAGGAGGAATCTATTTCACTCCAGGAGATATATTGAGGAAGGCCTTGGGCCAATTATTGTATTGATTGTCCATTTCATATCATATATGGTCTTTCTTTTTACAGTGTTGCTGGGTACAACGTTATTTTCTGCAGAGCTACTTTTTATGTTTCTATTTTGCTGGAAACCCTTGCCGGGGCATTCCGAGGTGCTTGTAAAAGAGGTCTAACCTCTCATTTCTGATTCCACGCTTAATGAAAGCTCTAGATATGTATTAAACTATATTTTTTTGTATATTCCATAATAAAAATAACGCTATTGCAGTCTCTGGAATTTCTATTTTATGAAGTAGTGGGATTGGGGAGCTTTTATGCATATATGAGTTGGGGAGATCTGTTTAAAGTAGCTAGAGTGATTTTTTTCTGATGCAATTCTATGTTTAAGCTACATAAAACATATATTAGCAGATCTAAGTCCTAGTTTGCGTTATTTTTGCACTAGTTTCCTTATACAGTGTCCTCATTGAAGATATTGCAGAAAATCCTGAAAAGGAATATTACATTATGTTTGAACAAGGTTATAGTAGATTTCATTCTGACCATTATTCTTATCTTAAGAAACAAAATAATGGAAAAAATGTTATATTACTATTGTATGTGGGTGAGTGTATGGAGTTGGGTTACACTTTTTGTCAAAGCGAGGGTGCATCTTGGTGAAAAAAGGATGCTCGATCAAGAAATTTTAAGAGCTCGATCGAGAAATTTTTAAGCATTTGATCAATCTTCTTAGGTGGTTAAAAATATCCCGATCGAGATTTAAACAACCCCTCAATTGAGATATTTTCTAACCTAAGTTAGAGGCTTGATCGAGAGTTAGGGCTCGATCGAGCTATATGGTTTGATTGAGCTCTAGGTCTCAATCAATCACTTTGGCTCGATCAAGCACTATTCCTTATTAAAAACCCCAGGTCTTGGCCTGTGGAAGTCATTTTACATAGACTGCAAGAAAAAATGAGTTCAATAGAATATTTCTAAGGTCGAGCGTGATGACAAAACTCAATCCAGCTGCCCATCAACCCCGAAAATGACCCAAAGTCTCAAACTAAGGTAGGTTTCCTTTCATTTTTGTCTCTTTTATTTATTTCTTATTGCAAAATAAAATAATTAAAAAAAAAAAAAACATTCCATACAAAAACTACAAAAAAACAACCACAAAAACCACCATGAAAACAAAAACAAAAAATCATCAAGAAAACCATTGAAAACCAAAAAAAATCACCAAGAAAACCATTTAAAACCAAAAAAATCACCAATAAAACCTTTGAAATCCACAAAAAATAACCTAGAAACCATCAAGAATACCCTTTAAGACCAAAAAAAACCTACAAAATCCTTCAAAACCACCTAAAAAAACTATAATTTAGGTTTTAATTTTTGTCTATTTCATTGTGTAAGTTATCTGCAATGGTAGCATTTTTATTATGAATATTTTCTATGGTAAAATATTTATTTTTTAATTATTTTAGGCTTTAATTATTATTCTGGTTATAAGCATGGTTTCATGACATATTCTAGTTATGGATCTTAACATGTTTTGATTGGAAAATGAATGGTTATTGAATGCATGACCTAATAGATGTTATTGTAGCTATTGTGAGAGGGAATTAGACCTTCTTGGTGATTCTCAAATAAGTATCAGACCCCTATGTTCATATATGCATTCACGACCTGTAGATAACACGTTCTCGATATGTTTGACAAAATGAATTGCATGGTTAGGCTTGGTTATTTCAATTGTTTAATCAAGTTTTGTATGAATAGCTTTGTATCGATGTTATTTATCATTCTATAAAGTCTCATTAAGTTTTGGGCAGTAGTCTGGAGACATGCCTTGAAAAGGTGGCACTGATTCCAGGGTTGCATGCTCAAAACAAAGAAATTGGGACTACATGTGGATGGCAGTCTAGGTCAGTAAAATGACTATTCAACTCAATATTTGGGCATTGGTGGTGGTTTTTTAGCCTCTAAGTGTCTTTGAAGTCATGTGGGATGTTATTTTTTGGTTGATATGTTTAGTTTTCGGACCCACGTCCATCATTGAAGCTTGGAGGTAAAGTCATGTGATAGTAGTTCTTCCTCTCATGTTTACCCTTGCAACCCAGTGAAACTAGGTAGATATGGGACAGGGTGGCGTAATTTACACTTAGATACTCTTAGATTTATTAGATTTGTGAACATGGGAGTTTGTGTCTACTTATAGTCCATTATTCCAAACTTTTGTAGGATCTTGGTAATATATTTTCCTTGACAAATAAATACTTCATCGAGATTTTTTCGTACTTCTAGCCCCAAATATTAGTGTATTAATCCATAACCCTTCATATCAAATTCAAAATCCATCTCCCTCTTGCATCGAATAATGAGATGCTCGACACCTGTCAGAAATAATTCATTAACATATAGTAATAGAATAACAGGTTCACTTTTATGAGCCTTGAATTATAGGTTTGGATCAACATCACTCTTGGAGAAACCAAGTCTTTTCATATAACTATCAATTCATGTATATCGGGCTCTCGATACTTGCTTAATTCCATACAAGGCTTTCTTCAATATACAAACGCGAGAATATTTTCCATGGACCTCAAAACCTTGATATTTCTCTATGAATACTTCTTCCTCAATCACACCATTAATAAAAGTAGTCTTTACATCCATATATGTAAATTCCAACCCATAGAAGAATCAATAAAAATAATATATCTAATGGTAGTGACACCCAGTAATTGAAGCAAAAGTCTCATCATAGTCTTCTCCCTCTTTTTGGGAGAACCCTCTAGCAAAAAATATCACCTTATATTTGTAAATACTTCCATCGACTACATTCTTGATCTTATATACCAATTTGGATGTCACCATTGATTTTCTTTCAGGTCTCAACACAATCTCTCATATCATTCTCCTTAATTGATTGGTATTCTTCCAAAATTGCATCCTTCTAAACATGTTGGCTAGTTGCTTCTTCATAGGTGGAAGGTTTATAATCAATTAGATTAGTCATCAAAGTTGCATAACTATAATACCTTTTTGGCCTCTTACTTTTCTTAATGAGCTACCTTGTGATGCATGCCAATCTTCTTCCTACAAAGTGGATCTCACCCAAACTATCATCTTCCTAATTTCATGAACAAAAACTAATTCCACTGGATCACTAGGCCCTTCTAGCTCTTATTGATGATCAACAAGATGTTCTAAAGGATTTTATGGAATAGAACCATATTCTAATTTCTTGGGAGCTTCATGTTCTTTGTCCTCATCAAAGTTCAGAAGAACTTCTTTGGATTTCCAATAAGCCACATTAACATCAAAAGTCATGTCCTTTTTAAATTATACCCATTTTTGTCTTGAAACATATATTCTATAAGGCTTTTATGACTCACTATAACCAAACAATATCCATTTCTTTCTGAAAGGTTATAACTTCCTTCCCTCATCTTTAGCCACATGAATATAACCGGGAAAACCAAATATTCTCAAATGACTAACATCAGGTTCATGTCCAGTGAACGACTCTTTAGGAATATTATCTTCTAAAATTTGATGAGGACTTTTGTTTTGAATGTAGATGGTTTTCATATGCTTCACTCCATAAAAACATAGACAAGCCTTGATCATGCATCATTTCCTTCACAAATTCTTCAATAGATTTGTCCTTTCTTTCAAAAAATCCATTTTGTTGTGGATTTTAAGGGATTATTAACTCCCTTTTAATATCAACTTATTTAAAAAATGAAATGAGCTCCTTGGAGGTGTATTCTCCTCCATTATCAGATCTTAGAATTTTGATCTTCTTTCCCTTCAAGTTTTCTACTTCGGCCTTAAATTCTTGAAACTTTTCAAAGAATTCATCTTGCATCTCAATGAAGTAGACCCAAGTATTATGAGATAAATCATCGATAAAGGTCACATAGTATAACAATCCTCCAAGATATTTTACTGGAATTGGACCACATACATTGGAATGGACCGAATCTATAATTTCCTTAGATCTACTTTCGCTACTTGGAAAAGGCTTCTTAACATTCTTCCCAAGCGCACATTTGTAACAACCCTAGTGAAAAACTCATGTAATAAAGTTAAAATAATAACCACGGTTGATGGGACACTTATTCCAAGTTGAATGACTGGGAAAAACATCCTATGGGGTGTTGATTGGGTTTATTATGGCTAAGGAAATTGGAAAAGGCTATGGCTAAGGCATTAAAGAGGAAAAAAGTATTTTTGGCATATTTATTTATGAAAATAATGGAAATTAGGAGAAAAGGGAGGTAAAAGGTCACAGGTTGCATGTGAGGAGGAAATTGAAGGAAAATAATGGAAAATGAAGAAAATAGAGGCCTATTCTTTAAAAAGGCTTCTGAGGATCAAATGGTAACTTTGGTCAATGTATTTTTCGAGCTCTCTCATTATTCTCTCTCTCTCTCTCTCACATCCTCTTGGATACTTAGAGTTTTCTTTGATCACTCTTGGAGAGTGTGGATATTTGGTGATTTGGAGCAAGAAGGATGTTTAGTCAATTTAATGTCTTAAATTGCCATCATAAATTATCGACCGGAGTTAGTAATCTTATGAAGTGCAGGTGCACTATATATGCTAGAAGTATTTTCTTACTTAATTCGTTGTGTTTGTTTTATATGTTGTTTCTAAGATTTTGTATTTATCTTGAGCGTATAAAGGAAATTGAGAAACTAAGAAATGATTTTTGAAATGAAGTCTAAATTTAACTATCAAAATTTTAATGAGAATTATATTTTAGCTTACCTAAAGATGAACAATTAACTTCAAGGAAACTAGAAACAAGAAGAGACTTCAAACTTTTTGTCTATTTTGGAGTTTTTATGTAAAAGAAAGAATTTACTAGAAGGTAACCACACCTAAAGAAGAATTTTAATGCTTGGAAAATAAAACTAAGAAAGAATAAAAGGAAATGCTTAATATTGATCTAAGAAATAAATTTAATCCATGAATCACTCTTAAAGAAAGTATTATAATGACTGAAAGATCAAACTTGAAAGAATGAAGAAAATGAAATGTTCATCTAAGAAAGGAAATTGATTTATGACAGATTTATATTGTATCAAAAGAAATCAATCTAAGTGATAAATTTCAAGCTATATCAAATTAATCTATGTCGGAAACCATGATAAATTATCTCAAAAAACATCTACCTGAATCACTTCTAAATCTATATAATCAAGTAACAAAACATCTAATTAAATCATCTCTAAGTATAAACAAAACATTATGTCTAATTCTAGCAAAGTATATATCAAAACTATCTTTAATCTACAAAATAAAACATCAATCTGAATTATCTCTATAAAGCATAGTGTCTATTTGAATTAACTCAAAGCCTATTCAATGATAAAGAAAAGCATCTATCTTAATTATAACTAAGTTCTACAAATGGAAATAATAAACAAACAGTATCAAATCTAAGTAAATATAATAAGAAAATTCAGAAACTATTTGCAATGAGGAAGAAAACAGAGCATGTGTTTACCATATGAAAATGGAATGCATATTTAATCTATAAAACAAAAACAAAGTATTTGTCTACTATGTAAAAGAATGAAATAATTATTTAACCTATGAAATAAAAATGCAGACAGTGTTATGTTGTCAATTACATTAAGAAAAACGAAGTAAACAGAGCATCTAACTATGTAGAAAACACAGTAAAAAGTATGAGGAATTAAACTACGAAATAACGGAAAACTAAACTACTAAACCTCTTCTGTGTAGGGGCCCTCCACAACAGAATGGTTTTGAATTTACTTGCAACTAATTACGCATTGATGATTCTGAAAATTCCTACTCCTTGGATTGATGAAAACGGAATTTTAATGTATGACAATATTACAATAAAATCAAGCTTGTTTCTGGTTTATACAACCCGGTATATATAACAGAGTCGAACTAAATGTTTGAGGTGATGATGCCTAAAAATACTAATCGAACGAGGCATAGAACTATAAACAGAAATTTGATCTTCATAGATTTCACGATTTTCTACGTGGAGAGCAAATTGTGAAGCTTAATATTCTCGCTCACTTGTCTCAGTTCTCTGCTTTGACTGACCCTTTGACCATAATTCTAGGCGCCATCCTTCTTGATTCTTGACAGGTAGATAGGATAGAATCCATGAGTGGATAATTTCCAAACTGCCCATGTACTTCGCTCCTTCATTCATTCTTTGGAACCTATTAAATAATGGTGGTAGCTATAGAAATGGAGATTAGCTACAGAATTGCATGAATTCTGTAGCTAAATACAAATTTTATTTAAATAATAAGAAAAATTTAAGATATGAAATAGAGATCATTTAGGCACCTTACCACACTGAAAATGTACAAACCAACACTAATTGAACTTATAGGAATTTTACAAAAAGGAGGAAAGAAGTAGTGAAATGAATGTCAAAATAGAGACAGTCTCAAGGATCAATATATCCCCACTAAGAGACCATTGCATGTCCTCATGCAACTTTCAAAATTGTGATTCTTCATCTTATCACTACATATGCTCTGATACTTCTACCAAGACATCTAAATTTATCTTCTTTCCTTTCTTTGAGGTTACTGCTATTCTTGGCTTCCTCATTAGAAGTTTATACTTCAAATTTATGACATGGCTGTTCAGATATCTATTCTTCTTTTTCAACTTCTTATTCTTTTTTTAAACCATAATCCAAAATGTAGAAGAGTATTATCATTTCTGGTATTCTCAATTTGATTCTGCATCTTCAGAGCTTCATTGTCCTGCTTAATATGCTTATTTAGTGTCTCTAGTTAAAAGTTTCTTGTTTTAGAGTATTTACTAGAGGTTCTTGTGGACTAGAAGGTTGTTCTTCAAAACTTGATGTCTTTCCTGCATTTCGTCTTTCTAAAGACTCAATGTAATCATAAATTTCTTGCTGAATTGGAACAATTTCTAGAGTTCTTCGGCTTGGATCATGTGTGGGAGAAGAAATAATAGGTGATGGAACCTCAGGATTTTCTTCTAAATCAACAAGTTATGTTACTTCTGGAGGTGGATTTTTGGCTGCTTTGCTAAGTCTGGAACTTCTTCTTATTAGCTGCGGAGGATTTTGAGTTTTTGACTTCTTTGTGTTTATGGCTTTTTCTTTTCCTTTCATGTTGTCTTCTTTCTTTTTATCATTTTGTTTCTTTACTTTCCCAAATATCTTTGCAATAGGAATTTAAACTTCTGAATGTGCTTGTTATGATTGTTCATTCTCAACAAGGCTCACAAATTTTCTTTTTCTACCTCGTTTTCCTTTTTTATCTCTAGGTTGCTCCTGTTCTTCTTCTTGGAAATGATTTCAAATTAAGAAATCTTTCCAAGTATCTCCTAGGCTTTTTAAATGAAATTCAATAAGAATTTTTATCAATCCATGATGATACATTGTATGATCTATGAATTGAATCCTCTTTTGAACAGTTCCTGCCATCTTCCTTAAGCTATTTAGTAAAAAGTACGGAAGGTTTATCTCTTTTTCTAGAAAATTCATTAATAGCCTAGCATGATAGAATAACATACATCCAAACCTCCCTTCATAGGTAACAAATTTCTGAATTATCAATAGCATATTTCTCCATTTAACTTTAAGAGTTTTGCTAGGAATTCCCTTTTCTAAAATGCTAGTGTCCATACCTAAGTTCTTTAAGAAGGTTTTACATTCTTCTCCACTGATTCCTCTATTCTTAAACCATCTCTCTCATGTCTTTGGAAGTCCGGTAGCTTCTGCCATGAAGGATTTTGTGATTACAAATTTGATGTCACCGATTTCAACTTCTACTTCGTCAAAGGCCCTAGTAAACGATTTAGTGACTTCTTTATGAAACCCATCAAATTTCTCTACAAAGTTAAGCCATTGTGCTTTCTGCAATATTTCCATTATTTTTGGATATCCCTCCTTAAATTTATTTCCCATAAGATCTGTCCTCACAATCAAACCCATATCTTTATGAGAGTTTTACCTCTAAGACTGCCTCTTTTGATTGGGTGAATTGAGGGTTTTGGTATGAACTTGGAAACGTGGATGAGTTATTTTGCAAAATGGTAGAGACGTGCAGGTAAACGAGTGAATGTGCGAGGTTTCATTGGCATGAGTGAGGTTTCAGAATGGGACATGACTGTTTATTTCATTAATAGATGAAATCAGATTTGATCGTTGGGGAAATCAAGATGAGGTTTTAGTGGCGAATCATGAGATTAGATCTCGATTTAGCATAGTCATTCTTTTTAACGATGACATTTGAGTTGGTGGTATATGATCATCTAGTTCATATATATCAATGTTTGCAACCTAATTATTTAAACAAAATTTTGTATTTTCATACCTTGGATATAGCTAACCTTAATTGTTTTTTCTTTATCTTGGTTCTTCAACTATTCTCCAGTACATTTTTTTGTATGATCTTCAATATAGTATTTATCTACTTCTGTCAAAAGGTATTGTTATATCTGGGCTGTAGAGGTGTATAAGAGCTGCATAATTTTATGAGAGTTGCAGCAATTCAACAATTTTGTAACTAAACTTTATTTTTTCTGAAAAAGAAAGGGAAATGCAAAGAATTTGGGGTTTTTTTTTTGAAGTTGTCTACCCAACATGTGGAATAGCCTAGATGGCAGTTTTTTGTTGGAATCCGGTAAAATAAAATTCAAAAAATCAGGTAGTTGGAGTGTTTGTAATCCATTTTTGATAGTGGAAATGGATTCAACACTATCAAAAACCCTTAGGGCACTCAAAATACTAAAGTTTAACAACTGTAAACAAGATTCTGATAAAATATTTGCCAGATTTTTTTCAAAATATTTGCTAGATTCTGGGCCATTTCACTGCTTTTTTAGACCATGCATTTTTTTTTTAGAATTGGAATGAAGAAAATGTATGATTTCAGAAACAAATTTTTATTTTCACCTTATATTTTCTATACAATAATTCCAATCAATGATTGGTTTTCATATATATATATATATATATATATATATATTTCTCTTCTTTTTTTTAGATATGAAAATAAAAAGAAAACTAAGTTGGGGAAGAAGAAAGATTCTTCTTCACCAACTTCATATCAACATTATATTGAAAAATATTGACAAACTCCTTTTTTGTCAATGGCTTAGGATAAACCTTTAGTCGATGTCCATTTACAAGGAGAGGAACCTTTTCTTCATAAATAGTTATGATCTTGACTGCTCCATTATCAAAGACTCTCTCAATATCATAAGGCCCAAGCCCGGATGAGTTTGAAATTTCCCTTGGAAATCTCTGAACTTTGAGTCAAAAAGAATTGCCCAATCTCCTGCTTGGAATTTTATTTCTTTAATGTATTTATCATGCCATATGGATCTCTGCTGTTGAACTAGGCTGGTCTTTTGAATTGCATCTTGTCTTATTTCATCAACCTCATTGAGTTGTTCCATTCTATGCTTTTGTGCTTCCTACAAGTCCAGTCCCAATTTGACTGTTGTTTTGAAGGTTCTGATTTGGAACTCTATTGGAATAGACTTGCTTCCCATAAACAAGTTCATAAGGAGTATGTCCTTTTGTATTTATCCATGTAGTCTGGTAGGCCCATAAAGCTTCAAGAACCTTTTCTGCCCAATCCCTTCTATGAAAATGTACAATTTTTGTGAGGATTGCTTCAATAACTTTATTATTAGACTCCACTTGTCCATTTGCATGTGGATGGTATGGATTTGACTTCCTATGATTGATTTTGTATTCTTCCATGATCTTTTGCACCATTTTGGATGTAAACTGAGTCCCTTGATCTGTCACAATTTCCCTTGGGACACCAAAACGAGTAAAAATATCCTAAAAAATAAATGAAACTACAACATTTTCATTAGCAAAGGAAAGTGATTTATCTTCTACCCATTTAGTGACATAATCAGTGCATACAAGAATATACCTCTTTTGCCTTGATGGTGGATTGATCGGTCCAACAAAATCCACAACCCATTTTTCAAAGGGTTCAATGAGTACCTCGTGTTTGTAAGGGCATTTCATCTCAAGGAACAAGTTTCCCCATTCTCTGACAATTGTTACATATTTTAACATATTCCTTGGCATCCTTGAAAAGGGAAGGCTAATAATATCCTAAAAGAATGATTTTGTAGGCAGTCCTCTTATCAACAAAGTGTCCTCCACATGGCTCATCATGGCATGCCTTTAGTATCTCATGTATTTCATCCTCTCGTATACATCTTATTATGATGAGATATGGTCCTGTTTTGTACAATTCCTCATTTACCCATGAATAATATGCATTCATTTGAATTATCTTTCTCTTTTCTCTAGGAAACAAATATGATGGTATTTTTCCTGTGGCTAAGTAATTATAAATTTCTACAAACCATGGAGATTTAGTAGATATTGCAAAAATAATTCATCAAGAAAACTATCTTCTACTGGTGTATCATTATTATCATTTTGAATTATAGACAAAAACTCAGTAGTTGTATTTTGTTTTCTAGGTCGATCTAAAATGGTGATATTAAATTCTTGCAATAATAGTAACCATCTTGTGATTCTGCCATTAGTGATAGATTTATTCATTAGATATCTAATTGTAGAATGATCTGTGTGAATGAAGGTATCATAGCTAGTGATATAATGTCTGAACCTGTTAATAGCATGGACAACAGCTAGAAACTCTTTTTTAGTAACAGTATAATTTAATTCAGCAGGAGTCAAATTATTACTTGTATAGTAGATGGCATAAGGGGTCAAGTATTTATGTCCTAATACAGCTCCCAGAGTTGTATCTGAAGCATCAGTTGAGATATTAAAAGGTAATTTCTAGTTTGTTCCTCTTAAAATGTATGCTTGAGATATATTTGCTTTCAAAGTTTCAAATGCCTTTTGGCACTCAGGGTTCCAGCTAAATTCACAATCCTTTGTGAGAAATTTGAAGAGTGGAGATGCAATTTTTGTGAAGTTTTCTATAAATCTTCTATAGTATCCTGTAAAACCAAGAAAACCCCTAACATATTTTTGACAATTTGAGATTGCTAATTAGGAAATAACTTCAACTTTAGATGATTCCACCTTAATTCCATTTCCTGAAATATGGTGTCCTAAAACAATTCCTTCAATAAACATCATAATACATTTTTCATGACCTAATGAGAGATTTTCTTCCTTACATATTATGAGAACTATTTCCAAATTTTCAAGGGCTTCTTCAAAAGAATTTCCATAGACTGTAAAATCATCCATATAAACTTCCACACAGTCATCAATTAAATCAGAGAAAATACCTAATTCTGCTCTTTGGAATGTTGCAGGTGCATTTTGTAATCCAAAAGGAAGTACTCGGTAAGCATACACTAGTACAAAATGGCTAATTTGTTACTAAAAAAACGACTAAAATTTGCATATAAATGATTATTTTTCGATCGGTGACCAATAGTAGCTAATTTACAGTATCTTATAACGCGACCAACTTTTGGTCGTTTTTAGCTTAGTCATTAATTGGTTATCTCAATTTTGTTATCTAGTTGTATATTTGGTCATTGATTTGGTCATTGATTTAGTCATTGATTTGGTCACTAATTTAGTCATTCATTTGGTCTTTCATTTTGTCATTGATTTAGTCATTCATTTGGTCTTTCATTTTTTCACTGATTTAGTCATTCATTTGGTCACTGATTTGGTTTTTGATTTGGTCATTAAATGTCACAATTAATGACCAAATACACAACAAAATATATTACTATATGATCACCCAAGAAAACCAATTAATGACCAAAGAACTATGACCAACATGTTGGTCGTGTTATAAGATACTGTAAATTAGCTACTAATAGTCATATATATGCAAATTTTAGTCATTGTTTGAAATCAATTAATAACCAAAGAAATGTGACTAAATTTTAGTCGTGTTATAAGATACTGTAAATTAGCTACTAATAGTCGTATATATGCAAAATTTAGTCATCATTTGTAGTCACAAATTTATCATTTTCAATAGCCATTTATTCATTATATAAATGACTAATTTAGTAGTTTATATGCATTTCATTAATAATCATTCTAAATGACTAATTTAATCGCATATTCATTTTATTTGTGTTCATTATTAATCGACATAAATTAATTTGTATGATTTAAAAAATGTCATACAATGTGCATGTTCATCTAATATGAAAACACAAAGTCGCATATTTAATTACAATACTAAACAACATCAAATGCAACTATAAATAATTTCAACCACATAAATTATATTATATGAAATGTTAAAATATTACAATATGAGTTTCCAACTTTATATTAGTTGGACTACACTTTACACATGAAATGATGTTTCATCACTTCAAAACATTATCGTTGTGTTGTCAAGGCATTACAGGTGAATTCACCAACTCTGAAGACTTGATCATCAGTCTTTATATGTGTGTCTTATGCGAGATATTGGTTCTAAGGGTATCACTAAACCATTTCTCCTCTCTCTTTTTGCATTTGTCGCTCCAATGTTATTGCTCTTCTCTTTTTTCAATTCATGCTTCTTACCATCAATACTGATTTCATTTTCTGAAAACAAAATAAAATACAATGCACTGTAAGAAATGAAAAACAATGAACACTATAATATAATATAAATTAGACTATAAATAGTTTATACAACATATACCTTAACATCAACAATGTCAAAGCAATTTTCCTTCAACATCAATTTCTGCAAAATAAATGTCACGTTGTTATTTTCCATTTCTCAACATGTTACATACGATAAATTGAAAATCACATAAAACCAAGAGCAAACCCTTTTCTAACCAAAATAAACAAACAAACAATGCCTCTAATAAAACTTCATTATAATATTAGCAAATGAAAAGAGAGCTAGTGGACCATTTGTGTTGTTTGACTTTGCCTATTTTTGTTATAAACTGCTCAAGCTTCAGGAACCAACAAATGTGAGCACGAGCTAAAAACTAACCAACCATTCACTATTCAACATGAGAGATCACAAATAAACCACAAAATTGATTAGGCATTAAAATTTTGAGCAGACTACATTGAAATTTTCTTCTTGAGAAATACCTCAAAATCCCCTCGTTTCTAATAAGCTTCCTGGCTATGTACCACCATCCTTGATTTCCCTTGTTATATCTTGAATAAATAATATCCCTTCAACAACCAATTTTGCGAGAATCCTACCAAGTAACTCAAAAGCCTTGTGCGCATCAATAGTAGCATCCTCCAATGAAAATAGTACAATCTCCAACCTAGAAAAATCAAAATTATATATAGTTATAATGTTGAAGAGTGTAACTAGGTAGGTCTTCCTTGTAATGACTATGTAACTAGCATTTGCACCGAGAGGTGCAAAGTAACGCCGGGGAGTGGGGAAAACAATAATTAAGTGAAATATATGGAAATTTTAGTTCCTATATATCTTTCAAAGAATGTAATAGGAGGTTAAAATTTAAAAGAAAGTTACACTAACTTAAAGGAACACTAATATAATTGTCCCAGAATAATGGCATAGTAATGATGGTATCGAAGATCCTTCAATAGTCGCTCCAAGGAGATTGCTCTAGCTCTTCAAATGATTCAAATAACTATCGAAACTAAATATTCAAACCTGCTCTAAATCCATCATCAAAAGGTTTTCAATGTGCTAGAAAGGGGTATTTAAAGGTTTTTTTAAAAAAACTTTCAATTGCTGCTACAAGACTGTTTTAAAGCTGGTCCAAAACTACCTTCTAACAACTTTAAAAGATGTCATACAAACACCTTCAATAAATTGCTATACAAAAACACTCTATGAAGTAATCCATAGAGAGAACACACCAATAGCCCAGAAGAGGGAAATGAAAAGTTTATCTACAGTTACATTTTACTCTAAAAAATATTCACATCAAAATCTGTTAACATCAAACCAAAATTTTGTAATTTTCAAGATCCTAAGTTCGGCACCAACTACCCAATAGCCTAGCAAAATTGACAAGAAGACCCTGACTATTCTTGTATGCTATAAGACAAGATGGTCAACAATGTCATGAGTTATAGCAAGCACCTACAATTACTTCAGCATGTCTTATCTTTTTAACTGATCCATCATCTTGAATTTGTCTAGCATTCTCTCAATCATCAAAATCAGCATTGTCAAGCTTTAAAAATATAGCATTCACTCCAATCTAGAAACAAAAATATGCATTCACAACTCAACTTACCCAGTATTTTGCTGGCCTCATTCTTAAGTTGTAAGTTGATGCCATACTCATGCAGTAAGCTCCCGCGTCATGGACCACCATTCCTGCCCATCGAAAGAGGATGACCACTCAAAGTTAAGCCATAAGTGTATACCTTCAAAGAAGCATCACAAAATAATTCTAGAAACAATTAAATATCATATTGGAAAATCAATTCCTTCTCATCATGCAGGTATATTAGGTGTGATAATTATTTTCTTGTAACTAACCACCATTTCTGGAGTTGGAAGTTCCATGTCCTTTCCTAAAAAGTCTGCAGACTCGCAGACAGGCCCAACAACATCAAAAGTTTGAATTTTTTCCTTTGGGGCAGGTGGAGAAATTAGCTCAATGTGCTATGTATCAAGAAGAATATCAATTAGAAACATCTCAAAATCTCAAAATCATTTTATGATTCATATCACAACTTTCAGACTGTGTGCCTGTCATGAGAAAGAATGGTCTATTTAGTATCTGGGAATCTCAATACCAGTAATATTTCCTGTCAACAAGGAGACTACAAAAGTAGGAAAAATTATCCCTTCTATATTCATTTGGAAATGATCATCCCTTCAATCATGCATCATCAAAAAAAGTTGGGTTTGCCCCAAGTCAAATTTATGTACTAACTTGGTAAGCTCCATAAAGGCTAGGCCTAATAAGCTCTGCCACGCTGCCATCAATTACAATGAATTTCTTGTTACCATTCTAGCTCTTCAAATGATTCAAATAACTGTGGAAACTAAATATTCAAACCTGCTCTAAATCCATCATCAAAAGGTTTTCAATGTGCTAGAAAGGGGTATTTAAAGGTTTTTTTAAAAAACTTTCAATTGCTGACACAAGACTGTTTTAAAGCTAGTCCAAAAGTGCCTTCTAACAAATTTAAAAGATGTCATACAACCACCTTCAATAAACTGCTATACAAATACATTCTATGTAGTAATCCATATAGAGAACACACCAATATCCCAGAAGAGGAAAATGAAAAGTTTATCTGCAGTTACATTTTACTCTAAAAAATATTCATATCAAAATTTGTTAACATCAAAATATGTAAATGTCAAACCAAAATTTTGTAATTTTCAAGATCCTAAGTTCAGCACCAACTACCCAACAGCCTAGCAAACTTGACAAGAAGACCCTGACTGTTCTTGTACGCTATAAGACAAGATGGTCAACAATGTCATGAATTATAGCAAGCACCTACAATTGTTTCAGCATGTCTTATCTTTTTAATTGATCAGGGAAATCTGATTTTCTCAAATGATAATTTTACATGTTTAGCTTGTATGCTTCTGGGTTCTATGATTACACCTCAGTTTTGGAGGGTGTTGTAACGGACTGGTGACAAGTTTTTGTAGTGTAACTCAAGGATTCTTGCATTTTATAACGTAACCTTATCCTGTTTTGACTCATCATTATACCTTTCTTATATTTTACGGTGTTGCTCTGGGAATCTTTCATTTTACAACCTAACTTTGTCCTGTGTTGGCTCATTATTATATCTTTTTCAGTTGGAAAAAGGAAATACTGAGCACACCTGAAATGCTTGGTTAAATTGGAATATTGTCTGCATATAAAAAACAGAAAAGAACCTAATTCATTTGATGAGTGATTTAACATGATTTAAAAAATTACCTAACCTAGACCATAGGAGTCAAGGGGCTAAAGGCCCGGGTTATTCTAATGACCATATTCGCTAATCAGGTGTAGGATTTTTAGAGGCAAAAGCTTCTGTGAAGATGGAACTAGTTGAATTCTAGCATAGAGCAGGTGGTTCTTATTACTAAATCGACAATATCATGCTTTCACATCAATTCTTTCTCTATGTCAAAAGTTAACAAGAGAGGCTCTTTGGAAATGCATAGAAATAGATGAAAAATAACTTAATAAGTGAATTCTCATCTGCTGTGTTATTGTGGCTTGCAATTGAAGAAGGTAGTACAAGACCTTGTTGTTAATGGGGATGGAAAGTCTTTCCCAAAGTCAAAAAATTTGGCAGCATTAACAACAACTTCAAGAGAGCCCAAGGTTTGCTCAGAATCCTTACTAAAGCATATGTAAAAGTTAATTTAGTTTCAAGTTGCTAGGATATAATTATCTACGAATACATAAAATGTTAACACTTATGCTACAGAAAAGCTAAAATTCAATGCCTGAAATGGATTTGACTACAGATGTTTACTGAAATGGACTTTGATAAATATAGAGCTGAGCTTGAGCTGCAATATTGTTTTGTTCATCACTAAATACTTGTAATAGATGTCTATTTTTAATTAACATCCGAGACTGAAACTTCAATCTAAAGGTTGATATCAGCGAAGATGAGGGAAAAGAGGAAATTTATGGTGTTAGACAAGGACAGCATGAGGACTGCTTCTATAATAGGTCAAGTGATGCAGATGAGGATGAAAAAACTGTTCCAAATCTGCGAACACGTTTTGATCTCCAACAAAGGGGAGTTGGAGTAAGTATTTAAATCTTACAAGAGTGTGTGACATTGTGATTCAAACATAGAGATTGTTCTGATTTTTCCATAAAATCAGCAAGAACTGAAATCGATGCTACACAACACGAAGGAAGGTGTTCAGTCGATGCAAATGGAATGGAATAAACAATTGTAGAATCTTGGTGAGCTTTGCACAAACAGTTGTTATTATTTGAACCACGCTTTTCTACATTCTTCAATTTTGACTGTATTTCTTTTCTGCACAGGAAAGCATATGTATGGACTAGCGCAGGCTGTAGCAGGCTACCACAAAGTTCTAGAGGAAAATCAACAACTATACAATCAAGTTCATGATCTGAAAGGTGTGCTTCCTGTTCATCTGTCATAGTGTTATAGTTTAACTGACATGTCTCAAAAATATTATAACGGAGTAGGAATTAGGAGTCCCTTTAAATTGTATATATCAAATCTGTTGCATATTTATTCCCAATACAGTGCGAATGAATAGTTTTAGCTAATTCGATGTGGGGGGAACATATCCACAACTTGTAGTAGGAACATAAAAGGCCAAAAAATGCTAGAAAAGGGCAGTTTACTGTGCATTTAAAGAAGCTTGTGCTCCCACTAATTGGGAAGTTGGAAACGAGGTTTGTTCAAAAGAGTAGGAGATGGATGAATGAACTGGGTAAGATTGCTTCCATACAGGTTTAGATGTATGAACAACTTATCTATGCTCCATCTTCCTGTGATTGTGGGCTCTGTGTTTGAATTGAGTGTTCGACCTTGCCTCGGGCCTGGAAGATGAGAATTAGCAATTTTGGAAGAGAATATCAAATTATGTAATCTGATTTTACTCTGGCCTCTTCTTGCATGGTGTTGTGTTATCTTATTCTGCTCATAAAACATAAACTTAGAAGTTGAGGCAGGGCATACTTGCTTGACCAAGCTGGTAGTGAAAGCACAACAGATGCCATTTGATAGGATAACAAATCTATGCTGAGTCTATGTTTCTTATTCTTCTTAGGAAGCATAAGGTTGTATTGCATAGTCAGACCATTCTTGCCTGGCCAATCCAACTGTCAGAGTACAGTGGATTATATTGGGGAGGATGGTCAAATTATGATTGCAAATCCTGCAAAGCAAGGAAAGGATATACGTAAATCATTCACATTCAACAAAGTATTTGGAGCATCTACTACTCAAGGTTGGCTCTCTTTTTAGAGTGTTTAAAACCTTTTACATGATTGTAAGGTGAAATCTCTTAAATCATAACATTATTCATGTTGAATTGCAAAGGAAGTGTTTTTGGATACTAGGCCATTGATCAGATTTGTTCTGGATGGTTACAATGTTTGCATTTTTGCATATGGGAAAACAGGTTCTGGAAAGACATACACAATGGTAATAACAACCATCTTCTAGTTAGTCAATTGCAGTTTGAACCACTATCTTGCAAAACTAATAAGGTAATGAGTTCACTGCTGAAGAAATTCTAACCTAGAAATACTTTGCTCTAATTTTTGTGCCTTGCTTGTCTAGACTGGTCCTAACTTCACATTTTTCTGGGGTGATCTTTGCTTCTAGAGCTGAACTGAATATGGACATCAGTCATCTTGTCAATTGTAGGAAAGGGGATTATGATTATATCCTCAATCATATTTTCCATTGTACTTGTCGAATTCAGTGTATTGAAAGGGAATGATCTGCAAAGAAGTTATGCTGCCTACAGTTGAGTGATTGCTTTTTTGGATCCCATTTTGATTTTATTTCATGGTCGAGCTGTCAAGTCCATTTGGAAGCTTTACAATCTAGAATGATCTTAGTTCCATCTTCAAAATTTCTCAACAACACAATATTATGAGGGCTATAATTTAACCGTTGCCCTAATATGGTATATCTAATAACGACTGCTCACACAGACATTCTATGAGTTTTGATTATGTGTATTTTGCTTACTTGCAATAGTTGAAGCCTTGCCTCTTTATATCTAGTTATTTTTGTATATGGTATTGTGTTCGGCTTTGAAATTATCATTGTCTATATCATTGGGCCTTCCTTTCGAAATTTCTTCTTAGATGGAGACTCTATTGTTCATTCTAGACTTCTCCCAACAATTATTCTTAAAACTAAGTAGGCCCTGCCAAGCCAAAAGATTTACATTTGTTCAAGATATTCCCAACTATGATTACTTAACTGCCTGGGCTAGGCACATTTGACACCTACTGGTGAAGATATGTTATCGCACATTAAAAATATTCTATCACTCCGGCCTGAAATGTAACAAAATTGACAATTCAGCAGCACAAGAGCGCTTCACTTATTTTCAAATATTTGACAACTCAGCAGCACAAGAATCCAGAGGTTTGTGCCAGATAAATCTCACAAAATCAACCTGCAGGATGCTATAGAGCTTATTCTGCACACAACAATTTTTTCAGTTTATGCAGAATTTGTTGAAGCTGTGTTTTTTAATTCATTCTAAAATTATGGGTAAAACTGAAAAAACAGATTAGCTTATAACCTGTGATCAGTTTTTCTCATACTAACAAAAGTTTGATCCCGTAGAGAAGGAAACTGCCTCGGCACCTCAACAGGCAGAAAATGTTTCACATAAGGGTTTTGAATGCTTGCAGCATATTAAGAAAAAATGGCCACATGAAGATTTGAGAGGTTGGTTCTTATGCTTCGGCTCGAAAGGAAAGTCTAAAATGCCAAAGGGTCAACTGGTGGAAAGTTGAAAGAGAGAATTTATTTACCTATTAATGCCCTGTCTTGCTTTCAAAAAGTTGGTCTCAGAGCCCCCTCAACACTTGGTGATGTTCCTGTTGACTCCTAAGGTGATTACAGAGGACAATTGGGGTTCTTGAATGACGTATTACAGATATCAAAAAAAAGAAAGGATACCTTTATATATAATGTTGTTGTTCAAATGATTGAAATATACAATGAACAAGTTCGGGGTCTTCTTGTTTCAGACAGTTCCAATAAAAGACATCCTTCTTGATCATATGGAGTTGTCTTTCTTGTTTTTAAATCTTTGGATTTCAGTTTCTCAGAATAAAATAATCCTTGACTCATAGCACATTGGAAATCCACAACAATTCACAGCAGAATGGACTCAATGTGCCAGATGCAAATCTAATACCCGTTGCATCTACATCTGCTGTGATGGAGTTAATCAACCTTGGACACAAGAATCGTGTTGTGGGAGCAACTACTCTGAATGATCGGAGCAACCGTTCGCACAAGTTTTAAACACAATCTTCGGAGAATTTAAATAATACTGGTCTCTCTTGAAATCTATCTTCAAACAATAAAAACATTCTTTTGTTTGCAGTATTTTGACAGTGCATGTTCAGGGCAGAGATCTTACTTCTGGAACAATTCTTCGAGGGTGTCTTCATCTTGTTGACCTTGCTGGAAGTGAGAGAGTTGACAAATCCAAGGCCACCAGATATAGGTTAAAGGAGGCACGACATATTAACAGATCACTTTCAGCTTTAGGAGACGTTATTGCTGCTCTTGCACAAAAGAGTTCTCATGTTCCTTACCGAAATAGCAAGCTCACACAACTCCTTCAGGATTCTTTAGGTAACAAATTCAATATTTTCCTTGATGAATAGTTATGGAAGGAAACTACCACTTTTCTCTAGTCTGGGGTGGTAATGATGTTGGACTTTTTTCTTAAGGTGGACAGGCAAAAAATCTAATGTTTGTGCACATAAGTCCTGAATTAGATGCACGTGGGGAGACAATCAGCACTCTAAAATTTGCAAAGAAGGTTGCAACTGTTGAACTTGGTGCTGCACGTTCCAACAAGGAAAGTGGTCAAGTTAGGGAGCTGAAAGAACAGGTTTGTGTTAGAATGATTCTTGAAAAATATGTTTCTTTCTGAATGATAGTCTTATTTGTTCTCCATGGTTCAAAAGGACTAAAAACAAGGGATATTTTGGTCTGTTTGTTTGAGGACCTATGAGTAGTTGAAGAATCTTGATAATGAATGATGTCCTCTAGAGCACTCAAGAGTCAAAGGTTTCCTGATATTTGATGTTGCAGATTGCTGGCTTGAAGAATGCACTGGCAAAGAAGGTAGCAGAAGTTGAGCAAAGAATGAGGATTGGTGTCTCACCAATAACTAGGGATTCCAGGAACAATCCTGAAATACAAAGAATGAGGATTGGTTTCTCACCAATGCATCAACAAATGCAGACCATTTTGTGATTATATATGTAAAAAATCCAATGATATTATCTGAAAAGTGATATATATTTTTTCAGGCTTTTAAAAGCTCGCACAATATATAATTGGAACAAACTTTTATTACTAGAAATCAATCAATTACTTATACATACCACTAAAAGTGGCAAAATCTCTATAACCTTTGATCACCTTGAACATCAAGCACACTAAGAACCTTGAAAATGGGGTCTAATAACATCGCCAAATATCTAAAATTGACAAAGCACAATTTAATGATTATTGATTAGTCAAAATTACCATGTGGGTCAACTACTCATGTCAAAATGATGGTATATTGGATTAGGTGTGGGTTGCACTTTCATTTGAAAGAGTGAACACAACGTGGATAAAGAACATTGACTACACTAGGAACCTCGACAATGGGGTTCTAATAACATGGCCAAAAATCCAAGAAAGCTGACTAGGTTGGCCTTAGCCTAAAATAGTCAATATTGAAAAAATACAATTTCTTGAACTTTAAAGGGTTCATGGAAAATATATAACACACTCTATTCACATTGCAATTGAAAAGAACTCTCAGAACTAATTTGGATTTTTTAAAGGTAATATGGCCTGCCATCCATTGAAAGAAACATTAAAACACTCTCAAAATGATTCACTATAGGTTGTTTAACAGGTGACACTCACACAGCATCTGGAATAAATAACCTAGGCACCTTAAAATAAAGTATTCTTTCAACTTTTGAGATGGCAGGTTGATAATTAGTGTTGCAACATTCTTTCACTAGATCCACTGTTTTGCAACCAGTCAAAATTTTACTCCCATTAATTTGTTGTTCAACCTATTTTACGCTCTTAATAGGACTAGAGCCTTTAGTGAGAGTTGATGGTTTTGCAGAACAAATCAAAGGAAGAATCTCATTTGCCCCCTCACTTGTCAAGATATTTTGAACGTATGAAAATCAATAATTTGCAACTGTTGTATTCAAATAAGCCACACATTGATTTTGTTGGACTTCCCAATAAGGATATGAAACATTGTCTCTAGTTGTGGACAACAAATCACATTGTGCAGGTATGGTGCTAGTGAGCTCCAACACTAAACTACCATTCCACTTACTATATATGTTGCTGCTTTAAAATATTGAAAGCACAAAGCCTTGATATGACTGGGACAGTTGAATTTCAAAAGAAAGGGTGTAAGGGAGAAGGAGAAAACAATGGATTCAATGCATCAGGAGAAACACTAGGGGAAGAAGGCACAAGAAGAACATTTATTTCTGCTTCCTTTTGGATTGCATCTGGATCAATTGAAATGGGTTTCTTTGTATCTCTGGCATTTGGTTTTGCCTTTGATTTTGGCATTGATGGTAATCTTACCAAACAATGGAATGCATCTCATTTATGTTAGAGGCGAGTGCATATCTGTGGAACAATCATCCCCAGTTGTAGCTCCAGGTTCTTATGTTTTTTATGCTTGAGCTGTTGAGTAAAATTACAATTAGTTTGATAACCAATTGGGACATGGAGGGCAATATGGGTGGTGGGCCATGGAGGTATGCTTGATCAGGGCACTTATTTTATGCTGAAGGAGCTAAGAATATATCTAAATATTTATCATATTGTATGTATTTTCCACTTCATAGTTGCATTCACCATAATAGTCTTCATGTTGATAGGTATTCTACTGAAAATACTGATCTTGATCAGTTTGTAAAAATGTCTTTTGTTTCCAATGAGGGGATGATAAAGTGGAAAATGTTGGCACTGAATCTAGAGATTTATATGTCTTAGATTAGTGATACATTCTCATTTGAAATTGGAACAAATAATGTTACCATTGGAGAGGGTATTTATGGCTTAGTCGATTTCAACCAATATGGTGAGATAGACAAAAAAGTTGGATGCTAGAAACCCTTTCAGACTAGCCAATCAAGTGAAGTGATTCAGAGAAAGGCTTCTAAAAGATGCCAAATTCTTTCCACCCATATATTCTTTACAAAAATATTATTAAATATCATATTATGTTTCTTATAATCTATGCTAAGATGAACTACCAGAGAAGTAGAGCAGAGCAGGTGGTGTCAATTGACCGAGTCCACCAATGAATAATTTAAATTTAAATTTGAGTGTTACCCTAATCCCTGAAATCATATTTTTAAATTGTCTGAATTGAGTGAACAGATGAGTTAATTAGATCCGAGTTATTACTAACCTTGAAGTGACAAGGCCTTCGGTCCTATCACTGCCATCCTGTTCATATTCTGCCACCCAAAACACACCTGGAACCCTGTAATCAAGTAGTAGTGGTAGCAGAAGCCAGCAAAGAAAAGTAGTGCCTACTTTTGCTGTTCACACCCGATAAGTTTAACAGTCTTTATGGGGCAAGAGGTATGCAAGTTGAAAATTTTATTATTATGGATGCTCTGCCCTGAGCACAAAGACCGTGCAGTATGAATAGAGATATATAGACCTGAAGCTGAACTCTCAAGCTTAGCAAGTTATCCAGCGTATATATATATATATATATATCCAGTGCTCTTTCACTGTTTACACCAATCCCAATATGAGAAAGGTGAGCACTTTTTTAGAAAAAAAAAAACCTCTTTTATTCTTTTTTTGAGGTCTGAGGGTTTGGCTGTTTTTCTTGGGTTTTGATTTAGTGGGGCTGTTTATAGCAAAGTCTGGTGTGAGAGCTTGGCTTTTGCTTAAATATTTGCTACCCATTTTTATGCACACGAGGGCCGTTCAGTGGCCTCAGAACCTTCTACCCCAAGTGGATTTCACCACTCATTTTCCAAATGATTAACCAGTCATCAAAGCCCAAGGAGAAGATTTTATTTTGAATTTTTTTTCTTCCCATGTTTTTAAGGTTGTGCAGGCTCAACTGTTGAAGTGGTCTCTCAACAACTATTTTGTGTTTGGTGTTCTTACTTGAAGAACAAGGCTGCAGAACTATGCTAGAGAATGAAATATATGAATAACTAGCTTGCCTTCTCTCTATCACCACACTTAGCAATTGATGTTTTAGCTTCTGCAGATCAGTCTGCACAGCCACAACAGTTATCTTCAGTGCCCACTACTTTTAACTGCTTGCAGGCTGCTCAGATGCCCTGTTCTACTCTCACTTATCAGAGCTATGGAGTTAAAAGTGAAACTGGGGGAAACTCATTCTCTGCACCAATGCCCATTTTCTCACATAAGGCTAGCTCTCCTCTAACATAAGGGAGGAATCCATGATAAGCCTACAGATCTGTCCTTCAAATGCTAAAAAAACAGAATTTCAAAATGATATTGTTTTTGTCTTTTAAGATTTAAAATGGAAAGCTAGGCAAGACCTAGTTCCTAATCCCTGGGCTACAGACTCTAGGCAACAAACAGAACTTTAAAATTGATGAAAAATATATGAGTCATCACAAAAAAACCACACAACAAGTGTTATCAATCAATAATATATCCAATAAATATGTAACAGTGCTATCTCCTAATAGATGGAACATTTGAAGACAATGTGCTCCCCCAACTTGATCTCTTGTAAATCACATAGCTGAAAATTCCATTTGAGGTGTGTGATGCAGTGACCTATCTCAAAACAAAGCTAGTGGGAGCCCACTCTGAATGAAACAAGGGGAATCATAATAAAATATCATATTCAAGCTAATGCCCTCAAGGAGGGAAATCCAAGTGATTTGGATGTAGTTTGTAGATATGTTCTCTAATATCCTAGGTTAAGTCACATTTATATAGTAGGAGCTGACCTAGAGTGTCCAAATATTACCTAAAAAGGGCAAGTTGATTGATAGAAACGGCCACTAACTGAAGCAGTTAAGAAGACCCACAACAACTACACCAAGGAGGGGTCTATTGAAGCAATAACCTGAACTCCACCTAGATGATAGATTGAGGAATTGCATGTTAGCAGCAGATGAAGCATCGTGATATAAGGTTTTATGGCACTAAGAGAGTCAGTTTGAAAATAAGATTAGTGGATGGTCTGAAAATTAATATATTCTTTATAGTAGGTTGGTCCAACATAAGGGCTCCTCGGCCTCTATAAAATGGCGTGCCCTTGCTCTTCATGAATATCGAAAAATTCTTCGACTCTTCTATTTTCCTCCCTATGGAAGCTTTGATAGATTTGATGAGGAGGGTTAATGGTTGAAATTTGTACTTTTGGGGTAATGGCATTCGTTGGGGTTTAAGGGTTATACATTTGTTTGGGATTTTTTGGGTGTCGATTGTTTGTAGGTGCCGTTGTAGAAGCATTCCCTCACAAATTTTCGTGGGGCACTGAAGAATTGTTCGGTTTTGATTAATTTCAGGAACAGCAACTCTAAGAATCCTTTTTGGCACTTGACATTAAGAACAGGTCAAAGACTCATCACAGGGAGTAGTATTGCAAAACTATGCATTTTGTACACCTAGTAATAATGTAAGTCCTTACTTTGAGTTGATCATTGTAGACCTGTGATCAAGTCACCAAAAGCTGCCAAAATAGTTATGAGCAGTTGTGTTTGGCATTGGATTCCCTGCAAACCTAAACTAATGATTCTTCAGAACCAACGAAAAAGCCAATGAGATAACATCAAAATATATGCAGCCTACATCACTGTGTCTCTCAGTGTATAAGTCTGTCATCTCTGTATAAAAGGGTTGATCAGCAGTTTAAGTATTCAATGAAGCAGCAAGTGGTAGAGACTTAGTATTATTTCTGCGACTTAATAGAGGATCTGAGCTAAAACACATGAAGATGTTTGGCATTAGTTGTAGGAAAGACAACTTGTAGCAAATAAGCCTGCGGCCCTGTAAAACATGCCAGATCTGTGCCGAATGTTATAAAATACAAGAAGTTCCACCCTGGAATAAAGATCCAGATCTGAAGAACTAGAGTTGTCTCTATATGACAAGGGAACCTTATGATTGTGAGCAAGTAATTTATAAGACATGTGACCTGAAGGTGTGATTCTCTAGTGACATTGTTAACCGTAGCCTGAAGTGACCTGATAGTAACGTGACCCATATACAACAATAGTTTTTCTACTAGAAAGATGCAACAGTATCAATGAACTACGAAATCTGTAGGGTGTTATCTACAATAATCAGTAGTGATGTGTTATGGTTCATAGATACTTGATGTAGCAGTAACCCTGTATGGCATTTTCAATATGGCAATTGTGCCTCTGTTTGACTGCGTGATACATGGCTGAGCAATGAGAACTGCCAGTAGTAGTAGTGTGCATGATACAACAATATTTATGTATTGTCCTGTAATTCAAATCACTGAAGGTTGTTGTCAAAACTTATGCTAGGATTTGAAAAGTGCAGTGACCCTAAGGCCACAAGTAATCTTGATGACAATTGACAGCAGAATGGTCTCATATTAACAGTGCATAAACAATTGTGTTTGGGAGTGTGCATTGATTGAGGTTCTAAACAGAAGCGATTGCCAACATGAGTATGTCTTTGTTGTAGAACAGATTCATTTTGTATGCTGGTGTAGATATATTTCCAAGACTTGATTGATAAGCTAGGGTTTGCAACGGAATATATGCTGATATTGAAGCTGAGCTATGGGTTGCAAGGGTTGACATTGTGATATGCATGATAGAAGCAATGCCAGTGAAGAACAACAATATAATGACATTGCTTTATTATGGCAATGAAACCTTGAATGAACAGTGAAATTTTAGTAAGCTCATGATAGCATTATTCCTTGACTGTATGACTCTAAGGGACCCTTGGTGATTGTGATAACTGGGCAGTAGCTTATGTGATAAGTTGGACAGTAATGTATACCAAAGTATTCATAACAGAGATATGTGACTGAACAATAAATGATGATACCTCTTGACATGACTTTGATGACATCACCAATTTTGATGACACCTGTGACATTGATACAATGACGGCAGTGGTGTTGTGATATAACCTTGATTACATGACAATATCTTTGATATATGATAGTGACCTAGTTTGGAAGTAATCTGTTGATACAACAAAATATTTGATAGTAACCTTGTAAGTGATCTGAAGTGACCTTGTTGATGGCAGTGATCTTCCTTTATCTTCTACCCTACCTTGACAACAATATTTTGATGTGGGAGAAACCTTGGTATATGGCAGTAACTTGGTGAACCTAGCATGCAATTTGATATGACAATGATTCTAATGACAACGCTCTCAATACATGACAATAACAATGTTCTTGGCAAATGGCTGTAACCCTTGACACGATAGAAACCTTATATAGAAGTGACTATGATGTATATGTGACATTGAGATAGGGACATTATGACAGTAGTATTGTGCCAGTCAAGTTGTAACAACATTACTGGAGCAATGATTTGATGACAACCGTGACCTTGCTGTAGTGATGACATTGATGTTGACCTTGATTGATGTATGACCTTATAGAAATTGTGTAACAAAAGTGTAGTAGACCAGAAGCGGTGAAGCAGGAGGTGCAAAAGCAGAAGACAACAGTGAACAGTGTCAATAGTGGATAGAAGCAGTGGATAGAGGTTGGTTGGTTGATTGTAAGGGAGGCTGAGGACTCTTGCAAACTTATTGATCATACGGTACTGTATTATTTCATAGACCACACGGTACTGTATTATTTCCGTATTGATCATACATTTTAGGCCACTACTTCGATGCATTTCCGTTGGAATTGTAGACTAAATACAGGAGTTAAAAAATTCTAACAGTAAATATTTATCGGACGGGCAGTTGGGATTTAGGGGTTTCACAGCATTAGGAAAACAACATCTGTGTTTTTTGTTTTCTAATTTATTGCTTTGGGAGGATGATGCTCTCTGGAAGAAGCCATTAGAGCTCAGATTCATGTGACCCATCCCCCTCCAATGATTTTATCATCTAAGGTCTTTGGGAAAGAAAGAAAAATAAATCCCTTGCAAGGATTTTAAGGATCTACAAAGGAGAGACATACAACTATATTTAGTTGCAAAACAGGAGATGTTGGTCCCATCTGGAAAATTAAATTCTTGATGGCAAAAAAACAGGTTTCAAAGCTTTGAAAAATGGATACAAAATATACCTGTGTGATGCTTCATGTGGTGCAATTGTGTGAAAGCTTGAACGGTTTAAAAAACCTAATATCCAACGAAAACTGGCCACATTTCCTGTATGCAAGTGCACCAAGCACAATTTTCTTGTTATCAACAGGAACATTGAGGAGAACGCCCTCATTTTCTTATGCATTTCAAATCTGACCCTGGGCTGCTTGCAATAAGTGCAGATATTTACCATACCATCTCCAAGATCACAACTGTGAACCTCCCCAGATTTTACCTCCACACCCTCAAAACTCCATTTGATATGTAGAAATTGTTGCCGCAGGCAGGGCAAGCTCGATGAAGCAAACCACACAATGTAAAACCTTTTGTTTCCCTTTTTGAGAATTTCAAATGACTCTCGCCTAACCCTTTGTTTGATATTGATACCTATTTGAAAATTTCACAATGAAAAATGACTCGCGCCCAATCTCACGCAGATGGAGTATGGACAAAGAACCTTGATTTATTTATTTTTTAAATAATATTTTATGGATTTTTATTTAGTGAATCATATTTAGAAATTGTTGAATCATTTGTTAATGTATATATATTATTTATTTAATTTTTAAATAATATTTTATTGATTTTTATTTAGTGAATTGTATTTAAAAATTGTTGAATCATTTTTTAATGTATATATATTATTTATTTAATTTTTAAATAATATTTTATTGATTTTTATTTAGTGAATTATATTTAGAAATTGTTGAATATTTTTTAATGTATATATATTATTTATTTATTTTTTAAAATAATATTTTATTGATTTTTTTTAATAAAATATATTTAAAAATTGTTGAATCTTTTTTTTTTTTAAATGTATGGATAAATTTATAAGTATTAAAAAAAATTCAACAATTAAATTGTGAAATTTCCACCTAGATTGAGGTGCTCACTTTCCAAATGCATTTTAGTAAGCAATTTAATGCTGGCATGACCACCATCAACAACTGACAGTTATGCGACATCACTCCACCTCCTTATCAGCATGTGAATAACTTAAATGTTGAAAAGAGAAATCGAGCCCTCTGCATCTGCACCATCTTAATGCTAATTCTCGTGTCCAGCCTCACACGTAACTTAATGCTTGCCACCATGTTAACTTATTTTTTCGACCAACATATCCTGCATTCCACCTTGCAACCCTCTGAAGCTCAGGGAAGTTGGCTTTACCATGCTTCCATTACTGTTGTTATCTAAGGCCACATCCCCAACATATTTTTTCTCCAACACACTATCATGGTGAGGGAACGAGGCCATGTTCAACACGGTGGCAAGGGCAGAGGTCACCCTCTTAGCTCTCCATAGTGCGATTACCACATGATTCTCTTTGACCATGACATCCTTCAACATATCAGGCGTAATGTAGTTATCCTAGAAGTAGTTGAGAGACAAAGAATTGGTGACACGCTCTAGGTTGTACAAAATTTACTCACTCTGCATCTTTGGGACCTAGAGTTGGCTCGAACTCGCGTTGAACATCATGTGGTTGAATCTAACACCTACGCCAATCACATTAGAATGATACTTCATTGTCTCTTGCAAAACATTGGTATTAGTTTTCCTCCCAACATGACATCCTCCACTTCCAACAACACTTCGGACAGGTCTACAGAGCAACAACCAAAAGAATTTCTCTCACATCAAATTCGGTCTTGCACTATGATTTGAAATTGAATTAAATTCCATGATTACCCAAAAACATTGTTGTTATCCTTCCATTGAAATAGAAATCACTAGGCCTATTCCCTATGAAATCTCTCTCGTACGGTAGAAAATTAACTAAGAATTGTGGATATTTGACTATTATTTCCGGGATCTACTGTTGAATCTTAAAAAATAATCAAAGTTAGTGCCAATAATCTAACAGGTTTCGGTATTCATTGCATTGTCAAAATTCTCCAAATTGATATCAAATGTGGTGAGGTCTAAGCAACATGTGGAAGGTGTCTCGCATGAGTAAATATAAGTGGAGCGAGGGTGAGGGATGGTACTCCTGATTCGTTCACCATAACGCATGGTATTTGGTTTTCTTGGTGGTGGTAGTCTTTATCTGGTAGTGGGAGGTTTCTCCGTGCTTCCCTACGGTGTTGGGTGGCGACATTGGGCTCCTTTGCTCGTGGTGTTTTTTTCTATGGTGGGGGTTCTAATATCTAGACTCTACACACGGTGGGGTTTCTCGACCTTAGCGAATTATGAAGCCCCCGATGTGGTGTGGGTGTTCTCACTCCCTTGTCGTCCATAGCCCTGTGGGGGTGGCAGACTCATAAATAATCATGGCGGCTCCACGCCGGGGTGGAAAGACTACAGGGCATGCATGGCTCGCTAGTGTGGGTGTGCATGGGGGTTGTGAAGGAGTTAAGCGGGGGGATAACAGAGTTGGGGGTTTGAGGATTCAGAAGCAGAGTCGTCGAGGTGGAGTAGGTCGTGGTGGCAAGGGGAATCATGGGTTTGATTGATCTAAGATAAAGGTGGGGTAGGTTATTCAACATTGTTTCCTAGATAATTTTCATGCACTTATCAACAACCTGATGGAAAGAGTGGACACAATTAAGAGAGTCTGTCGTGAGGAGCATGCAGATAAGATGGAAACATTGGACTGAATGCACTATTTATAGTGCCAAGTCTAGGAGATATTGGTAGTGGTTTGACGAGGCCAAAATAAATGCACTGAGAAAGTAGAAAAGCTTGAGACTTGGTTGACGCACTTTTAAGGGCACGATCGACAGTGTGAATTTTATCCTCCACCGCATCTAGGAATTACAACCCCACACAACCCTGCATCCATCACGTCGGACACCTAGTATGCTATTTGGTGTTCTTTATGTTTTATATGTGTTTTGGCGCCTCCGGCCCAACCATTTATGGACAATGTCCCTAGTCTCTCTTTTGTATTTTTTTGCATCTCATGCAAATTTTTGTCAACAAACCCAAACAGGGTGAGAACACCTATTTTCTAAGTGGCTATATGTACTCATTTTTTCCTACATGAATAGAACATTGACTTACAAAAAGACAAAGGTTCAGACATCATTAAAAATTAATTAATTAATGACCTACAAAAAAACAAAGGTTCACTTATTATCTAGTCATATATTTTAATCCTAGACTAAATTAGTCATTTAAGTTAGTCGAGTTTAGTTTAGTCACTTATTATCTAGTCATATATTTTATCCCTATACTAACTTAGTCATTTAAGTTAGTCGCTTTTAGTTTAGTCACTGATTATCTAGTCGTATATTTTATTCCAAGACTAAATTAGTCATTTAAGTTAGTCATTTTTAGTTCGATCACTTAAAATTGCTCAACTTTGGTAGTAATTCACTTGAAATAATTGTGGCGACTAAAATTTTTAGTCACCTAGTCATTAATTTCATCATTTTTTACTAGTGATAATTTCCCCATGGACACGTAAATGTGGTTTTGTCTTGATCTTCGAGTGCTATCTGAATTTGATTATACCCACGAAAACCGTCCAAGCATGAAAACTATTTCTTCCCTGCTAGTGTATATAAAACTTGATCTATGAAAGGTAATGGAAAGTGATCTTTTAAAGTAGATTTATTCAAACCTCTATAATCAATGCACACCCTCCATTTTACATTCTTTTAGGGACAATTACTAAAGGTGAAACCCACTGGTTTTCTGATATTGGATAAATAAAGTTTACATTCAGCAGTTTCCCTAAGATTTGGATTCATTCTTCTTTGAGGATGTCTAATTGGTCTAGAATTTTCCTCAATATTGATATGATGTATGCAAGTTTCAGGGTTGATTCCTTTCATGTCAGTGTATTCCCATGCATATGTAGAAGAAATTTTTTTGCAATGTTTCTATTAATTAATCTTTTTGAAATTCTCCTAGGTTTTTGTTTTTGTTTAAAGTTTTACTTGGAAATATTTCAACTGAAGAATTACCAAATTCTTCCATAGAATATAAAGACATTTTTCTAGATGATAAGTATTCAATATTAAATTATTTTTGAAAATTTTGACTATTCTCACATTGTGAAGATGATTCATGATTTTCTATTGAATTTAGAATTTGACTTTCTTCACTAATGTGTGAGATAGTAAAAATAGGTTGTATGCCATTATCATCATTCATCCATTCTCCATTTTCTACTTCTATCATTTCTTTTGCTAGAGGATATAAGTGAATTTCTCCGTTGAACTTCCATCAGAGATAAACATATCACCAGATCCACAATTGATGAAAGCACTAGTTGTAGCTAACCAAGACCTTCCTAATATCAATGGATGTCCTCCTATGCTATTCTTGGTAGTTAACATCATAAATTCAACTGGATATTCCCAAGAATATAAGGATACATAAATGTCTTCTAATACACCATCAAGTTTGATTACTGATCTATCTGCTAGTTGTAGTAAGGTTGGTGTATATTGAATATTTGGAAGTTTTAGTTGTTCCATGGTTTGTTTACTCATGATGTTTATGGTTGCTCCTAAGTCGATCAATGTATTTGGAATCTCAATACCATTGATGTGAGATTTCACAATGGGACTTCCTCGATCCAAATATTTCTGGATGGTTGTTTTTCCCATCATGATATCGACAATTTTTCCCACTAACTGTATTCTTTTTAATTCCTTTTTTGTTCTTCGAGATTTCTTTATACTCAACTCTATTATTGTTTTTGCAAGGATTGGAATTTCCTTAATGGCTTGTAACAAAGGGATTTTGATACAAACATTATTCAATTCATCTAATATATCATAGTTAGGAAATATGATTTGTTTTTCTACCCCTATGTCAATTTGTAATCTTTCAAGGAAATGAGGTTTTGATATAGATACTGAAGGTTTCTCTATGATAGGAGTTGATTTTATTGGATTTTCTTGTGTTTGATTTTGAAAATTTTGATTATGATGAAGAGATGTCCCTTCTCCAGAATGATTATTTTTATTTTTAATATTTTTATCTTGATGAAGAGAAATCTTTTCATCGAAGTGATCGACGTTTTCCTGAATAACAACAAAGGGTTTTTTCTTTTCTAATATCCTATCATATCTAAGTTTAATGTTGTTAATATCTAGTGGATTTATCATATAAGTCTGAAAATTTTGTCACTCCATGTTATAAATAGGTTGTGCATTTTTATTGTTTGGGTTTGGAAGTGGCTGAGCAGGTAGTTGGTTTGGCCTTTGTGGAAGTGGCAATGAAATCTGTGGATTATGATTTGGAAATTGAGGTTGTTAACTAGTTTGAGGAAAGTGTTGTAGTGGATAGTTCGGATAAGATTGTGGATATTGGTGATATTGAGAATATATACCATAAGGATTTTGCATTCCTTGTGTCCAAAGTTGAGGTTAAGACCAAGGTTGTTTCCATGGCATTGATGAATTCCTGTTATTTTGTGGGGGCTGAGTATACATCTGAGTGTTAAAACCTTGAGTTTGTGGCCCTTGCCTTGGTATTATATAAACAAAAAAAATAGTATCTACTTGGTATGGGGCCATTTCTTCTTGGAAAGTAGCCTTAAGACTTGGTATAGAAGGAAATTTCTTTGTTTCATGATTTTTTGTACATATGACACAGATCTCTATTATTTTTAAGTCAAGAGGAAATTCTCTTAAGGGATGTTTCTTTATGCATTTAGGACAAAAGATAGATAAGGCATCACTTTCAGCTCTTTAATTTTTTGTAATTTTAAGGCGTCGATTTGTTCACTAAGACTTCCTAAAATATTTGTTTTAAATTCATCAAGAAAATTTCCTATTTATTCCCTACTTACTGTTCCGGCTGCAAATTATTTCACTCTAGAGAGAAAATGATCTCTTGGAATTCTCCCAATTCTTGACTTTCCTCTTGAAAGATGTATGCATAATTCAGAGATATCAGGTAATGATGTTTGAGAGATGTCTCCCTTTCCCATCATATTAAGAATATATCTCCATTCATCTCTAATGGCTTTCAACAGGAGAGCTTTTAAAGTATCTTCATCCAAATTTTCCATCCTATCCCTTTTTAGATTGTAACTGAATCTTTCAATTAGGTTCTCTAAATTTTCATTTTCTCTTTGCATCATCTTAAAAAATTCATATTTCCGATTATGAGGTATGCAATAATCCTTGTATTTTTGTAAGAATGCATTTTTCATTTCTTCCCATGTTCTAATAGAATGTGTTATTAAGCCCATGAACCATTTTAATGTTGCATCCTTAAGTTTTGCAGGAAACAATTTCAACTTTTTCGAATCGAGTAAGTAGTCATATGATCTACATAGAACTTAGAATTCAAACAGAAATGTTTCAAGATATTCACTCCTTAATCCATGAAAATTGGGGAGGATGGAGGGTGAGATATTCTTCATTATGGCAGTTGTATCCTCATATAATATAGGAAATCCAACAAGATCTGCTTCTTCCCTATTTCCTCCTCCCTCTCTTCTTTGTTCTCTTTCTTCTCCCCTTCCTCTTCCTCTACCTCATCCTCCACCTCTTCCTCCTCAAATCCTAGGTCCACCTCCTCCTAGTCTTAATTGTTCATCATTTAGATTGTGTACTTCTCCTTCTCCTTCTCCAGCCATTGTAGATTCTTGAGAACTAATATAAGTTTCTAGATTTTGATTTATTTGTTCCTCTTCTAATTCTTATGGTTCCTATATCAATGGTATACTGAATAATACTTCTTCCTCTTATCCACTAGGAATTTCTAGCTCTTGGGCTAAGAGTTATTCTCTAGTAGAGGTTAAAAATAATGATCCTTATGTTGGGGATCTAGGGTCTTCTTCTTCTAGGACTGCTTTAGTTGATGAAGTTGGAGAGTCTCTAGGCTGAATTTCTGATCTTAAGACTTTGGGAAGTCTATATCTTACTGCTAAGAATGGAATAAAAGTTTGGGTGGATGGTGTGTAACTACGAGGTCTTGATGGAGTGAGTGGTGTTGTTGGGATCAAGCTTCTACCTCTAGCTACAAATCTGTCCCTAGAATTTCTTTCTCTACGCATGTCAATTTTTTTTTAATGTTTTTGTTGTGTTTTATTTTTTTTATTTAAGAGATAAGGCTCCTAATTATGCTTCCCTGATAATGGCACCAAAATTTTTATTCAATTTAATGTCTTAAATTGCTATCATAAATTATTGATCGGAGTTAGTAATCTTATTAAGTTCATGTGCAATATATATGCTAGAAGCATGTTCTTAATTAATTCGTTGTGTTGGTTTTATATGTTGCTTTTAGGATTTTGTATTTATCTTGAGTGTCTAAATTAAATTGAGAAACTAAGAAATGATTTGTCAAATGAAGTCTAAATTTAACTATCAAAATTTTAATGAGAATTATATTTTAGCATATCTAAAGATGAACAATTAACTTCAAGGAAACTAGAAACAAGAAGAGACTTCAGTCTTTTTGTGTATTTTGGAGTTTTTATGTAAAATCAACAATTTAATAGAAACTAACCACACCTAAAGAATAATTTTAATGCTTGAAAAATAAAACTAAGGAAGAAAAGGAAATTTTTATCAAAGAAATTTAATCTATGAATCACTCTTAAAGAAAGTATTCTAATGACTAAAAGATAAAACTTGAAAGAAGGAAGAAAGGAAATTTTCGTCTAAGAAAGGAAATTGATCCATGATAGATTTATATTGTATCAAAAGAAATCAATCTAAGTGACAAATTTCAAGCTATATCAAATCAATCTATGCTGGCAACTATGATAAATTATCTCAAAAACATATACACGAATCACTTATAAATTTATTTAATAAAGTAACAAAACATCTAATTAAATCATCTCTAAGTCTAAACAAAACATTATGTCTAATTCTAGCAAAATATATACCAAAACTATCTTTAATATAAAAAATAAAACATCTATCTGAATTATCTCTATAAAGTAGATTGCCTATGTGAATTAACTCTAAGCCTACTCAATGGTAAAGAAAATCATCTATCTTAATTATAACTAAGTTCTTCAAATGGAAATAATAAACAAACAGTATCAAATCTAAGTAACTATACAAAGAAAATTCAGAAACTATTTGCAATGTGGAAGAAAATAGAGCATGTGTTTACTATGTGAAAATGGAATGCATATTTAATCTATAAAACGAAAACGAAGTATTTGTCTACTATGTAAAAGAATGAAATAATTATTTAACCTACGAAATACAAATGCAAACATAGTTATGTTATCAATTACAATAAGAAAAACTAAGTAAACAGAGCATCTAATTATGCGGAAAACACAATAAAAAGTACGAGGAATTAAACTACAAAATAATAGAAAACTAAACTACTAAACCTCTTCTGTGTAGGGGCCCTCCACAACAGAATGGTTCTAAATTTACTTGCAACTAATTACGCATCGATGATTCTAAAAACGCCTTCTCCTTGGACTGATGAAAACAAAGTTTTAATGTATGGCAGTATTACAATAAAAATCAAGCTTGTTTCTAGTTTATACAACCCAGTATTTATAACAGAGTTGAATTGAATGTTTGAGGTGATCACGCCTAAAAAGACTAATAAAACTAGGCATGAAAATCTAAACATAAATGCGATCTTCATAGCTTTCACGATTTTCTATGTGGAGAGAAAATGATGAAGCTTAATCTTCTCGCTCGCTTGTCTTGGTTCTATGCTTTAACTGACCCTTTGACCGTAATTATAGGTGCTATCCTTCTCGATTCTAGACAGGTAGATAGGATAGAATCCATGAGTGGATCATTTCCAAATTTCCCATGTACTTTTCTCCTTCATTCATTCTTCGGAACCTATTAAACAATGGAGATAGTAGCATAAATAGAGATTATATATAGAATTGCATGAATTATGTAGTTCAATACAAATTTTACTCAAGTAATAAGAAACATTTAAAATATGAAACAAATATCATTTAGGTACCTGTTGAAGCCCCAAAAATCGGGTCTACAACAAGGGGGATACCCACCAGGTCCGGACCTTGGTTAGCAGCTCCTTTTCTGTTTGGTGTAGTGGGTCCGACTGGGGATAATGGGACCAGTTTCCAAATTTGTGTGTGTGTGTTGAGAATATATATTTCCTTTCTAAAAAGGCTCCTAGGTGAAATGCGTTTATTCTATTTCTAATCTAATCATATGCAAATTATATTCTAATTTAAACAGAAATATCTAATTCTAAACTAAACCCGGGATGTAATATTGTTTATGCGATCTAAAATGATTTCAAATAACAACTGATAATAAATATTATTCAACTGCTATAAGAAAAGAATTCAATAAAGATGAACCACTTCATATAAAAAGTTAGATGAAACAGTTGTGGAAAACATATCGCATAATAAGCTATTCATACATTAAGCATAAACAAATAGTCATCACCGTATAAAAGTGCCAAATGATAACTAAAGCATTCAAGCATCAATATATAAATAACTAAATATAAATATCACTTTTAACACAGAAGCAGAAAAAGTTAAGAGATAAAAGTACCATTTATAACTGGTTCTACTCATGAGCTAGAAGCAATAATGATTTATCTCTTCTTAATCCAACATCTACTAAGAGTACAGAAATGCAACATCAATAGCAGATATTAGACACAGATATCAATAAATCTCGTTCCATTCATTCATCAAAACCTCCTCTGAGGGTGCAGAAGTGCATGTTCTGAGGATAAGTTTTTGACAAATTTCAGGACCCTTCTCTAAATGCATGAGAAGGGTTTAAATACTACTAACTAAATCTAATTATAGTTTATTACAAAAATTTTAGGATTCGGTTTAAATGACCGTCCTTTTTCTAGGCAAAAATAAAGTAAAACTAACACTAAATCTAAAACTAAAATTAACAACTAACTACTTATGAATTTGGTCTTTGAATTTGCAAGCATCCAACATTGATTTGAGAAGAGGGGGCTGGCCGACTTCAGATTTCAATTGTCCCGAAAAGACGGAATCAGCAAGTGTGGGCGCGATCTTCTCAGCAGAATTAATGATGCAATTAAGAGTACTGCATTGACTGTGTGGTTTTACTAGACACGTCCAGTAAGAATCCCAGTTTAATTTTGTCAATCCTTGAATTGATTTTGCCTTCTCTTCAGCTTTCTGTTTCCACTCTGTTTGCAATTGTTGTGCTTATGGTAGGTATCCCGGAATGGTTTCTGAAATTAAATTAACCTTGTGCAAATTCTCATTTACACAATCAGTAATGTTGCTCGCCGCTGTAGCTGCTTCCTCTGCTGCTTTTTCTGCCTCTCTGATCTGTGCATCCCATTTATTGAAGAGTATTTCTTTATGGCTGTCATTGATAATTGGTGCTCCTACTCTTTTTTCTTCCTCTATCTTTTTCCATGCCAAATAATTAGTAACTCTTTCATTAGTTAAATCATAATCATATCGTAATTCTACGACATGATTAGTGATTTTATCATTTTCTTGACAAAAAGAGTTCCACTGTGAAATCTTTTGGCATAATATATCTTGTTGTTGCAGCAGTTGATTATTCAAAGAAATAGACTCTAAGATAAATTCTGTAATCTTGGGGTCGTCTTTATGCATCTCTTGCATAATCTGTATTTTCTTTTCTTTTTCGGCCAAGCTTTTTTGATATCCAATCTGCATTTGCTGAAACTCTTGCTGTAATTTTTCAAATTGTCTCTGTACTTCACTGTTGGCATGTGCTTGTCGCAATTGTTGTTGCAGAACTTGTATCTGATCCTTTTTTTCATTTAATAACAGTTGTACCTTAGATGCTTTGTCAATAGTAGTGGAGGCATAAGCTCATGTAATCTGAGATAATTTAGTAAGGTTTTCAGTGGGATCCGTAGTAGGATCTTTCCATAAAACGTCCAATTGTTCTGCATCAGTAGAGAGCACACTTTCTAATTTTCTTTTCTTTCTCTGCTTCCTTACTACAACTTTATGTTGTGGGCTATAAAATATATCTAGAGGTGGAATCTCCTCTATTTTAAGTACAAGCTCGGAGGAAGGAGTAATGGGTATATGTTCTTTCTTCTGTGACATTGCCACTTATTTCTGTAATCAAACCTTTTGCTGTTTGTACAGGAGTTTGTATGTTCTGTCCTTCAACATTAATCAAATCATTAAATGATTCCCATTATTTATCTAACTGAGTGCCGATGGATGTTTGATGTACATTAAGAGGTGGAAGATTCAACTATGGGGTAGTTGAAGTCTGTTGTTGTGAAAGCTCTTTTGTTTGAGCTGTATCCTTGACTGAGCCTTCACTTTTATCCTGATCAGATTTTTTAGAATGTTCAGAAATTTCTTTGTCAGACTTTGACTTAGACCTTTCTGAATATGAGCTGCCACTGAGACTGACACTAGGAGTCGGTTCCCTTGCGGGTTCCAAGAGAAAATTATCCAAAGGAATAGTGGTCAATCTTCTTTCTCTGTATATTTTAAACTCTTGAAATTCTTCTGGGGAAAACCCTGTTTGAGCTAAATGCAAAATTTATTTAAATGAACATTTTTCTTGAAACATATCATCGAAAAGATCTTCTTCTCCATAAAATACTCTCACCTTGACAACGATGGTGACATCGCCAGCGATACCATATGGATCAAATAGCCTTCTCGGAAACTTAAACAATTTTAAACATGTAACATTGCTTACTTCCTTAAATGCGTGACCAACATCAAATAATGAAAATGCTCCACAGGACACGGGAAATTGTGGCCAGATGGATTTATTTTTATCCTTTAATTCTTTTGTCAAACCTCCGTCTCCACAGGTTTGATATGCAATTTCCCGAGCTATGAGTTTATCCGAAACATACTTGGGAAAAACATGAGGAGAAGCAAAGCTCCCAAAAACCCCCACATAAGTAAATAGTTCTTATCCAAACCATCTTGCGACAGGGAGAATGTCTACTTCTGCTTCAGGAGACAACCTTGGAGCATCCTTATTATACAACACTCTATACAGTGGCAACATTATGCCATGGCAAATCTTATAAAAATGAGGAACAAATTTTGATTCCCACAACTCTTTGTGATAGACATGGATGGGCAGGGGATCCTGAATTGTCCATTGCCAACCCATTAAAGGGAACTTAGAAATAAATTAGATTGAATCCATAACATAGGAAGATAGATAAAAAGGAGGATAAATCCTCTGAGAGACAGTCTGTTTAGACCGATAATTGAAAATAGTCGTGGCTAAATTATCAGACAATATTTTAGCCCAGTATACAATGGTAACGTTGGCAGCAACATTTAATAAGGGAAGCCATTCAGGCAAAAAATTATTAATGTCAGGATTTCCAAAAAGCCTACGTAGCATAGCAACAGCAAAACAATATGGAGGAGTGAGTGAGCCAGTACTGTACATACAGTGTTTATCTTTCTTCAATGGTTCATCTCTTCTGGACCATTCCTTGGTGCATTCTGCCAAATTGGCATTTTCCTTGGAAAATTTCTCCATAAATTGTTTGTTGTAAGTTGCCTGAGGCTCCGGAAAATGATACATAAGCCTCAAATATTCTGGAGTGAATGACCCGATGAGCTCTTGACCTTGAGTTTTGAACTGTCTGTCTGTGATATCAGTGCTATCCAACACCCATTTTACCATGTCTGTATATGGAAGAATTCTTGGTCTTGCTGCTATTCGGTGCAAAAACGAACAAGCCAGCTCTGTAAGAGATGCTTCAGAGGAATTACTTGAGCTCGCAGTAGCTGAAACATCCATTACCCTTGGGTTCTCTTCTTCAAGCAAACTAAACATACCCTCCCAAGTGGTGATACCAGCATCTTTGTTGCAAGCAGTGTCTGCGTATAAGGAAGCCATCTCTTTATTTTTAGAACTCGGAGCTTTCTCTTTCTTTCCCATAATGCTCTGAAAATTGCTTTGTATAGTCTCTTGTTCTTTGCGCCTACAGTTTTACGAATTAAGTGAGAATAATGAAATGAGAAAGGTGACGGGATAGTTTTAAATGCTGAAGGCGTATGAAATATATTATTTAATTGTGAAATAACCCTTCGATCAAAACAAAATCCTTTTTCATTAATAATTGACAATCCATTCATTAACTTGACATTAAGGCACATCACAGGTCTCGATTTATGGAAAGATTTTCTTCGTACAACGAGATTTCAAAATGTGCAATCTTGCGATCTATGATTTGATTTGCAATATCGCAAATCGTAGCTTTCGCAAATTGAAATCATTGCAAATCACAACTTTCGTATCATCGCAATATCGCAAATAGCAACTTTCGCAAATCGCAATCTTGTAACATCGCGAAATTGCAATATCGCAAAATGTATCATGTGAAAAATATTCGTTAATATGTTTTCTGCGATATGCGATTTGCGATAAATATTTTAGTGCGATGTCATTGGATCGCGCTATCGCCATTTCGAAGATTCTACTTTGCTCAAGATATATTCTACTTTTTTGCGATGAATGCAATATTTCCTTCAAAGAGAGATTTTATTCTAGTCTATCATAAACTTAAATTTATTTAAATATTATCCAAAGAAATTTCTTTAAGTCAATGATAGTAATTTTTATTGAAAATGAAAACAAACACCAATAAATTTTTTGGATTTTTAAACTAAGGGTCCCTACTTATTTAGTATTATTACTAATACTAAATAAGAAGGGGGGTTGTTGCTGGCCACAACAATTGGCGATTCACTTGGAAGAACCAGTTATCTCTACTTTTTTTTTTGAATTTTCTAAACTTTTCAGAACAGAAAATTTCCCAGAAAATCAAGCTTTATTATAAAAAGACAAAGTACATTATGCTTTAATCTATGAATGATATGTCATTTCTTCTATGATCAACTTTGACTATTCACTTCCTCAAGCTAGTCCTTGTATCTACATCAGTCATTACCTGGTTTTAAAGATAAAAACAAAAGGCTTCTCTGTAAATCAGTTTTAAATATGCTCATTTGTTGTAGGTAGAGCCACTGTTGCCAGCAAGCGTCTATAGCCTCGACAGGGTTACCTGTTACCCAGCAATGATCCTGTGTCTCACTTAGAGAAATATACAATTTTCAAAGAGAAATCCATATTCACACTAATTGCTTTTATTTTCTTTTTTATCCTTAAAGAACAATGTCTTGGTTTGATAGCCAATTTATGACAGTGCCATTCACTTGATTTATAACTTTGCTGAACAAGCTAGCTCGTGATGAGACCCCTTGCCTTTTGATTGCAATAATCTTAAGTCATTGCCCTGTTGTGGTATGCAGTATTTGGCAAAGTCAGCAAACTATAATATCTATGATCATGATATGTCAGCTCGTGATGATACCTCTTACTCTTTAAGTTAAAAGTGTACGATTGGATTATTCCCTGAACTTTGTAATTTTCTAGGTGTGGAGGAAGTCATTGTTTCCTTAAGATAGCTCTGGATGACAATAATAGAGTTTTTTGGAAAAGAATTTTTCTACAGAGAATCTTTGTTTTGTTATAGATACCTTTCATTGAACTGATATAAAACATCTTCCTGCTAGAAGTTGCTTTTCATCAAAAATTTCAAAGTTGAAATTAGTATCATTTCTAGACTAAAGATTTTAACTGTATCTTTGAATAATAATGATCAATATTCTAAAAAGAATTCTATTTATATAAGTGAAGAAATAAAATCTAAAAAGAGAACTAGTATCTTTTTGATGAATTCCAAATGTAACCATTAACAACTGGTTTTATTATGACAAATAAAGGAAACTAATCTACAAAATAGAAGAATGATCTCCTATGGAAAATATTTTTTAAGGATCTTTCCATTAACAGGTAAAGACTCTCTTTTCCCTGTTAAATCCTGTAACATGAAAGTAGATGGACCTATGATCTCTACAATTTGAAAAGGACCAAGCCACATTCGTTGAAATTTCGTATGTTTTCCTTTTTCCCCATGAGCCTTGTCCCATTTTAGAACTAAATCTCCTATCTAAAAATCCTTCCTAGTTATCATGTTTGAATCAAAAGAAGCTTTAACTAATGCTTGATGATGAGCATGAGTTACTTTGGCTTTTTCTCGTTGTTCTTCTAACTTAATTATTTCCATCTGCCTTAGTTGTAAACAAGAAGTTGGCTCTTCATCAATATATTGGACTAAGGTTAGAGAAGGAATCGCTAGATGAGTTGGAAGAACCACTTCTCTCCCATAAACTAAATTAAAGGGAGAAGTGCCAATAGAATCCTTCTACGTTATTCGATTTGCCCATAAAGCATATATTAAATATTTATGCCAATTTTTATGATTTTGATCAATGGTTCGCTTAATGATTCTGATTAAATTTTTATTTGTGGATTCAGCTAACCCATTTCCCTGTGGATAATAATTGGCGGAATATTTAAGTTTGAAACCTCTCTTGAGTGAAAATTCAGTCATAGCATTACCAGAATAATATGATGCATTATCAAACATTAAAGCAGAAGGTAAACCAAACCTGGTGATTATGAACTGATCTATAAACTCGATGATATGTTCAGCATTAGCAGTCTTGAGAGGGACTACTTCTACCCATTTTGTAAAATAATCAGTTGCTGTAATGATATACCTATATTGTTTAGAAGAGTGAGGAACGATCTCACCTATTATGTCCAATCCCCATTGATTAAAAGGCTGCTCAATGTTGATTGGTTGTAATGGTAATGATGGTTTCTTTTGTCTTCCAGCTGCAATTTGACAAATTTGACATTTCCTTGCATAGTTATGTGAATATTTGAATAATGTGGGCCAGTAATAGCTTGCATGGAGGATCTTATGTGCAGTAGCATCTCCAGCATAATGTCCACCTGCTGGCCCATCAAGAAGTTCCTGCAAGACTTTTTCAGCTTCATATTTCTCCAGACATCTAAGAAGAACAGAATCATAATTAATTCTAAAAAGAACATCATTTACAAGCTGATATTGTCTAGCCTTCAACCTTAGAGCTCTTTTCTTGGTGTGATTGAGATTTGGAGGAGCATATCCATTCTTCAGGTAAAATATGATATCAACATATAATGATTCAACATTGTTTAGGCTTACCTCATATGTTTGTATTTCCTTAGATGGTTTTTCAGAAATAAGCGATGCTCCAGCTAGTATTTTGCAAAAACCTTGACCTCTTACAATATTTGCTGGTTTAATTTCTACATCATATTCTTGTAAGGCAGTAACCCAATTGGCTCTTTTCTCACCCACATCTTTTTGGACTAAAATATTTCTTACCATTGGAAATGGTACTATGATTTTTGTATGGGTTTGAGTAGAAAGGGTCTAAAATATTTAATTGCTTTGAAAACAGCATAAGCTTGTTTCTCCACATCTGAATAATTCAACTCAGCTCCCTGTAAATTTAAACTGAAAAAGGCAATTGGAGCTTCTGCTTTGTCTTGATTTTCTTGAGTGAATATTGCAGCATAAGATTTATCAGAGGCAAATGTGTACAAAATAAAAGGATCGGAAAAATTTGGAGTTGCTAAAGATGGAGCATTGATAATTGCTTGTTTGATCAGATTGAATGCCTCATATTCATCTTTTCCCCATTTGAAGTTTGAATTCTTTTTAATCATTGCTTGCAAGGGTGATACAATTCTCGAAAAATCTGGGACAAATCTCTTTACAAAATTAATCTAGCCAAGAAAAGATTGCATAGCTTTCTTGTTGTGAGGTAAAGATATTTCAGAAATTTCCTTGACTCTATCAGGATCAATATGAATTCCAGATTTTGATACTATAAATCCAAGCAGTTTTCCTTCACTTAATGCAAAAAAGGACTTTTTCGGATTAAGTGAAATTCCATACCTTTGACAGCGTTGGAAGATCTGCTTCAAATCTTTAAGATGATTGCTTCGTTTTTTGGAATATACAGTTATATCATCCAAGTAAATTACCACTGATTTATTAACTAATCCATTGAAAGCAATGTCCATAGCTCTCTGAAATGTGGCACCAGCGTTGATCAGACCAAAAGGCATCTTTTGATATGCGTAAGTGCCCCATTTGGTTCTGAATGTAGTTTTCAATTGATCATCAGGATGGACTAACACTTGATTGTATCCAGAGAAACCATCTAAGAAAGACATTAATTCTGATCCTGCAACTGCCTGTAATATTTTCTCCATAGGAGGCAAAGGAAAATTATCTTTTTGGTAGGCTTTATTAAGATTTCGAAAGTCAATACAAATTCTAATGTCTCTGTTCTTCTTTCTAATAGGAACCATATTGGAAACCCATTTAGAATGTCGAACGGGAAAAATAATCTTGGCTTTCAATAACTTGTTGAGTTCAGATTTGATTTGATTTTCTAGATTGGGATGGATCTTTCTTAACTTTTGTTGGACAGGTTTTTCATCATTTATCATTGGGATAGTATGCTGAATGATAGAAGTGTCATAATTTTTGAGTTCATCATAGTTCCAAGCAAAGACATTTTTATATTGTTTCAAAAGAATAACGTATGCTAACTTTTCTTTAGGAGCTAGGCCAAGGCCTAGGTTGATATGCTGTGGTTTGGCATCAGTTCCTAGATTTACTAATTCATAATTCAAAGTTGAACTTTGTAGTTTTGAATTGGTAGATCTTTTAAATCGATCTTTTAAATCATAAAGGTCTTCTAACTTGACTACTGACTTTGGCATAGCATTATTGGTGCTATCTTGGAGCAATTGTCTGTCATGTTGGTCTTCATATATTATCTGATTGGTGTAAGATCCTTCAGATGTGAGAAAATTTACAATATCAGGATCATCTTTTAAAATCCTCCAATTGGTAATGTTATCAAGAATCGAGGGTCTAAAGATTAATTCGATTGAAAATCGATCAGGACTAAAGTCTTATGCAGGAATGAGCTTGGAAGCTACATTAGCTAGGAGGTCTGAACTAGCATTCTGAATTCTGGAAATTGATGAAATATTAAATGCTATAAAATGTTCAGTCAGATCTTGGACTAAAGATTGATAATGCTTTAAATGACCTGATAAACAATGTATAGTATTGCGTACCTGTTTGATTACAATTTCTAAATCTCCGAAAACTTGTAGATATTTGATGTCTAATCCGATTGCTTTGTATATTCCTTGGACTAAAGCTTCATATTCTGTGGTGTTATTAGTGCAATCGAATTCAAGTCTGCAATTTAACATAATTTTGTTCCCCTCTAGACTAACCAAAACGCATCCTGCTCCTGCTCCTTCATTAGACTTAGAACCATCAAAAAATAATTTCCAAAATAAATATTTATTTACAGGAGTATCTACAAAATTAATACATTTAGAATTATCTGTTTGAGAAAAAATTTCTATTTGAGATAAAACAGAATGTTCTAAATAAGGTGAAGTATGAGCATTGAAATTTCCTAGGAAAGAATCAACAGAATAATTTCCAATGATATTACTGCTGTATGAAACTGGTTCATTCTCTCCTTCCAATTCGGTTACTATGTATTTCTAATGTTTTTCTCGCTCAACCTTTATCTGATTTGGTTTACCATTGTAAGGAAGCCACATATGCGACCAATCAGTTGCGAAATATCCATGAAGTTTTTCTGACCAATCTTTGCTAAGAATTAAGCCATAAAATTCTGGAATATCTGCAACTAAAATATCAATGACTTGACATACCTTTGGATTTGATGACAATCTTATGGTAACCTGATTTAATTCGCCAATCACTTCAACTTGCGATCGATCTAACTAGACTATTCGTACAGCAGATTTTTGTGGTTGAATGTTCAATTTTGCACATATTGATTTTGGTAGAATTTTAGATGAAGCTCCAGAATCCACTAAACAATTATGCAAATTTTTATTGAAAACTTCATAAGTAAGAAGAAATGGAGGAGTATGAGATCTTGACCTTCTTCCAATTAAAGCGATATTTTCTAGATCAACTTTACTGATCGCATTAGCTGGAGGTCTTCCCATCTCATTGGAAGCTTGAGAAATCACAGGATCGGGCAAAGGTTTTTCTGGTACAGTATGTAATTCTTTCAAAAGTACCTTTTGTTGGTGTTTTAACTTGCTCAATTCATAGAAAGTGATGTTAGCCCTTGTCTTCTTCATGTCTTCTATGATATTGTACTCCATTTCATCTGGAACAATCAGTGTTCTTGATGGAGTTGATGAATCTGTCTGGACTGGGCTAGTTTGAATTGCTTTAGATGTCGTTTTCTTGGGTGCAACTTTATCTTTATTCAATGAGCTTGCGCTCTTTGACTTAGGAGTAGATTGAGGAGGATCAAGTTGATTTCTACTTCGAGTGCTAACTGGGGATGCTTCTTGATCTTCCTCATCTGGGAGGATGAAATCCCACATACCTTGTACTTCTACGACTTCTTCTTCATTAGTAGTTTCTTCAGTAGCAGTTTCTTCTTCTTCTTCTGATTCAGCATTAGTTATAGCATTTGGTGGCTTTGGATCAGTTGAAGGATTTCTTCTAAAAGGATTGAAATATTTTAGAAGATGTTTCTGCCACTTGTTTCTTAATGTCAACCATTTCGTTAGACATGGTTTTCAAAACTTTCTGCAGTCCTTCTAAATCAAATGGATCTTTTGATTGCTTTTTCTTGGGATCTTCCTTAAAAGTGAATTTCTTGGATTTTTGTTCTTCTATCGCATTTTTCTTCTCTAAAGCAATGATAAATTTTTCTACCGCTATTGCCTCCTTCATGTTTTCTGCTAAAGTTGTTTTATTAGCCCTATCAACAAAGATTTCTATGTTTGATGGTAAAGCAGAAATGTACCATTCACTTCGCACCTCTTCGCTAGGCTTGGAAGCAGTAGGAATTTTGTTTAACAATTTATTGAAACGTGAATTGAAATCTTTGACAAGTTCCTTTGAGTCAGCTCTAATATTAGACAGATCATTGATTAATGTCGCTGTAGACCTGTCATCACCAAATTTAGTCAAAAATTGATCTTGAAAGATATCCCAACTAGTGATAGATCTAGATGGTAATGAAAAATACCATGATCCAGCTGCTCCTTGTAGAGTATAAGGGAAAAGTCGGACAACAGCATCTTCATTAATAACTCCATTGAGATTTATGGACAGCATAAAATTGTTTATATGTTCTTCTGCTAACATGCCTGCTTCAGGATTAAACTTAGGCAGCCATTTTTCAGGATGGGCTGGTAATTGACTCAAGGGAGTAGGCATTAAGACTGCCCCTGGATTATTCCATGGCATTTGGGCCATCGCTGAACTACTAACATAAGAAAGTGTAGAAGATGATATCTGTGATTGAGAAGATGAGGATATTAGAATTACAGATGATTGAGAAGGTGATGTGGAAGTTCCAGTGGAATGAGGGACAATAGTGTGAAGTGGAGGGGTGGACGGTTGGCTTTGTGGTGAAGAAGTTGAGATGGATGATGATGATGAAAGAGTCTCGCTATCAGACCCTTTAGGTGATTTCCTAGCTCTCTTCCTTGTAGGTAGAGGTAACTCGGTTGGCTGAATGCCGAGCTTCTCACTCTGTAATTTGGTAAGAGGATGAGCAAGATTATATTGCAAAGTTACACTTCCTTGAGCTTTATCTGATATTTGAGGTGATATTGAAAATCGCTGAAGTTTATGAATCAAAGATTGAACTTCAGGAGGTTCAATAGTAGATTCTTCTGAAAAGTCAGGGTTTGTAGCAGTGTTTGTTGCTCTTGCGACTTCTGGCTCTAGATTTACAATTTCTGAGTGTGATGGAGAAGTCAAGGGAGATGGTGAGAGTGTTTTACTCTCAGAATGGTATTTAGATTTATATTTACTTGCCATTCATAGTTCATGGCCCTCCTTCTAGCGCCAAATATGTTGAAGCCCCGAAAATCGGGTCTACAACAAGGGGGATACCCACCCGGTCCGGACCTTGGTTAGCAGCTCCTTTTTCGTTTGGTGTAGTGGGTCCGACTGGGGATAATGGGACTAGTTTTCCAATTTGTGTGTGTGTGTTGAGAATAGATATTTCCTTTCTAAAAAGGTTCCTAAGTGAAATTATTTTATTCTATTTCTAATATAATCATATGCAAATTATATTATAATTTAAACAGAAATATCTAATTCTAAACTAAACCCAGGATGTAATCTTGTTTATGCGATCTAAAATGATTTCAAATAACAACTGATAATAAAGATTATTCAAATGCTATAAGAAAAGAATTCAATAAAGATGAACCACTTCATATAAAAAGTTAGATGAAACAGTTGTGGAAAACATATCGCATAATAAGCTATTCATACATTAAGCATAAACAAATAGTCATCACCGTACAAAAGTGCCAAATGATAACTGAAGCATTCAAGCATCAATATATAAATAACTGAATATAAATATCACTTTTAACACAGAAGCAGAAAAAGTTAAGAGATAAAAGTACCATTTATAACTGGTTCTACTCATGAGCTAGAAGCAATAATGATTTATCTCTTCTTAATCCAACATCTACTAAGAGTACAGAAATGCAACATCAATAGAAGATATTAGACACAGATATCAATAAATCTCGTTCCATTCATTCATCAAAACCTCCTCTGAGGGTGCAGAAGTGCATGTTCTGAGGACAAGTTTTTGACAAATTTCAGGACCCTTCTCTAAATGCATGAGAAGGGTTTAAATACTACTAACTAAATCTAATTATAGTTTATTACAAAAATTTTAGGATTCGGTTTAAATGACTGTCCTTTTTCTAGGCAAAAATAAAGTAAAACTATCACTGAATCTAAAACTAAAATTAACAACTAACTACTTATGAATTTGATCTTTTAATTTGCAAGCATCCAGCATTGATTTGAGAAGAGGGGGCTGACCGACTTCAGATTTCAATTGTCCCGAAAAGACAGAATCAGCAAGTGTGGGCACGATCTTCTCAGCAGAATTAATGATGCAATTAAGAGTACTGCATTGACTGTGTGGTTTTACTAGACAGGTGCAGTAAGAATCCCAGTTTAATTTTGTCAATCCTTGAATTGATTTTTCCTTCTCTTCAGCTTTCTGTTTCCACTCTGTTTGTAATTGTTGTGCTTGTGGTAGGTATCCCAGAATGGTTTCTGAAATTAAATTAACCTTGTGAAAATTTTCATTTACACAATCAGTAATGTGGCTTGCTGCTGTAGCTGCTTCCTCTGCTGTTTTTTCTGCCTCTCTGATCTGTGCATCCCATTTATTAAAGAGTATTTCTTCATGGTTGTCATTGATAATTGGTGCTCCTACTCTTTTTCCTTCCTCTGTCTTTTGCCATGCCAAATAATTAGTAACTCTTTCATTAGTTAAATCATAATCATGTCGTAATTCTACGACATGATCAGTGATTTTATCACTTTCTTGACAAAAAGAGTTCCACTGTGAAATCTTTTGGCATAATATATCTTGTTGTTGCAGCAGTTGATTATTCAAAGAAATAGACTCTGAGATAAATTATGTAATCTTGGGGTCGTCTTTATGCATCTCTTGCATAATCTGTATTTGCTTTTCTTTTTCGGCCAAGCTTTTTTGATATCCAATCTGTGTTTGCTGAAACTCTTGCTGTAATTTTTCAAATTGTCTCTGTACTTCACTGTTGGCATGTGCTTGTTGAAATTGTTGTTGCAGAACTTCTATCTAATCCTCTTTTTCATTTAATAACATTCGTACCTCAGATTCTTTGTCAATAGTTGCGGAGGCATAAGCTCCTGTAATCTGAGATAATTTAGTGAGGTTTTCAGTGGGATTCGTAGTAGGATCTTTCCATAAAACGTCCAATTGTTCTGCATCAGTAGAGAGCACACTTTCTAATTTTCTCTTCTTTCTCTGCTTCCTTACTATAGATTTATGTTGTGGGCTATAAAATATATATAGGGGTGGAATCTCCTCTATTTTAAGTACAAGCTCGGAGGAAGGAGTAATGGGTATATGTTCTTTTTCTGTGACATTGCCACTTATTTCTGTAATCAAACCCTTTGTTGTCTGTACAGGAGTTTGTATTTTCTATCCTTCAACATTAATCAAATCATTAAATGATTCCCATTCTTTATCTAACTGAGTGCCGATGGATGGTTTCTATACATTAAGAGATGGAAGATTCAACTGTAGAGTAGTTGAAGTCTGTTGTTGTGAGAGCTCTTTTGATTGAGCTGTATCCTTCACTGAGCCTTCACTTTTATCCTGATAAGATTTTTTAGAATGTTCAGAAATTTCCTTGTCAGACTTTGACTTAGATCTCTCTGAATCTGAGCTGCCAGTGAGACTGACACTAGGAGTTGGTTCCCTTGCGGGTTCCAAGCGCAAATTATCCAAAGGAATAGTGGTCAATATTCTTTCTCTGTATACTTTAAACTCTTGAAATTCTTCTGGGGAGAACCGTGTTTGAGCTAAATTCAAAATGTCTTTAAATGAACATTTTTCTTGAAACATATCATCAAAAAGATCTTATTCTCCAGAAAATACTCTTACTTTGACAACAGTGGTGAAATCCTTGACAATACCATATGGATCAAATAGCCTTCTCAGAAACTTAAACAATTTTAAACATGTACCATTGCTTACTTCCTTAAATGCGTGACCAACACCAAATAATGAAAATGCTTCGTAAGACACAGGAAATTGTGGCCAGATGGCTTTCTTTTTATCCTTTAATTCTTTTGTCAAACCTCCGTCTCCACAGGTTTGATATGCAATTTCCCGAGCTATGAGTTTATCCGGAACATACTTGGGCAAAACATGAGGAGAAGCAAAGCTCCCAAAAACCCTCACATAAGTAAACATTTCTTCTCCAAACCATCTTGCGACAGGGAGAATGTCTACTTTTGCTTCAGGAGACAACCTTGGAGCATCCTTATTATACAACACTCTATACAATGGCAACATCATGCCATGGCAAATCTTATAAAAATGAGGAACAAATTTTGATTCCCACAACTCTTTGTGATAGACATGGATGGGCAGGGGATCCTGAATTGTCCATTGCCAACCCATTAAAGGGAACTTAGAAACAAAGCAGATTGAATCCATAACATAGGCAGATATATGAAAAGGAGGATAAATCCTCTGAGAGACAGTCCGTTTAGACCGATAATTGAAAATAGCCTTGGCTAAATTATCAGACAATATTTTAGCCCAGTATACAATGGTAGCGTTGACAACAACATTTAATAAGGGAAGCCATTCAGGCAAAAACTTATTAATGTCAGGCTTTCCAAAAAGCCTACATAGCATAGCAGCAGTAAAACAATATGGAGGAGTGAGCCAGTACTATACATACCGTGTTTATCTTTCTTCAATGGTTCATCTCTTCTGGACCATTCCTTGGTGCATTCCACCAAATTGGCATTTTCCTTGGAAAATTTCTCCATAAATTGTTTGTTGTAACCTGCCTGAGGCTCTGGCAAATGATACATAAGCCTCAAATCTTCTGGAGTGAATGACCCGATGAGCTCTTGACCTTGAGTTTTGAACTGTCTGTCTGTGATATCAGTGTTATCCAGCACCCATTTTACCATGTCTGTATATGGAATAATTCTTGGTCTTGCTGCTATTCGGTGCAAAAACGAACAAGCTAGCTCTGTAAGAGATGCTTCAGAGGAATTACTTGAGCCCGCGGTAGCTGAAACATCCATTACCCTTGGGTTCTCTTCTTCAAGCAAACTAAACATACCCTCCCAAGTGGTGATACCAGCATCTTTGTTGCAAGAAGTGTCTATGTATAAGGAAGCCATCTCTTTATTTTTAGAACTCGGAGCTTTCTCTTTCTTTCCCATAATGCTCTGAAAATTGCTTTGTATAGTCTCCTGTTCTTTGCGCCTGCAGTTTTACGAATTAAGTGAGAATACTGACATGAGAAAGGTGACGGGATAGTTTTAAATGCTGAAGGCATATGAAATATATTATTTAATCGTGAAATAACCCGTCAATCAAAACAAAATCCTTTTTCATTAATAATTGACAATCCATTCATTAACTTGACATTAAGGCGCATAACAGGTCTCGATTTATGGAAAGATTTTCTTCGTACAACGAGCTTTCAGAATGTGCAATCTTGCAATTTGCGATTTGCTTTGCAATATCACAAAATCGCAATATCGCAAATCTCATCTTTCGCAAATCAAAATCATTGCAAATCGTAACTTTCGTATCATCGCAATATCGCAAATCGCAACTTTCGCAAATCGCAATCTCGTAACATCGCGAAATCTCAATATCGCAAAATGTATCATGTGAAAAATATCCGTTAATATGTTTTCTGCGATATGCGATTTGCAATAAATATTTTAGTGCGATGTCATTGGATCACGCTATCTCCATTTCGAAGATTCTTCTTTGCTCAAGATATATTCTACTTTTTTGCGATGAATGTGATATTTCCTTCAAAGAGAGATTTTATTCTAGTCTATCATAAACTTAAGTTTATTTAAAGATTATCCAAAGAAATTTCTTTAAGTCAATGATAGTAAGTTTTATTGAAAATGAAAACAAACACCAATAATTTTTTTGGAATTTTAAACTAAGGGTCCCTGCTTATTTAGTATTATTACTAATACTAAATAAGAAGGGGGGTTGTTGCTGGCCACAACAGTACCTTACCAGACTAAAAATATGCAAACCAATTCTGATTGAGCTTATGGAATTTGACAAAAAAGGAGGAAAAATGTAGTGAAATGGATGTCAAAATAGAGATAGTCTTGAGGCTCAACAAAGGCAAAGGAAGAACAAAAAAGTGCAGGTGGACATCGAGATCACCATATATAGCAGGATATTATTGTAGGTATCGAGTTGCATGTATGTTTTCTTCATTGGTTTTGGCATGCATGGTGTATACATGTGGATTGTCTAGCTTTGTCATTTCCTGGACAGCCATGGTATTGTGGGTTTATTTCCATTGATTGTTTTCTGGTTGGTTCTCATGATTCCTTTAGTTGTTGGGTTGATTTATTAGTTCCTGGAAACCTTGGTTGGACAAATTCTCTAGAAGGCCCGTGGACAAATTTGGGTTGAGTTACTAGTCCTTGAAGCATTGGTTGGACAAACTCTTTTGAAGCCCTAGGTGGGTTGAGTTACTAGTCCTGGAAGCCTTAATTGGAAAAACACTCTGGAAGTCCTGGATTGATTGTGATTGATATGTTTGATTAAGTGCCACCTGGCGCAGGGGTGATTGGTTGAAGTGAGACTTGTATCAACCAATATATGGTCCGGTGGAATGTGGAAATCCCATCTCTGGTTGGTTTTTACATTCAGTAATGAAGATCTCATTTCTCTGGTATTCGATATGCAAATATACTAGTTCATGTATGGATTTCATTGCTACTGTATTCATGGTATTTTGTTGTTAATTTGTTGGTTATGAGCATGAATTTGATCATTGATGATGTATGGCTCTATTCATGCTTTTTCGTGTAAATAATTATCCCATGTATCAATGGTAAAATTGATTGTATCATAGCTTATGATGTAGGGGATAAATGTTTCTTAGCCATCCTCAGATAAGGAAGAGACCCATTTGTTTAAATCTGTTGTTTATACCTGTAGATGTTATGTTTGTGACATGTTTTAAGAAATTCTTGTCATGGTTGGGTGGGTTCGGGTGAGTTCCAATTGATGTGATTGTTTCCATATGTTTTTTTTAATGTTAATTACCATCTCCTAAAGTTAGAGGAAGTTCTGGCTAGTGACCTTGATGGGTATGCGCCAGCCCACACCCCAAATTCACTGTTATAATTTATCAACTGTGTTTGAACAAATGTCAACGTATTAATACGTGTCACTGTTATGTCATATACAAGTTGTTTGTGCAAATGCCAACGTGTTATTACGTGGCATTACATTAAAACCATGAGTTGATACATATCGTGCTATGGATAAACAAACGAATATTTAAACCTCGATTCTCGGCCTCCGTATGATTTGGTTACACCGCCGGTAGGTTTGCATTTACTCTTCAGTTAATGCTCCAGCTCGATGGTAGTGCCTTCGTTTTTCTCGCCTTAGGTTTTGCTTCCAGTTCATTTGGCGGTCATTTTGTTTGGTGTTATGCCTCCGTGGGAGGTCTGGTCTCTCTGGTAACTTCTTGCCGAAGTCCTGACTGTCTGTGCAATTGTTTGGCGATGGTGGCCGGTTTTTGTTGTAAACTTTGCTCAGTTGTTCCGCTGTTTCGAAGAGGTTTAAAACTTGCCCACTGTAATTGTTTATTTCCTTTTTCTGAAAACCCTGCTCTCAATATTTGGGTTTCTTCTACGTTTTATATTTCGCATAGGTAATCTCATCCTTTGTTTATGTACAGGTGTTTTGTTTCGAATGTAATGTCCACAGGTTCTTTCAACTCCGTCCGACACGCAACTGGTAAGCTGTCTCTCCCTGATTCATTCATTGTTTTGTTTTTTTCATATTCTGACCACTCAGCTCCTCGTGAGCAGGTCTGGCCGGTTCTTGGAAAAATGTTGCTCGTTCAGTCGAAGTCTTATGTGTTCTGTCTCCTTTGAAAGGTTTTTATTCAAACCCTCTCCTTGCTCTTAATTCAGAATGTATGCATTCTTGTGGGTAGTCGAACTGACTCCATCCTCTGTTCTCTGTGCAGGTGAACTGTGGTTTTCGACAGTCCAATGTCTAGGGTGGCTTTCACGACGCGCTCTTCACGGGTAGAATCAATCCATATTCTACTTTTGTCTTCTGCTATACTTTGCCGAAGTTACACAGGCTTTTTGTTTTCCTCTGCTAGGTCTTAGGGTTTTTCTTTCCGAGAGCAACCTGGGGTTGCTATGTTGTTCTCCGTTCAATTTGTTTTTCCTAGGCTTGGAAAATTATCCCATTGTAACTTAATGGACTGTATGGTAGTCGACCTTTTATTTCCAGAAGGGTTTCAAATTTAAAACCCTAACTGTAATTTTTGTCTAACTCGAATGGTTTTGGTATTTGTAATACATTCAAAACAACTTTTATAATATTTGGACTGTAAATATGGATGTTTTATCTATTCAGCAGAATTTCAATCGTTTCTTTTCTTTTCATCTTGCACAAAAAGTATATCATTACAACAATAGTTACCTGTGATTTAAACTTCCTTCATGTATTGTATGACTTGTTCGCTCTCTGTCTCCGTGTTTTCACTTCGCGAAACACTTGACTATTTCACTGTCGAACTGGAACACCTGTCTTGTAAGGAAACAACTATGTACTTTGATGGTCTGCCTATAATGCTACAGCTATTCACTAATTATCATGATTGCCTGTCATTGCATGTTTAAATCAACAGATTATCAACATAATTGCATGTTTTAAATAAACAAATTTTTGTAACTCATAAGAACCAACAACACGAATGGTCTGCTTAAATATGGTACTATTTGTCTATTCCTTCTCTTCTTTGACAGTTTGCAGAACCCCTGTCTTGTGACCTTCCTGTTCTTTTTGTATCCGAGTGACAGGCAAATTCGTTACCAATTGGTAACTGCCCACTGTTGGTTACACAGTTACATTGTCCACCTTATTTCTATTTTTACTTTATCACTAACAAATTTTAAAATAACCTAGTAACCCACTACAGTTTCTTAATGAAAATTAAAATAAAAGTCAGTTATACTAAAACAAATCCTACTGACAGCTAATCCTCTAATCATGAAAAGACAAATTAAACATGGACAGGTGTAAAGACCTGTAAAATAACACATCACCGAAAAAACATGAAAACCTGCTGTCTGTTTGCCTCCCTAGTCGGATGCTCCTGCATCAGACCTGGTCTCAGGGGTTGAAAATGTGGCACAAATCCCAGAGCTACAGGCGGAAATATTAATGTTTGGGCCTTAGTGGCTACCTTGACAAAGCTATCCCATGGCTATACACCCTATATCCACTCCCTTTCCCTTAAATTCCTATGGCTAAGCCTCAAAGGGGCTAAAAATCAGTTCCCCTGCACGGAACAGGGCCTTGGAAGGTTGGGTTACCTCCTGGGGATGTCAGTGATGCAGGTCATCTAGGAGGTTGAATCTCATATTAATTTCCTCTTGTCACATGTTTACCTTGGTTGGCTAGTTACTTAGGTAGATGTGGGAAGAGGGTTTTATAGAGTGGTATTAGAGCATGGTTCAACTTTCGAACTTGATGGGTGGTGTGTTGGTCATGCTTTTATATTGATGGTTTATATGTTTTCATACCTATGTTGTATGTGTTTTCTGTGCCCATTTTGTGTTTTCCATGGTGGTAGTGGTGTTGCCATGGATGTGGTTGTGGTTTTGTTGTCAACATGTCTTCATGTGTGTGATTGATTGTATTTTTTTCTTGTTATGTATTGTGTGTGCACACTTATTTACATAGGGCTACATATTGTACGCGCATCGCTTGTGCATGCTAGGTCATGTTTTTGTCATGTTGTGTGTATCTGTGTATACTTGCTTGAGTGATGTTATGTGTTGAACATGCATTGGTCCTTCATGTTGGGTTGCATGTCGCTTATGTTGTGTTCTGTTCATGCTTATGGTTGTGTGTGGTCAAGCTTGCATTGGTGTGCTTTTGGTATGCTTATGCATGGACGACTGGACCCCAACTAGAATCGTAATTATGCGCTAGTATACCATGTGTTAATGAGTTTATATGCTGATTATGATTATATCTATACATGCATCACACTGATTGGTTGATCTTTCAAGAAGTATCCTCCCCTAATTACACTAAGTTACGTTGATTTATTATGAATTGGTTTATATGACATAGTGCACATTGTAGGAAGAAGTCAAAGATGAATAGCATAATGGTATACTACAGAGATTATTCATATGAGCCCTATGAGTAGGATGGTATTGAAAAATCACCTGATTTGGCTGATACATTGAGAATTATAAAGGAATAAATAAGAAGTTGCAAGGCAGACAATGATAAACTTATACAGGCACAATAATATCAAGTAGAGTTTAATGCATCCATACTTCAAATTTTGTCAGAGTTGCAAAAGTAGGGGCCACTTAAGATCAGTTATGGGTAAGAGGACAAGACTAATGGGGCATATGGTAGCAGGTCTCCTAGTAGGCGCATGTCAGATAAAGATGATACAGTGAAATATGGAAGGTTGTTGAACACTCTAGATAGGAGTGATGAGCACATGTATTCTTATATTTTTGGTTCATATAGGCATCGTGATCATCATCGCTATCATCATTATAGGAGGAATGATAGGGGTTATTTTCCGGAAGAGTTTAAAAATGAAAAACCACCTACATTTTATGGAGAGATGAAGAAACCACAAGATTCATAGGCATGGTTTCTTGGCATGAAGAAGTTTTTTAGATTGCATGATTACTCAGAAAATATGAAAACTAGGATAGATACATTTAGCCTTAGAGGTAGAGACGAAATTTGGTGGGAAGATGTGAAGAACATCAGATATATTTCTGAGGATTTTAATTGGAGTGAGTTCGAAAGTCTATTCCGAAAGAAGTATCTATTAGAGAGATATTATGATGACAGGGAAAAGGAGTTTTATGAGTTGAAGATGGGTTCCATGACTGATGAGGAAAATACTAGCAGGTTCTTGGAGTTGTTGAGATGTGTGCCTTACCTCAAGGAGGAGAAGGCCAAGATTCATAGATTTATTAGTGGGTTGGTGATTGAATTCAAAGATAGGATTGAGTTCAATGAACCAAGATCATTGGAGAAGGCCATCCGGAAACTCAAGCATTGTTATAAGAAATCAAATTGTAGATCAGAAATTAAGCCAGATTGGATATGTAATGATAAGAAAAAAGGAAAATGGGACAAGAAGCAAGAAATTCCTAAAGACACAAGTAACAAGGAGAATGTTTCCCCACCTAATAAGTTTAATACATCTGGTAGAGGATAGGTATTTCTATCAGAGGAGAAGAATAAGGATGAGGGATGGAGGCCTATACAGTCTTGGACTTGTGGCAAAGATCATCGTAGGAGAGATTTTCCACAACATTGGGGTGGAAGGCCATAGATCTATAGTGTGTAAGAGTCATATACAGTGGGAGATGTTGGGAATAGCATTCCTTGGATCTATGCAGTTGTGGACAACATGCAAGAAAATAATCAAGCTATTATCTTTTAGATGGACGGTAAGCTTTGTGATCAAGTTGTTTCTATTTTGATTGACCCTGGATCTAAATATAGTTATATTAGTCATGACTTGGTGGATAAGTGTGGTTTGAGTAAGCAAATGCATTCAGAATCTTGGTTAGTGCAGTTAACGATAGGTACGAAGAGAAGAGTTCATCATTGGGTAAGAGCTTGTGCATTTGAGCTAAACGGTATTCCTACATTAGTGCACTTGAACATAATGCCTTTGGGATCATACAGTATCCTATTGGGGATGAATTGGTTATATCTTCATAGGACCAAGGTATATTTCTATGAAAAAGCTATTGAATTTATGGATGACAATGGGGAGCCAAGAGTATTGCAGGGAAAGAAGAAAGCCACATCATTTAGGATGGTAACATCTATGCAGGCCAAGTGCAGTCGTAGGAAAGGGTATGTACTATTTGCAGTCCATATCTCTAGTGACAAAGGTAGAGAATTTGAGTATGTAGATGTCTTGAACAGGTACGCAGTGTTGCAATAGTTTCAGGATGTGTTTCCATCTGATATTTCAAAGTTCCCACTGCATAGGGAAGTAGAATTTTCTATTGAGTTGGTGCTAGGGGCATTTCCAACATAAAAATCACCTTACAAGATGAGTACAATAGAGTTTGTAGAGTTGAAGTTGCAGTTGAAGGAAATATTGGAAAAAGGGTACATTAGACCAAGTGTATCGCCATGGGGTGCACCGACATTGTTTTTAAAGAAGAAAGATGGAACTCTCAGACTATGCATTAATTACAGGAATTTGAACAAAGTGACCATCAAGAATAGGTGCCCACTACTGAGGATTTACGATTTGTTCGATCAGCTGAAGGGAGAAGCATTTTTCTCTAAGATCGACCTGAGATCAAGATATCATTAAGTACGTATCAAGGAGCCAAATATATACAAGACCACATTCAGGACTAGGTACGGGCATTATGAGTTTTTTGTAGTTCCATTTGGTTTGACTAATGCCCCAACTACATTTATGTGTTTGATGAGAAGTGTGTTGTGTCCTTACTTGGACAAGTTTGTGATTTTTTTCATTGATGATATATTGGTTTATTATAAAAATGAGGAAGAGCATGCTGAACATTTGGCAGCAGTATTGAGGTTGTTGAGAGATCATCAATTTTATGCTAATATCAGAAAATGCAGTTTCTTCCAGACTGAGGTTCACTACTTGGGACATGTTGTCCCCAAGGAGGTCATTGCAGTAGATCCAGAAAAGATAAGGGTCATCATGGAGTGGGTAGCTCCTAAGAGTGTAGATGAGGTGAGATAACTCATGGGACTGTCAAGTTACTATAGGAGGTTCATTAGGAACTTCTCATAGATCACTTATCTGATTACATCATTATAGAGAAAAGGTAAGAAGTTTGACTAGGCAGAGGAGTGTGAGGCCGGTTTTGAGTAGCTCAAGCAATTTGTGACATATGCTTCAGTGTTAAAGATTGCGAATATAGATAAGGAGTTTTTAGTGTGTATAGGTGCTTGCAAGAAAGGGCTTGTGGGAGTCCTTATGTAGGATGGTCAAGTGGTATGATCTGAGTCGTGAAAGATAAATGAACATGACCATAACTACCCAACACATGATCTTGAGCTAGCAATGATCATTCACGCAGTGAAGATGTGGAGGAACTATCTTCTTGGTAGGTAGTTTTTACTTATGAGTGATCACATTGGGATGAGGTACATGTTTGACTAGCTGAATTTGAATTTTAGGCAGGCAAGATGGTTGGATATGATCAATTATTTTGACTTTCATATCAGGTACATCAAGTGAAATAAGAACAGGGTCACAGATGATCTTAGTGGGAAGCTACAAGTAAATCACTTAGCAGCGATGGGCTCCTATGGGACAGAATTACAAGATAGGATCTTTTTGGCAGGTCATCTAGATCACCGGTGCATGGAGATTGTGCATAGGTTGCAGCAGAATACAGGTACAGGTAAAAGTGTTGGTACAAGTGTAGTTACAAGTGTTGTTATAGGTACATGTGTTTGCAAAAGTATAGGTACAGGTGTTGGTACAGGTATAGATGTTGGCACAGGTACAAGTATATGTGGTACCAGTACAGGTACATGTGTACAAGATTTGGATTACCATCTCACGATAGATGGATTGGTCAGATTATGAGACAGGATATATGTACCATACAACGGTGAGCTCAAGAAGGTGATCTTGAGGGAGTTTAACACGAAACCATATTCAGGTCACCCAGGATAACAAAATAATATTAGCCAAATCTAAAGAGGGATGTAGTAGAGTTTGTGGTTATAGAAGATTAGATGTGGGTTGTGTATCCTTCCTTGTTTTCCCGTTGAGGAAACGTAGTTTTGGTGTGATGTTGGTTTTTGTTTAGCATGTGTTTTGGCGATTTTTTGGTATATTTTTTGATGCGATGGTTGGATGTATGTACATATGTATATGGATGTAAATAGCACCATTATCTATGTTATAAAGCCCCAATAAGCGATATGGTGTCATGTCATTATAGTTTCATGTTGTTACGATGTCATGTTGGTTTTCTTTCAGCAAGATGATCATTGTAAATACTGCATCGAGCTATGCTATAAAGCTCATGGGAAGTATGGTATCCTTTTCAGCGGTGTTGCTAAGGTATATGTGTGATTGAACAACGGGGATGGTGTCCCCAAAGGGGGATGGTTATGTAACATCCCTGGTGAAAAACTTATTTAATAAAGTTAAAATAATAACCACAGTTTATGAAAAACTTATTCCAAGCTGAATGATTGGGAAAAAATTCCTAGGGTGTGTTTATTTGGTTTATTATGGCTAAGGAAATTGGAAAAGCCTATGGCTAAGGAATTAAAGAGGAAAAAACTATTTTTGGCACATTTATTGATAAAAAAAATGAAATTAGGAGAAAATGGAGGTAAAAGTTCACAGGTTGCATGTGAGGAGGAAATTGAAAGAAAATAATGGAAAGTGAAGAAAATAAAGGCCTATTCTATAAGAAGGATTATGAGGATCAGTTGGTAACTTTTGTCAGTGCATTTTTGGAGCTCTCTCATTATTCTCTCTCTCTCTCATACTCTTGGATACTTAAGAGTTTTCTTGGAGCACTCTTGGAGAGTGTGGATACTTGGTTATTTGGAGAAAGAAGGAAAAGGAAGAGAAGGAAATCGTAGGTGGACATCGGATCAGAATCTACAACCATATTTGATTACAGGTATCAAGTTGCATGTCTGTTTTCCTTCTTGGTTTTGGAATGCATGGTGTATGCATGTGGATTACCTATCCTTTCCATTTCCTGGACAACCATGGTATTGTGGCTTTATTTCCATTGATTTTTTCTGGTTGGTTCTCATGATTCCTTTAGTTGTTGGGTTGATTTATTAGTTCCGAGAATACTTGGTTGGAAAAACACTTTGCTCGGTGAACAACTGTGGATTGAGTTACTAGTCCTGGAAGCCTTGGTTGGAAAACCACTTTGGAAGCCCTAGGTGGGTTTAGTTATTAGTCCTACAAGCCCTATAACATTTGGGGTTCAGTTACTAGTCCTGGAATCCTTTCTTGGAACAAACGCTCTGGAGTCCTGGAGCAGCTTGGATAGAGACCAATCCATGACGGTTGTGATGTCCGACCATGAGGTGGAATCACTGGTTGACGGTTGAGGTGGTTTGGTCTTTGGAAACCCTGGATTGATTGTGATTGATGTGTTTCATTAAGTCCCACATTCATGCTTGGAATATGGCACAGGGATGATTGGATGAAGTGAGAGTGGAACATGGAAGTCCCATCTCTGGTTGGTTTTTACATTCAGTAATGAAGAGCTCATTTCTTCAGTATTCGGTATGCAAATATACTAGTTTATGTATGCATTTCATTGATAATGTATTCATGGTATTTCCATTGTTATTTTGTTGGTTATAAGTGTGTATTTGATCACTGATGATGTATGGCTCTATTCATGATTTTTCCTGTAAATTTTTATCCCATGTATCTATGGTAAAATTGATTGTATGATAGCTTATGATGTATGGGAGCAATGTTTCTTATCCATTCTTAGATAAGGAAGAGACCCCTTTGTTTAAATCTAATGTTTATACCTGAATATGTTATGTTTGTGACATGATTGATGAAATTCTTGTCATAGTTGGGTGGGTTTGGATGAGTTCCGGTTGATGTGATTGAATTCAAAGATAGGATTGAGTTCTATGAATCGAGATCATTGGAGAAGGCCATCCATAATCTCAAGCATTGTTATGAGCAATCAAAGTGCAGATCAGAAACTAAGCCAAATTGGATATGTAATGATAAGAACAAAGGAAAATGGGACAAGAAGCAAGTAATTCCTAAAGACACAAGTAACAAGGAGAATGTTTCCCCACCTAAGAAGTTCAATACATCTGGTAGAGGATAGGTATTTTGATCAGAGGAGAAGAATAAGGATGAGGGCTGGAGGCCTATACAGTCTTGGACTTGTGGCAAAGATCATCGTAGGAGAGATTTCCCACAACATTAGGGTGGAAGTCCATAGATCTGCAGTGTGCAAGAGGCATAGACAGTGGGAGATGTTGGGAATAACATTCCTCAGATCTATGCAGTTGTGGACAACATGCAGGCAAATCATCAAGCTATTATATTTTAGATGGACGGTAAGCTTTGTGATCAATTTTTTTATATTTTGATTGACATTGGATCTAAATATAGTTATATTAGTCATGAATTGGTGGATAAGTGTGGTTTGAGTAAGGAAATGCATGCAGAATCTTGGTTAGTGCAGTTAACGACAGGTACAAAGAGAAGAGTTCACCATTGGGTAAGAGCTTGTGTATTTGAGCTAAGCAGTATTCCTACATTAGCACACTTGAACATAATGCCTTTGGGATCATACAATATTCTATTAGGGATGAATTGGTTATATATTCACAGGACTAAGGTATATTTCTATGACAAATCTATTGAATTTGTGGATGACAATGGGGAGCCAAGAGTATTGCAGGGAAAGAAGAAAGCCACATCAGTTAGGATGGTAACATCTATGCAGGCCAAGTGCAGTCGTAGGAAAGGGTATGTACTATTTGTAGTCCATATCTCTAGTGACAAAGGTAAAGAATTTGAGGATGTAGATGTCTTGAACAGGTATGCAGTGTTGTAGCAGTTTCAGGATGTGTTTCTATCTAATATTTCAAAGTTCCCACTGCACAGGGAAGTAGAATTTTACGTTGAGTTGGTGCTAGAGGCATTTCCAACATCAAAATCACCTTACAGGATGAGTACACCAGAGTTTTTAGAGTTGAAATTGCAGTTGAAGGAAATATTGGAAAAAGGGTACATTAGACCAAGTGTATCACCATGGGGTGCACCGGCATTGTTTTTAAAGAAGAAAGATGGCACTCTTAGACTATGCATTGATTACAGGAAGTTCAACAAAGTGACCATCAAGAATAGGTGCCCACTACCGAGGATTTACGATTCGTTCGATCAGCTGAAGGGAGCAGCATTGTTCTCTAAGATCGACCTGAGATCAGGATATCATTAAGTATGTATCAAGGAGCCAGATATATACAAGACCACATTTAGGACTAGGTATGGGCATTATGAGTTTTTTGTAGTTCCATTTGGTTTGACTAATGCCCCAACTACATTTATGTGTTTGTTGGGAAGTGTGTTGTGTCCTTACTTGGACAAGTTTGTGATTTTTTTCATTGATGATATATTGGTGTATTATAAAAATGAGGAAGAGCATGCTAAAAATTTGGCAACAGTATTGAGGTTGTTGAGAGAACATCAATTTTATGCTAATATCAGAAAATGTAGTTTCTTCCAGACTGAGGTTCACTACTTGGGACATGTTGTCCCCAAGGAGGTCATTGCAGTAGATCCAGAAAAGATAAGGGTCATCATGGAGTGGGTAGCTCCTAAGAGTGTATATGAGGTGAGATAATTCATGGGACTTTCAAGTTACTATAGGAGGTTCATTAGGAACTTCTCATAGATCACTTATCTAATAATTTACATCATTATAGAGAAAAGGTAAGAAGTTTGACTAGACAGAGGAGTGTGAGGCCAGTTTTGTGTAGCTCAAGCAATTGGTGACATATGCTCCAGTGTTAAAGATTACGAATATAGATAAGGAGTTTGTAGTGTGTATAGGTGCTTGCAAGAAAGGGCTTGGTGGAGTCCTTACGCAGGATGGTCAAGTGGTATGATCTGAGTCATGAAAGCTAAATGAACATGACCATAACTACCCAACACATGATCTTGAGCTAGCAACGATCGTTTACGCACTGAATATGTGAAGGCACTATCTTCTTGGTAGGTAGTTTTTACTTATGAGTGATCACATTGGGATGAGGTACATGTTTGACTAGCCGAATTTGAATTTCAGGCAGGCAGGATGGTTGGCTATGATTAGTTAGTTTGACTTTGATATCAGGTACATCAAGTGAAATAAGAACAGGGTCGCAGATGATATTAGTAGGAAGGTACAAGTAAATCACTTAGTAGAGATGAGCTCCTATGGGAAAAAATTACAGGATAGGATCTTGCTGGCAGGTCATCTAGATCACTAGTGCATGGAGATTGTGCACAGGTTGCAGTAGAATACAGGTATAGGTAAAAGTGTTTGTACAAGTGCAGTTACATGTGTTGTTATAGGTACATGTGTTCGCACAAGTACAGGTACAGGTGTTGGTACAGGTACATGTGTTGGTACAGGTACAAATGTTGGCACATGTACAAGTATATGTGGTACAGGTACAGGTACATGTGTACAGTATTTGGATTACCATCTCACGGTAGATTGATTGGTCAGATTCTGAGACAATATATATGTACCATACAACGGTGAGCTCAAGAAGGTGACCTTGAGGGAGTTTAACATGAAACCATATTCGGGTCACCCAGGATACCAGAATACTATTAGCCAAATCTAAAGAGGGATGTAGTAGAGTTTGTGGTTGTAGAATATTATATGTGGGTTGTGTATCCTTCCTTGTTTTCCCGTTGAGGAAACGCAGTTTTGGTGTGATGTTGGTTTTTTTTTAGCATGTGTTTTGGCGATGTTTTGGTATATGTTTTGATGCGATGATTGGATGTATGTACATATGTATATGGATGTAAATACCACCATTACCTATGTTATAAAGCCCCAATAAGAAATATGGTGTCATATCATTATATTTTCATGTTGTTATGATGTCATGTTGGTTTGCTTTCAGCAAGATGATCATTGTAAACACGGCATCGAGCTATGTTATAAATCTCCATGGGAAGTATGGTCTCCTTTTCAGTGGTGTTGCTAGGTATATGTGTGATTGAACAGTGGGGATGGTGTCCCCAAAGGGGGATGGTTATGTAACATCCCTGGTGAAAAAATCATTTAATAAAGTTAAAATAATAACCACAGTTTATGAAAAACTTAATCCAAGCTGAATGATTGGGAAAAAACTCCTAGGGGGTGTTTTTTGGTTTATTATGGCTAAGGAAATTGGAAAAGCCTATGGCTAAGGCATTAAAGAGGAAAAAACTATTTTTGGCACATTTATTGATAAAATAATGGAAATTAGGAGAAAATGGAGGTAAAATTTCACAGGTTTCATGTGAGGAGTAAATTGAAGGAAAATAATGGAAAGTGAAGAAAATAAAGGCCTATTATATAAAAAGGATTTTGAGGATCAATTCGTAACTTTTTTCAGTGCATTTTTGGAGCTCTCTAATTATTCTCTCTCTCTCATACTCTTGGATACTTAAGAGTTTTCTTGGAGCACTCTTGGAGAGTGTGGATACTTGATTATTTGGAGAAAGAAGGAAAAGGAAGAGAAGGAAATCGTAGGTGGACATCAGGATCAGAATCTACAACCATATTTGATTACAGGTATCGAGTTACATGTATGTTTTCCTTATTGGTTTTGGAATTCATGGTGTATGCATGTGGATTACCTATCCTTTCCATTTCCTGGACAACCATGGTATTGTGGCTTTATTTCCATTGATTTTTTTTTTCTGGTTGGTTCTCATGATTCCTTTAGTTGTTGGGTTGATTTATTAATTCTCGGAAGCCTTGGTTGGAAAAAAACTCTGGAAGCCCGGTGAACAACTGTGGGTTGAGTTACTAGTCCTGGAAGCCTTGGTTGGAAAACCACTCTGGAAGCCCTAGGTGGGTTGAGTTATTAGTCCTGTAAGCCCTATAACATTTGGGGTTCAGTTACTAGTCCTGGAAGCCCTGCTTGGAACAAATTCTCTGGAGCCCTAGAGTAGCTTAGATAGAGACCAATCCATGACGGTTGTGATGTCCGACCATGAGGTGGAATCACTGGTTGAGGGTTGAGGTGGTTTGGCCTCTAGAAGCCCTGGATTGATTGTGATTGATGTGTTTCATTAAATCCCACATTCATGCTTGGAATATGGCACAGGGGTGATTGGCTGAAGTGAGAGTGGAACATGGAAGTCCCATCTCTAGTTGGTTTTTACATTTAGTAATGAAGAGCTCATTTCTTTGGTATTCGGTATGCAAATATACTAGTTTATGTATGCATTTCATTGATAATGTATTCATGGTATTTCTATTGTTAATTTGTTGGTTATAAGCATGTATTCGATCAGTGATGATGTATGGCTCTATTCATGATTTTGCCTGTAAATTTTTATCCCATGTATCTATGGTAAAATTGATTGTATGATAGCTTATGATGTATGGGAGCAATGTGTCTTATCCATTCTTAGATAAGGAAGAGACCCCTTTGTTTAAATCTAATGTTTATATCTATATATGTTATGTTTGTGACATGATTGATGAAATTCCTATCACAGTTGGGTGGGTTCGGATGAGTTCCGGTTGATGTGATTTCTTCCATATGCTTTTTTGAATGTTAATTACCCTCTCCTAAAGTTACAGGAAGTTCTGGGTAGTCACCTGGGCTCAAGGGCTGAAAATGTGGCACAGATCTCGGAGCTACAGGCCGAAAATTTGTTTCTTGGGCCTTAGCTGCTACATTGACAAGGCTAGCCTGTGGCTATATACCCTATAGTTTCTCCCTTTCCCTTACAAGCCCACGTATAAGCCTCAAATGGGCTAAAAATTAGCTCCCCGACAAAGAACATGGCCTTGGAAGGTTGTGTTACCTCCTGGGGATGTCAGTAATGCATTGTAAGATGGGTTTTTGGTGTTTTTTTCCTTTCCACTTCCTTAAGATCATCTTGGAGGTTGAATCTCATATTGGTAGCCTCACATCACATGTTTACCTGGTTGGTTGGTTACTTGGGTATATGTGGGAAGAGGGTGTTACAACATACTTTACATACTTCACCATTCTCTAGCTGCAAATTTGGAACACCTAAAACCATCTTCTTCAAGGTTGTAATAGCCCTGGTTAAAAATACATGTAATAAAGTTAATAAACAAAAAATAAGACCAAGTCATGTGACATGTATTCCAAGTTGAATATTGGGAAAAAAAACATAATGATGGGAATCACTTGTGATTAATAAATGGCTATGGAAAGTGGCAAAGGAAAAGAGGCATTAATTGGCATTTCATTTATGTAAATAATTGAAAATAGGAGAAAAGGAATGTGAAAGGTCACATAATTGCATGCGAGGAAAATTGAAGGGAAAATAGAGAAAATTGAATAAAATAGAGGCCTCAATGATAAAAAGGCTTCTGAGGATCAGTTCACAACCTTTTTTTTTAGTTTTAGCTTGGTGATATCTTTTATTTTCTCTCTCTTATACCCTTGCACTTAGAGTTTTCTTGGAGCACTCTTGAAGTATTTTGGCATACCTTGGATTTGGAGAAAGAAGGCAAAGGAAAAGTTGGAAAGCACAAGAGGACAGTGAGATCAATAACTACAACGGGTTTGCTTTGTAGGTTTTGAGTTTCATGTATAATTTCCTTGCTAGTTTGTTCATGAATAACATATGCATGTGGTTATTTGGTTATGATATGTCATTAACATGGAGGATTTCCTAGATTTATAGTGGTTTTTCCTAGCCTTTCCTGGATAGTCATGGTGTTGTGGGTTTTCCCATTTGTTTTTTTGGTTGGTGCTCATGTTCCTTATGGTTGTGGGTTGAGTTATTAGTTCTTGAAGCCTTAGTTGGACAAACGCTCTAGAATCCTTGGAATAACTTGGGTTGAGTTACCAGTCCTAGAAGCCTTTGTTGGAAAAACACTCTGAAGCCCTTAGTGGGTTGAGTTACTAGTCTTGGATCCTTGGTTGGAAAAATTCTCTACAGCCCTGTGAAAGCTACGGGTTAAGTTGCTAATCCAAGATCTGGGTTAGAAAAGTGATTTTGAGCCCTAGACAACTTGGGTAGAGACCAATCTGGTGATGGTTAGTGATGTCCGACCATGAGATGGAATCACTAGTTGATGGTTGAGGTGGTTTGGCCTCTGGAAGCCCTAGTTTGGTTTTGGTTGGTTATTTCTATGAGATCCAACATTCATGTTTGGAATATGGCATGGGGGTGATTGGTTGAAAGAAAGAATTGGTTCAACCCAATATATGGTCAGGTGGTACATGGAAGTCCCTCACTTGGTTTTATTTTTCATAATTTAATATGAGATCCTTTCCTCTTGTAATTGATGAGTATTCATACTTGTTATTACGTGGATTCTATGGCTATTCTATAATTTTTATTATGTTGTTTATATGATGGTTATAATCATGTTTTATGATATACTTTAGTTATGGATCTCATCATGTTTTGATTAGTAAATAAATGGTTAATGAATGCATGAACTAATAGATTTTTTTTTCATATATTAGGAGAGGGAATTAGTCCTTGTTGATTCTCAGATAAGTATGAAACTCCTATGTTCAGATATGTAATTATGACATGTAGTTTACATGTTCATGATGTGTTTTACGAAAGGTATGTCACATTTAGGATATGTTAGGTTAATTCCTTCATCAAGTTTTGAATTAAAGGCTTTTTTTTCTGTCATTTATCGTTTTTGAGAGTTTCATCAAGTTCTGGGTAGAGGTATGGATCCTATCCCTGAAAAAGTGGCTCATATATCGGGGTCATTGGCACAAAATTGAGTAACTTAGTATACAGCCATTAGGCAGCAATATTATGGGAGAAACTTGATGCTTATAGGAGTTGGATTTCCTTGTCATGGGGACGACTGGGAGTCCAACTTAGTGAAAAAGCAAGTTAAGTCAGGGGTTGGGCACCTAGAATGGTTGGTTAACTCTTGGGGGTCTTGTAGCTCCCAAGGAAGGTCAGTATGGTTTTAGTCTGTCGATTCCACTTCCTTAACTATACTTAGGAGGTTGAGTCACATCATAGTAACACTTCATCACATATTTACCTCAGTGCCAGTAAACTTGGGTAAGCGTGGGAGGAGGGTGTTACAGAGTGGTATCAAAGCTCCTAGGTTCAACACTTTGACTAGATAAGCGAAATGTGTTTGTCATACATGCATGTAGGTTTTACATATGCTTGTTATGTATGCATGGTAATGTTCATTGTTATAGTTGTGTTTTCATGTAGAAAATTCATTGTTGGGATGTGGTTTTAAAGTATATATGTTAGTGATATATGTGTTCATTATGCATGTTAGTGTCTATATGGTTGTTATGCATGTATTGTTATGGTTAGGACTATCATGCATGATGTTGGCATATTGATATGGTTATATATGTGTGTGTGTGTGTGTGTGTGTATTTGTGTATATATATGTATGTATACACACACACACACACACACACACAGATATATATATATATATATATATATATATATATATATATATATATATCGTGCCAATTTGGATTGATCTTGCAGTTATGAAAGCCTCCCCTGATCTTCACTGAGGTACATTTGACTATCTTTATATTTGGCTTATCTTAAATAGTATGTTTGCTGGAAGAAGATCAAGATTTCTATAAAAATGGTGGACTATAGTTTACGTGACTTTCCCTATAAATCATATGAGTAGCATGGTTATGAGTACTCCCCTCACACAGGAGATGCATTGAAATTTTGAAGGCATATATAAGAAGTTGCAAAGTGGATAATGATAGGATGATTCAGTCACATGAAAGACTTGTTAGGGAACCAAATAATAAAGTAGAGGTCAAGTCAGTGATTCTTCAGATTTTATCATATTTGCAGAGATATGGACCACTTATAATTACTCATGGATAGGAGGAAATGACAAAGGGCGCATATGGAAGCAATTCTCGATCAGTACATAGGTTGGATAGAGAGGATGCAGTCAGAGAGATTTATGGATACACCTGACCAAAGGGGTAGTGATCATGGGTTCTATCCTAGTTATGGTTCAGAGAGACAGTATGGTCATCACCATCACCATCCATATAGGAGGAGTGAGAATAATTATTTTCCATAATATTTTAGGAAAGAAAAACCACCTACATTTGATGGATAAATGAAGAATTACTAGGATGTAGGATCTTGGTTTCTTAGGATGAATAAGTTCTTCATATTACATGACTATTCAGAGAACATGAAAGCTTGAATAGCTACCTTCAGCCTTACAGGTAAATCATACATTTGGTGGGAATAAATCAAGAATGTTATAGGAAGTCGGGAAGAGGATTTAACTTGGAGGGAGTTTGAAATACTTTTCAGTAAGAAGTATCTATTTGAGAGATACTATGACAATAGGGAAAAGGAATTTATGAGTTGAAGATGGGATCTATGACCAATGAGAATTATACTAGTAGATTCTTGGAGTTGTTGGGATATGTTCCTTATATTAAGGAGGATAAATTTAAGATTTAGAGATTCATTAGTGGGTTTTCGATAGCGTTCAAAGACAGGATTAAGTTTGATGAGCCTAGATCACTTGAGGAATCCTTCAAGAAGTTGAAGCATTTCTATGAGAAATCAAATCGAAGGTTTGAGTCTAAAATATAATTTAAAGGTAATGATAAGAATAAGGTAAAATGGGATAAGAAGTGAGGAAGACAGTAGGACATAGGTAACAAAGAGAATACAATACTGCACAATAATTTCAATGCATCTGACAGAGGATAGGGATTTCAGTCCGAGAAGAAGAACAAGGGTGATGGTAGGAAGTCTTTATAGAGGACTTGTGGCAATTATCATCACATGAGAGATTGTCCACAGCATCAGGGTGGAAGACCATAGATCTAAATTCTCGGGAGGAATAGATAGTGGAGGATGTTGTGCAAAGTATTCCTCATATTTATACAGCATTGGATAACAGGTAGGTGAATCATCAAGCGTCTATTATCGAGATAGATGTTAAGATTTGTGATCAAGTTATTTTTAATTTGATTGACTCTTGATATAATTATATTTATGTTAATCTTGGCTTGGTGAATAAGTGTGTTTTGAATAAATAAGTACATCCAGAGTCTTGGCTAGTACAGTTGTCTACTGGTACTAAGAAAAGGGTTCATCATTGGGTAAGAGCTTATGAATTTGAGTTGAATGGTATGCCTACATTAGTACATATCAATGTGATTCTGTTGGGATCATACAATATGAATTTTGGTATGTATTGGTCATATCTCCGTAGTACTAAGGTGGGTTGTTATGAAAAGGATATTGAATGTTTGGATGAAAATGGAGAACAAAGAGTCTTGCAGGGTAAGAGTAAGACAACATCAGTTAGTATGGTTACATCTATGCAGGAAAAGGGTAGTTGCAGGAAAGGGTGTGTATTATTTGCAATTAATATTTCTAGTGAAAAAGGTAAGGATGTTGAGGATGTGAAGGTCTTCAAGAGGTATTTGGTTTTACATCAGTTTCAGGATGTGTTCCTAGCAGAGATTTCAGAGTTACTTCCTCACAGGGAAGTGGACTTTTCTATTTATTTGATACCAATATCAACACCAACATCAAAGGAACCTTACACAATGAGCACCCCAAAGTTAGTGGAACTAAAGTTGTAGTTGAAGGAAATGCTTGACCAAGAATATATTAGGCCAAGTGTGTCACCTTGGGGTGCACCAATGTTGTTTGTGAAGAATAAGGATGGTACTCTCAGTTTTTGTATCAATTACAGACAATTGAACAAGGTAACCATCAAGAATAGGTATTTATTGTTGAGGATCAATGACTTCTTTGATCAATTGAAGGGAGCAGCAGTATTCCGGAAGATTTATTTTAGATTAGGATACCATCAAGTATGCATCAAATAAGAGGATGTCTACAAGACTAATTTATGGGCCAAGTATGGGCACTATGATTTTTTTGTAGTTCCTTTTGGTCTAACTAATGCTCCAGCTACTTTCATGTGTTTGATCAATAGTGTGCCATGTCCTTATCTAGACAAGTTTCTAATTGTAGTAATTTATGATATACTGATATATTCTAAGAATGAGCAAGATCATGATGAACACTTAGCATCAGAGTTAATATTGCTAAGAGATAATTAATTGTATTTAAAGCTTAGTAAATGTAGTTTCTTTTAGACAAAGGTACATTAATTAGGGCATGTTGTCTCCAAGGAAGGCATAGCAGTGGCTCCAGAAAAGATAAGATATATCATGGAATAAGCAGCTCCTAGGAATGTGGATGAGGTTTGATCATTCATGGGAGTAGCCAGTTATTACAGAAGTTTGATCAGGAAAATCTCACACATTTCCTATCATATTACATCATTTCAAAGGAAAGGAAAGAAAATTGAATGGATAGAGGAATGTGCAGCAAGTTTTGAATAATTGAAGTAGTTGTTGACAAATTTTCCAGTTCTAAGATTACAAATCTGGATAAAGGGTTTGTGGTGTGCATAGATGCTTGCAAGAGAGGACTTCGTGGGGTTCTGATGCAGGAGGGGTTGGTGGTATGTAACGAATCAAGGAAAATTAATGAGAACGAGCAGAATTATGTGACATGTGATCTTGATTTTGCAGTGATCATCCATGCATTGAAGATGTGGAGGCACTATCTTCTTGGCAGGAGGTTCATTCTGATGAGTGATCGTAGTGGAATGAGATACTTATTTGATCAACTGAATTTTAATTCCAAGCAAGCTAGATGGATGGATATGATTATTGAGCTTGACTTCAGAATCAATTACATTAAGGGTAAAGATAATAGGGTTACAGATGCTCTTTACAGGAGAGTATAGGTAAATCACATAGCAGCTATGAGTTCATGTTGGATAGATTTATTGGATCGGATCTTGTAGGGAGGACAAAAAATGATAGGTACCAAAAAATTTGGCATAGGTTAGAGTAGATATGTACAAGTGAACAAGATGTGGACTATCATCTCATGGAATATGGTTTGGTGATATTTAGGGAGAGGATCTATGTGTCGGATAATAGTGAACATGAGAAACTTATCTAGAGGGAATTTCCTGCTAAGCCATATTCATTTTACCTATGATATCAGAAGACATTTACAATTTTGAATAAGTTCTACTACTCACTGAATTTGAAGAAAGAAGTGGCAGATTTTGTGGCTAGAAGTTTAAATTGTCAACAGGTAAAGGTAGAGTGTAAGAAACGAGGCGGATTACTACACCAGATTATGATTTTAGAGTCGAAATGGGAGGTCATTTCCATGGAATTTATTACAGTTTTTTCGAGGAAATATAAACAAAATGATTCTATTATGGTTGTTGTTTACAAACTGACAAACGTAGCACACTTCATTCTAGTAAATTCTACGAATTTAGCTAGTGAAGTAGCACAAGTATTCATTAGAGATATAGTGAGGTTGCATGGTGTTCTAAAGAATATTATGTTAGATAGAGATTCCAACTTCACTTCCAGGTTTTGGAAAGATTTATTTTCAGGTTTGGGTACAGAGTTGGCCTTTAGTAATACTTATCATCCGCAGAAAAATAGACAGACAGAGAGGATCAATAGGATTTTGGAGGACATTTTGAGGATGTACGTCATGCATCAGCAAAAAAAGTCAGAAGAGTATCTTCCACTGGTGGAGTTTGCATATAACAATGGGTATCAGGATCTATGAAGATGAGTCTATTTGAGGTGCTATAGGGGAGGAGTTGTAATACTCCTATCAGTTGAAGTGATCCAGTGAACGAGGTATTTATTGGACCGGAAACGTTGGTAGAGATGGAATAATAAATGGAGGTATTAAAGAAGAATATAAAGTTGGAATAAGACAGGAAAATAGTTATGCAAATTAGCATAGGGTTTAAGGAGTTTCAGGTTAGGGAGCAGGTGTATTTGTGCATCAATCCCAATAACAGCTCCTTGGGGATTGGATAATGTTCCAAGTTGGCACCTCGATATTGTGGACCTTTCAATATTCTTGAGAGGATTGGACTAGTAGCATATCGATTTGCAGTGCATACGATAGTGAAAGTCCATGATATTTTCTATGTGTCATTGCTTAAAAGATATGTGAAAGATGTTGATTATGTTATTGATTATTTTGTATTGTAGGTGGATCCAGAAAGATAAATCCAGTTGGAACTTCAGTGAATTTTGTAGCAAAAGATGCTCATGCTCCAAAATCAAGCAATCGAGCAAGTTAAGGTGCGGTGGAAGCACTTTGGGCCCTAAGATATTTTATCAAATGCAAGCTATGTAGCCTTATCTATTCGATGGTTGAGTGGATGTATTTTGGTATATGTTTGATGTTGTGTTTGGTTATGTCTATATATGCATACGTATGTAAATACTACATCGAGTTGTATTGTAAAGCTCCAATAAGCGGTATGGTGTTCATGATATGTTAGTTATGTTTTAGAAGATGGATATGATGTAAATTTTGTATCGAGCTATGTTATATAGTTCCATAGGAAGCATGTGTTTGTTGGTTTATAAGTTTCATTGAACATCAAGAAAGGCGTTCCCCCAAGGGAGAGGGTTTTGTAACATCCTTGGTTAAAATTCCTTGTAATAAGGATAATAAAGGAAAAATAAGATAAAAGTCTCGGGACACGTATTCCAAGTTGAATGTTGGGACAAAAACATAGTGATGGGGATCAGTTGTGATTAATAAATGTCTATGGAAATTGGAAGAGGAAAAGGAAAAGGAAAAGGCGAAGAGGCATTAATTGGAATTTTATTTATGAAAATAATGTAAAATAGGAGAAAAGGACGGTAAAAGGTCACATAATTGCATGTGAGGAAAATTGAAGGAAAAATAGAGAACATCGAAGAAAATAGAGGCCTCAATGATAAAAAGGATTCTGAGGATTAGTTCACAACCTTTTTTTTATTTTTATCTTGGAGATCTATTATATTCTCTCCCTCTCATACTCTTGCACACTTATATTTTTCTTGGACCACTCTCAGAGGATTTTGGCATACCTTGGATTTGGAAAAATAAGGCAAAGGAAAAGTAGGAAAGTGCAAGAGGACTATGGAATCAGCGACTATAGCGGGTTTTCCTTGCAGGTACCAAGTTGCATGTATGATTTCCTTGCTAGTTTTGGAATGTATGGCATATGCATGCGGTTTTTTGGTTATGATTTGTCATTAGCATGGAGGATTTCTTGGATTGACAGTGGTTTTTCCTAGCCTTTCCATTTCTTTGATAGCCATGGTGTTGTGCGTTTTCCAATTTGTTTTTTTGGTTGTTTCTCATGCTCCTTGTGGTTGTGGGTTGAGTTTAGTTCTTGGATCCTTGGTTTGACAAATTCTCAAGAAGCCCTAAAACATCTTTGGTTGAGTTACTAGTCCTAGAAGCCTTGGTTGGACAAATGATCTGGAACTCTTTGTGGGTTTAGTTACCAGTCATGGATCCTTGGTAGCTTTGGGTTGAGTTACTAATCCTAGAGCTCGGTTCGAACAGATGCTCTAGAGCCCTAGATAGCTTGGATAGAGATTGATATGATGATGGTTAGTGGTGTTCGGCTGTGAGGTGAAGGAAAAGGGGCAAGGGGAAGGTCTTGGAGGGGATGTTCAAGGCCCTTGAAATTGAGAGGTGGTGTGTGCCGATACTAGCAGTAAAGGAGATAACTGAAGGTTGGGGTTGAGGAACTTGATTCATAACGCCTCATTATGAATCATCTAGCTATTGGTGGGACCTGACATGAAGCTTACTTCCTTCAGGCTGCTTAGCGCTCACTGATCGAGCGCTCTTGCGTCGAAGATGAATGGGACTAAGCGATTTTCAGAAGCTGTAGGATGTTAAAATACATTGGTAGGGGAGCATTCTGCCTCAGAGGGAAGCACCAGTGTGAGCATGTGTGGACAAAGCAATCGTTGGTTGAGGGTTGAGGTGGTTTGGACTCAGGAAGCTGTGGTTTGTTTTTGGTTGGTTATTTCCATTAGATCCCATATTCATGCTTGGGATATGGCACAAGAGTGATTGGTTGAAATAAATAATTGGTTCATCACAATCTATGGTCAGTTGGTATGTGGAAGTCCCTGACTTGGTTGGATTTTTCATATGTTAATATGAGCTCCTTTCCTCTTGTAATTCATCAGTATTTATACTTGTTATTATGTGGCTTCGATGGTTATTTTATCATTGTTATTATTTTGGTTATAAGAATGGTTTATTATAGACTTTAGTTACAACTCTAATCATGTTTTGATTAGTAAATGAATGGTTAATGAATGCATGACCTAATAGATGTTTTTATAGCTATTATGAGAGGGAATCAGTCCTTCTTGTTGATCATCAGATAAGTATGAGACCCCTATGTTTATATATGTAATTATGACATGTAGTTTACATGATCATGATGTGTTTGACGAAATTTTTGTCATGGTTAGGATGGGTCAAGTTAAGTCCTTGACCAAGTTTTGAATTAAAGGCTTTCTATTTGTGTCATTTATCATTTCTAAGAGTTTCATTAGGTTCTAGACAGAGGTATGGATCCTGGCCCTAAAAAAGTGGCTCAGATCTCGGTTTTTCAGGCATATAACTAAGTAAATTAATCTATAGTCGTTGGGAAGTAGGCTTATGGGATCAACTGGAGGGTCACATTCATTATATTACCTTTTCATGGGGGTGACTAGGAGTATAGGTTAGTGAAAAAGAAAGTTGACTCAAGGGTTGGGCACCTAGAGTGGTTGGTTAGCTCCTGGGGGTCCTGTAGCTCCTAAGGAAGGTCAATATGGTTTTAGTCCATCGATTCCACTCCCTTAACTATACTTAGGAATTTGAATCATATCTTAGTAACTCTACATAACATATTTACCCTGGTGGACCAGTGAACTTGGGTAAGTGTGGGAGGAGGGTGCTACAAAGGTTGGTAAAGCTCTATATTGAAGGTGAGCATATCTTCCATGTCAAAAATTACATGGATTAATATCATTATGTATAAGTGCTTGAGTAGGTCATTTTAAGAGTCTATAAAATTTTCCTTAATGAACTTTGATTACTATAATAGAATCTATATTATATCCTTTGGGCCAAACAAAAACTTTTCCATCAATAAATGCTACAATATCTCCTTCATCTTCCCAACATGAAATAGAAACCAAATTATTCTTCAAACTCAGTACACATAATATGTTTCTAAGATGAAGATCATCACCTAATTTTAGTGCAATGGATGTATTTCCAATGCTTTGAATGCATAATTGTTGTTGTCTCCAAGTTCCACCTTTTGTGATAATCTTCTTTCCATAAGAATTGTGAGTTTGTCTTGATCTCTTTTCATGTGCGTTGAGGCACCACTATCTACTAGCCATAAGTATTTACTCTCTGCAACAGAACTAGTAAGAGCAGAAAAATATAAGAATTCTTTATTACCTAGATCTTCATTATTAGGATTCTTTAGAAGTTCATCCAAGTCTGTCATGGTAGCATGTTGGTTTCCCTCCCTCTTTCTATCATTTCATATTTTAGGAAAATTGCTTCTATAATGACCAAATATATGACAATGATAACATTGAAATTTTTACATGTCTCTTTTTCCTTGAGGAGCATATATTCTTTATTCATGTCTTCTTTTGCCATTTCTTCTTTGAAAGGAAAACTTCTTTCTTCCTCCACCCTTCTTGTAATGTGTTGTATATTCTTGATAGTCACCTTCTTCAAACCTCTGAATCCTCCCTCTTGACATGAGCCTTGATTCTTCTTGAGTAAATGTGGTCCATAGTTCATCAAGATTTGGAGCTTCTTTTCTGGCACATATTTCTATTGCAAATGAGTCACGTTATACAGGTAAACCATTAAGTGATGTAGTCATTAGTTCCTTTTGAGGAATTATTTCATCAATCTCTTGAAGTTGATCTCTCATTTGAGAAATTCTCATAAAATATGTGGTTATAATATCATTCTATGTCATTCTAACATTACAAAGATCATTTTTCAAACTCATTTCTTGACCAATATTTTTGATAGTGTACAATCCAAATAGGGCATCATACATTTTCTTTGAAGAGTTAAGATTTGTGATATATGGGATCAAATGATCTCTGATTGAATCTATAATGATACTTTTAGTTGTAATTTCATATTTCTCAAATTTGAATGTATCTTCATCATTTCCCACCTTAGTGATAATTTCTTTCACAATAACCAAGAGATCCTCCTTTGTAAGAAAAATATCAATCCTTGCTTTCCAAGCTCTAAAATATGTATCTCCTTCTAATTTGTTTTTTGTTTCCATATGGGAACCCATAGTCATGGACAAGTAAATATATTGTAGATATACTTCTTCCTCAAGAGTGGTCTCTTACCAAATCTTATTTAAGAGTGACCTCAATATCCTTTTCATCACAAAATCTTTGATACCATGTTGAGTTTTCAAGTGTAATAGATACAAGAATATTATAATTTTCTAAAATAAAGATAATTACTTCTAATTATATAGAACTTATTTTAACAATTCCAGTTTATCATTTAATAAATTCAACCATAAAACCATAAGGAAAGAAGAGATCATAATGCACAAAGTAAACACAATATTCACCTTGGAAAAAGACATTTAGGGGAAAAACCCAACAACCTTTTTCAGAGAGAAATTATTTAGTTCAACATGACATATGTTAGCACTATATTTTTTCAAACTCTAGTCATCATTGCATTTGTTTCTTTGATCCTCTCTTGTCCCCTTAGCCTATGGTTAAAGGCCCTAAAGGGTTTAAAAGTGTGTCAAAGTTTTTATTATTTTCAACAAAATCCAAAAAATCTTGAGTCCAATAGTTTTTTTTGTGTCTTAGAGTAATTAGGGTAAATCTTCTTCTTAATAAGTCTTTAACTACCTTGAGTAGTTAAGGCCATGGATTCAGTTTGAGATTATTATTTATCCATAATGATATCTTCTTAAATTGAATGATCCAAGTTTAAGCATAAAATGTTAGAATCATCTGCTATTTCAATAATAACCAGAAATTGCTAACTTTTCTGAAAAGTATCAATTTTCGCAGGAAAATTTGGTTTCAAAAAGAAACATAGAAATAGCTACCTTTTCGGAAAAGTCATTATTTGCTCAAAACTTGTATAAGGAGTTGACTTAGGCACTACTCTTTTGGAACATTTGAAGGTATGCTAAACAAAGGGTACTAATATTTTGGAACATAGCCATTGCTAGATGGAGATTCAATAAAAAATGGGTTGGCTATTCTAACTGCTAAGGTTAATTATTCTAACGCTACTTATTAAAGGTGAAGCAATCCAAAATAAAGTACGAGTAACGGTTAGTTAATTATTTGGTGGAGTGATTTGGCACTTAAAAGCAAATCATTCAATTTCACGTCAATTAACCTCATATAAATCATGGCCATGCAAAGATCAGGGGTCTACATTCACCGTTTCCCATAAATATTTTCTCTGAGAAAGATACAGTTCAAGGTTATCTTCCAGAAATTAGTTAGGGATTCATGGCTTGTTTTTGTTCATTGTTTTACAGGTGTTCATTAATAGTTGAGTTGCTTGTTAGTAAAATGGAATGGGCAAAAGTGGTAAGGTAAACTACTCAGAACCTGCTAATACACGATTTTTTGACCATCGTGCAAAGGCACAATTTAAGGCAACTGGATGGTATTGTTTTTTGAAGAAATTCTCAGGGGAGAATGTTGCAGTTGCTCAAGAAATTTTCAAATATTTTAATGGAGAGCAGGTCAAGCTGGGGTCTCGGACTTTCAAAATATTAGAAGCCATCATAGCATGAGCTACCCAGTTGTTGGCTTCAGGTGAGTCATGGTATAAAAGAAAAACATTTTTGCAGAGGATTTAAATGCATATTAAACCTGAGCATGTAAATGTGAATTGGACCCCTACTTTCCATATTTCCTATTTTAAGCCTGAATGGCGGGGATTTATCACCACTGTTTAGCGTTATATCACTTATGAGGGTAGGTTCTCTACAGTTCATCAGTATCAAATGATATTTTTATCTCATATTTCGGGCTCTAGACCTCTGAACCTCCCTTTCTTCCTTTACAAATCATTGTTGAAAATGCCTCATAAAATAAGGGGAACCCCGAATTATTCGCTCCATAATATTTATCACTGGGGTTAATTAAAATGTTGGTGGTGTATCATTTGAAGAAGAACACAACCACATGGAACAAGTTTCTAGTAGAAGAGGGTTTCAGTAGTATTAATTCAAGGAGAAAAGTGGGAAGGCCTTCAAAACAGAAGACCCAGGAGGAAGAGTTGAACCCTGCACCTATACTAACCCCTTTACAAGTTGACCAATCATCTTCTCCATCACGCAGGCAGACAGGAAGCTCAACTAGAAGAACTAGAGTTGAAGCTATTGTTCTTACACCTCTAATACAACAAAAAAGTAAGGTTTATACCAGAAGGCTACCTAAGGAACCACAAACCTTAGAGTCTTTGCTGCAAGAAAATGCAAGAAGGATTAAACAAAAGGCCACTCTACTTGACAAGAATGTTATTTCTAAATACAAAGAAGAAGTGGCTTCCTCTTCAAGAAATAAATGTAGAAGAAGACTGGTTCTGGAAAAAGGATCTTCAGTGGAAGCTAGTAGTGTTGAGAAGGTCACCCTTGAACCATTAGCACAAAGCCATGTTTCAGAGATTAGACAAGAGAGTGAATAAGTCAATGTTACTCTAGTAGCAGAGGAACCAAAACTAGCTCAGGTAAATTCCTCTATAAGATCATCAACTAAGGGAAAGAGGAAAGTTTCAGAGATTACAGTAGAGCAGAGTTATCCAGGGAAGAAGAAGGCCTTCATATATTCCTAATCCATATATTCAAAGGCCTCATACCAGACCCAAAAATAATCTTAGGCTAAATAGCAAGCTCATAGCTAATCCTGCTCTCAGAGATGAGATTATAAATATAGAGGAGAGTCCAGAAAATGATTCAAGGAAGAAGAAGGCTCAGAAGAAGAAACAAGAAGAAAAGAGAAAAACAAATAAGAGGGTCAATAAGGAAGAAGCTCTTAGGATGTTGACTTCTGTGCTAGATTCTTTATGATTGAATATCTAAAGCAAGGCAAATCTGAAGATCAATATCATTTTGGGCCTATCTACAGAGTTATCAAAGATTTGAACATTTTCAAAAAGGTAGCTCTTTTTTTTGGTCATAAGAAGATAAAAGGATAGGTTGTTTTGGTCTCAAGGGATGATTGAGTATATTTTGTTACAGAGATAATCTTTTCCTCCTCCCAACCAAGCATTATCTAGTGAGCTGTCTTCCAGGTGTCATTTTTAGTTAGTAACTGTTGCACTTTTTGTGGATAAATATTTTCCAGGAATCAAGGGGTAGTTAGCCACCTCATCTCAACAAGTTTGAATTTCATATTATCAAGTTCTATCTTCATGCTTTTGTAAACGAAATATTGTACATCAAACTTCCTTTCTGTTATTTTTAGATAAAATTTAAATATGGTTTGCTATATTTATAAAGTTGTAATAAATTTCCTACAACAAACTTTCACTTTTTGTGGATCTTTAAAAATTTACCTTTTTGTATATATATTATGAAAAGTAATGAGGAAAAGGTTTGTGAGTTGTTCATCTCATTGCATTTTGAGTTGTGTACTTTTTGAACTTATAATATCTAGATACACTCTTGAGGATTTATGAATGTTTTGATCTGTGCATTGTGCAATTTCCTTATGTGTTTCCATATCTTACAATTTCATTTCCAGATTGTGATCTACATATCTTGTCTCATGTTTTTGTCAGTCTTATGATATAGCAATACATGGTTATATATTTTTATCAGTCTTGTTTTACAATATTTCTTGATAAGATGTGTATGGTAAGCTTGTTCATAAGCCTTCACTATGACAGAAATATTTAAAATGTGTGATGAGATTATTATAAGTCTTGTAAAATATTTATTCCATAAATACATTTTAGGTTTGGAATATTTTGTTTTCCTTTCATCTTAACAGTGGACTTCTATCCTATAGACCCATTTTTATTTTCATATTCTCCAAACCATTAGATTACAAACTTATCTTTGCTACCACATCAAACATTAGTACCCCCATATGTGTGAGTGATTTATCTAATCCTTTTTCCAGTGTGTGAGAACTCCAACCACCTTCCAAAACCCAATCCAACTATAAGAAAATCCCTTGATATTATGATGTGTCTGGTCAGGCACTTGATACAATCCAAGTGTCGATTCCAGCGTTAACATATTTTGGTGCATCTGTCGGGAGACGAAGATCCTGAAATCATTATTCTCTCAAGTTTCTTGCATGAACACCTAGTACTAGTTTTTAAAGGTGAATAGAAACTAATCACTCTTTCTGATTGTAATTAGTTCACCTAGCGACTCCACAATGAGAATGAGGGGTTTCAAGACCACCTACTACAAGAAGAAATCAGAGATCACCTCATGTAACTCCTGTTAGAAAAATTAAATATTACAGAGCAATGCAAAACATAAAATATGCAGAAATTAAAAGCACACAAAACACATAAAACTAGAGAGACACAGATATACGTGGTTCACCCAGTTTGGGCTACGTCCACCCCGAACAGCCAGTCCTTCCTTTCTATTATCCAGCAAAAATGAAGAGACAAAACCTACAGCAGATCCGCTGTAATATCCTCTGTTCTCTCTCACATTCTCCCTCTCTATTTCTCGCTACGAGAATACACACATAATACGACTGATACGATGCCCTCGCCAAAAGTGAGGGGTTGCCTTACAGGAAAAAAAAACTGCCTAAACATAACTATACGATGAGATCATTTTCCTAATGAACAGCCCAGATTGACTAGAAATTACTATACTTTTACAAGGCAATTTTACATCTGTTTTTAGCTTCGGGGGCGCTGCCCCCGAAAACCCCCTCCAGGGGGGGGCTCCAAAAAGCGTTGCCGCCCCCCCTGGACCCCCCACGACAGCAATTAATTACAGGCGACATTGCCGCCCCTTTTAAGGTACAAGGGTCCAATGTTGTGATACAAAGTAAACAAGATAATCAGGCTCCACACCCAAAAACTCCAGTCTTTGATCTAGAAAACGTCATAAAGTATGCAAGAGGGAAACAGAAAACAACTGAAACTACATCACATTCAATGAAAAAGTGCATTCGAAGTATATTTCGAAAGAAAAGGTACCATCATCTATTTTAAAATCAAATGAAGTTTTAGTTTCAAAGGATTCTACTGTAATATCTCAAGTTGAAACTACTTATATAAAAGATAAAGTAGATGATGTTAGCTTAGATGCAGCTGAAAGTACCTCTCAGTCATCATTTAGTAAATCAGAGATAAGTATTACTCCAGAGAAAGAAGAAAAATTAGAGGTTTTAAGTGTCAGTAAAGAGGATCACGAATCAGAAGCCTTTGTTTTTACAGAAAGGGAATTAGAATAGGTATTGGAGATTTCACCCTTCTTAGATAGGGCTATTTAAACTGAAGAAGATATTAAAATTGTTTTAAGCTTTCTCCAAACTCATCTTGAATATCAATCCTCTCTTAGTCCACAACAGGAGTATTCTCACTTGTTTCAAAACCCATCTATTGGCTCCTCCTCTTCTCATTAAGGAGAAGGTAATCTTCCTGTAAATTTGACCTTTAATCTCTCTGACTTTTAGCTCAACAGAAAAAAATTGAAGTTGCCCAAATATTTCAAGAATCTACATTTTAATATGATTCTCCTAGAGAGTTTAAATAAAATCCTCGTGTGTTCATTTATTTGATAATCCATTGTTCTCAACTCAAAAGCCTGAAGAACCAGCCCAAGAACTTCAATCTTCTGCTATTCCGGAACAAATAAAAACTCCAGAGACTACAATTTCAAGCACTGAAACATCTGTATCACCAATTCTTTCACTAATTGTACCTCATAAAGTCATGGCTCACCCTGCTCCTACAAGGATGCAACAGATTTTCACTACAAGATATGCACCGCTTTCACTCCCTCAACCTTTTCATCCACTTCCTCAAGGGGATTATTTGAAATATTTTCCCAAATATACAAGGGAGGGAGAAGGATTATCTGTTGAAGAACATTTAGTTGATTTTTACAATTATGTTGATAACCAAAACATTGAACATGAAGATGCTTGGTCAAGACACTTTGTTCAGAGCTTAGATGGAGAAGCTCGTAAGTGGCTCAGAAATCTACGAGCGAATTCAATAACATGAATAGATTCTTTGGAGGTTGTAAAAAAATGGGGTGATCCTAAGGTTTACTTGTATTACCTTACGGAGTTTGGATCTTTAAATAAGAAGATTGATGAGTCATTAGAAGATTTTACAAAGAGATTCAACAAATTTTATCAAAAGATTCATGTAGAAGTCAAACCTCCTGAAACTCCAACCATGATAACATTTTCCAATGCCTTAGACTCCAAGTTTGCATTGTGGTTGAGAGCTGAGAAGCCACAAACATCGGTAGCTATGCAGGAGGTTTCTATTAGGGTGAATTCCAATATTATGGCCTCAAATAAACTGAAAATAGAAGAGGGGAAGGGAGAAAAGGATAAGAAAAAAATGAAAGAGGATAAACCCTCTTCTTCCTCTAAAAATTTTACAATTAAATAAAAACTTGATCAAATGTCCAATCTAATTAAAGATCTTGCTGCCAAAATGTCTAAACTGGAGTTAGAAAATCGACTTTCTGTTAGACCCATTCAAAATGACGGAAATAGAAATCAAGCTCCTTTTAGGAGACCCTTTCAACCTCAACAAATTTTACAATGCCCAAGAAGAAATCTCGATGATCAGAATGTTCAGCCTCCTCTAAATAATTTTTCTAAAGAAAATTGGCAAGAACAAGAAGAGGAATATGAATACATACATCTAGTTAGGGAGACATCACAGCCAACTTGTTTGACTCTGTAAGTGATTGAAGATCAGTCTAGGATACATTCATTTTCATATGACGAAGATGCTCATATTTATGTTCAAAATGAGAAAAAGGAGTCTGAAAATTAAACAAGAACTTATAATTGGAGATCTAAAGCAAATGTTCAACAGCCCCAGCAAAAAAAATATTCTGAAAAACATGCCGCCAAACAAAAGGAAAAATTTAATGATAATCCTCCATCATGAGCCTTCCTCCAGTTAGGAAATCTGTTGTAGAAAATGAGGATTTGACCCCTCTAAATTTCAGTTTTGAGTCAAAACTAATTAACATCAAGATTTCGGTTCCACTCCTTGAACTGTTGAAAAAAACAGCCTACAAAGAATCATTTAAAAGGTTGTTACAACCATCTACTCTGGCTCCTGACTCAGTTAATATAGAGGATGAACATCCTACCATCTACTTGGGTAGCCATGTCCAAGATGAGAATGGTGATAATTCCCCACCTTTTTATCTTTCATTGAATACTCATAACAAGCTCATGCATAACTTCCTATTATATTCTGGAGCCTCTCACAATATAATGCCTAAGAAAGTTATGGATGAACTAGGAGTGGAAATCACTAAGAAATACCATGATATTTACGCATTCAACTCTAAAAGTGTCAAGTGTTTAGGAGTGATCAAATATTTGGTAATTTCCCTTACCCAGCTCCCCATGAAAAGTCCAGTAATGGACATAGCGTTTGCAGACATACCATATAGATGTGGAATGCTTCTTTCCATATCTTGGTCCAAAAAGTTGGGAGGCACCCTTCAAATGGATATGACCTACACAACTTTCCTAGTCTTTGGAGGAGAATTCAAGAGATTGTATAGGGAAACACAAATGGCTTATATCATAATTGATCAAAAAAAATCCCTCAAATCATCCTATATATGCAGAAGGGAAGGAGTTAGGGTCATCTATATTACACCTTGTTGCTGATGACAATAATTTTCAACCTAAAATCAGTAAAAAAACAAAATTTATAGGTCATAAATGAGCAGAATTTAGAAATAGGGCAGATCTGGAAATTATAGTTTGATGGAGCCTTATCACGGGAGGGATCAAGGGCTAGTGTAGTTCTTGTTTCTCCCACTCAGCAAGTAGTGACCCTATCATACAAATTACAATTTGTCACTAAAAACAACACTGCTAAGTATGAAGCCCTTGTTTTTGGTATGAAATCATCAAAAGATTTGGGAGTTGAACAATTGGTTGTTTTTGGTGATTCAGAATTGGTGGTACAGTAGGTGAGAGATAATTATCAAGTGAAAAATTAAAAATTAAAAAACTAAAGAAATGAAGTGTGGGATTTAATTGAATATTATTTTTTAGCATTCAATTTGAATTATGTTTCCAGAGAATAAAATGAAATAGCAGATTCACTGGCCATAGCTGCTAGTAATTTTAAGGTTCCTCTTGATGTTAAAGCAACATATGATGTCCAGATAAAAAACAGACCTTCCATTCCTGACAATATCAAATATTGGCAAGTATTTGAAGATGATAAAGAAATAAAAAATTCTTGGAATGTGTAGAGGAATTTTCAGATATTCAAATTGATAATGAGTAAGACACAGTTGAAATTCATAATAGCAAGCCCTTTAAAAATACTATAGCTGGAAAAGACATTATTGATCTAAAAAAAAACTTTATTCCTAAAGGCTTAGTTCCTTTATAGAGGTTTTTTAAAAATAATGATGCCTTTTTAAATCCTGATAGTAAGACAGATGGAGAGAATATAGTTGACTGCAATATTGGTACAGAAAATAAGCATATATTTTTTAAAGTTTCTAAATTTATTCTACAAGAAAATAGAACTAAATATGTCAATCTGCTAAAGCAATATGCAGACATTTTTGCATGGTCCTATAGTGATTTGAAGACATATGACAGAAGTATAATGGAACATAAAATTCCTCTCAAAACAGAAGAAAAACTTGTAGCACAGAAGATAAGACATATTAATACCATGTTACTCCCTATTATTGAAAAGGAAATCAGGAAGATGTGGGAAACCAAAATAATTCTACCCTTAAGATTTTCCAATTAGGTAGCTAATATAGTCCTGGTTCGAAAGAATAATGGTGAAATTAGAATTTGCGTTGATTTTCGCGATTTGAACTGGTGTTCGCTAAAGGATAATTATCCTTTACCCAAGATGGACATGTTTTGCAACAAGTAGTAGGCTCAAAGAGGTTGTCAATGATAGATGGTTTCTCGGGTATAATAAAATCTCAGTTGATAAACAAGACAAGGAGAAAATAACTTTCACTACACCCTAGGTAAAATTTATGTACAATAAGATGCCTTTCGGTTTAATGAATGTGGATGCAAAGTTTCAGTGAGAAATGGATATTGCCTTTGCAGGATAAAAGGACAGGTTTGTAATCATTTACTTGGATGACATAACAATCTTTTCAAAATCTGATGAGGATCATTTAAAACACCTGCAGCAAGTGTTTAATAAATGTCTAAAATTTTGTTTGTCTTTAAACCCAAAGAAATCATGCTTTGTTGTTCAAGAGGGTAAACTATTGGGGCACATAGTGACAAAAAATGGTATTTGTATTGACCCAGGGAGAGTTTAGGCTATACGGAAAATTGGTTTACCGAGAAATAATAAATAATTACAGTCATTCTTGGGTAAAATTAATTGTTTGAGGTGTTTTGTTCTAAAATTTGCAGAACTATTAAACACATAAATGTCTTATTGAAGAAATATTAAGAATTCATATGGCAATATGAATCAAAAAACTCTTTCATAGCAATCAAATCTTCCCTAACTAAAACCTCGGTCTTAATCAACCCTGATTTTGAGAAGGATTTTCTTACTTTTTCATATGCTTCTAAGGAAACTATTACAGCATTTTTACTACAAACGAACAAGGAAGGCTTGTGCCAAATATCGTTGTCAAGGATGTATTGTTGCAACCAGATATAGATGGCAGGAGGGGAAGATAGTTAACAAAAATTCTGGAATTTGACATTGAAATCAGACCTACCAAGTTGATAAAGGGACAAGGATTAGCCTGATTGATGGAAGAATCAAATTACAAAGCTCTAAATCTGAACATGGAGGTAGTTGAAGAAATAGATAAAGAAGGTACAACTAATTATCCTGAAATATATTATTGCAACTGGTATAAGGATATAGTGTACTTTTTATTAAATATTAGTTGTCCTCCATAAATGAAAAAATCAAAGAGAAGGGCTTTTAAACTTGAAGTTGTTAAGCATTTCATAATGGAAAACAATATTTATTGGAAAGATCCTGTAGGAGTTTTGTTGAGATGTGTAGATGAAGTTGAGTCACAAAAATTTATGTTAGAGATACATGCAGGGGTGTATGGTGGAAATTTATATAGGAAAGCTACCGCAAATAAAATTATAAGAGTTGGCTATTATTGGCCAACTCTTTTCTCTTATGTTTTTGCTAAAGTCAGGGCTTGCACTGAGTGTCAAAAATTTGCTGGTAAGCAAAAGCTACTCCCACTACCTCTCATTATCATTTCAGAAAATGCCCCTTTCCAGTAGTGGGGGTTAGAATTCATTGGTGAAATTCACTCGCCATCATCAGGACAACATATGTGTATTCTTATAGCCACAGACTATTTCACCAAGTGGATTGAGGCCATTCCAACTAGGAACGCCACTCACACGGTAATAATTAAATTTATGTTGGAAAATATTATGTCTAGATTTGGTTTCCCTCATAATTTGGTGACTAACAATGCAATGGCTTTTAAATCTTCCAAGATGAATAATTTCTATCATAAATATAATATTTACTTGACTCATTCTACACCTTATTACCCCCAAGGTAACGGGTTAGCCAAGTCATCAAACAAAAGCCTAGTAAGAATAATTAAGAAGATGATGCCAGCAAATAAAAGAAATTGGGACACTCAGCTATTTCATTCTTCTTAGGAAGACAAGGTGAGTAGCAAGAGATCAATTGGAGTTTCTCTCTTTCAACTTTTTTATGGTACTGATGTTGTGATGCCATTACAGTTGGCCCTTCCTGTTATGAAGTTTTTACAGGATTAAATTGATGATTCAAATCCCATCCAGAGAAGAATGTTGCAACTTATAGAAGCTCATCAAATTTATGAATCCCTGATGGAAAAAGCACATAAATACAAAACCAAAGTAAAAATTGTTTTTGAAAAAATGGCAAACCAACAGGTATTTCAAGAAAATGATTTGGTAATATGTTGGGATGTAAGAAGAGAAGACCATGGAAAACATGGTAAGTTCGAAAATGTTTGGTCCAAGCCATTCAAAATTGCTCAAGTTCTAGAAAATAACACATTTATGCTGAAGCGTTTATATGATAATCAATTTACTGGGGGTCTAGTAAATGGTCATTTTCTCAAAAGGTTTTTTGTTTGTTAAGTGAGTCACTCTTTCCATTGTAAATATTTGTAGTGTTGCTTAAATAAAACTCTATGCCCAATGGTATGTGTGTTTGTAAATAGATTCAATATTGATTTCATTCATTGAAAATTCAGTTCTTGTCATTAGTTTCTAAAATTATAAAATTGCTGAGAGTTTAAGGTATTGAATCTACGGTTCTTGAAGCCTCACGGGGAGGACTTCATCCCCAATAGGAGCCATAGTTAGCACTATATTTTTTCGAAGTTTTTTCATCATTCCATTTGTGTCTTTGATCCTCTTGTGTCCCCTTAGCCTCTGGTTAAAGGCCCTGGAGTGTTTAAAAGTGTGTCAAAATTTTTAATATTTTCAACAAAATCCAAAAAAAAATGAGTCCAATAGTTTGTTTTTGTGTCTTAGAGTAATTAGGGTAAAAATTAATCTTAAAAAGTCTTTAACTACCTTGAGTAGTTAAGGCCATCGATTCAGTTTGAGAGTATTATTTATCCATAATGATATCTTCTTAAATTTAATGATCCAAGGTTAAGCATAAAATTTCAGAAACATCTGCTATTTCCAGAATAACAGGAAATTGCTACCTTTTCTGAAAAGTAGCTATTTTCTCAGAACTTGTATAAGGAGCTGAAAATGCACTACTATTTTGGAACATTTGAAGGCCTACTAAACAAAAGGTGCTACTCTTTTGGAATGTAGCCATTGCTAGCTGGAGGTTCACTAAAAAAGGGGTTGGCTATTCTAACCGATAAGGTTAATTATTATAACACTACTCTTTAAAGGTGAAGCAATCCAAAATTGAAGTACGAGTATCAGTTAGTTAATTATTTGGTGGAGTGAGTTGGCACTTAAAATAAAATCATTCAATTTCGTGTCAGTTAACCTCACTGAAATCATGGGCATGCAAAGATTAGGGGTCTACATTCACCACTTCCCATAACTATTTTCTCTGAGAAAGCTATAGTTTGAGGGTATCTTCCAGCAATCAGTTAGGGCTTTGTGGCTTGTTTTTGTTCATTGTTTTACAAGTGTTCATTAACAATAGATTTGGCTGCTAGTAAAACGGAATGGGAAAAAGTGGTAAGGTAAAATGCTCAGAACCTATTAATACACGGTTTGTTGACCATCCTACAAAGGCACAATTTTAGGTAGTTGGATGGTATCATTTTTTGAAGAAATTCTCAGGGGAGAATTTTGTAGTTTCTCAAGCATTTGTCGAATCTTTTAATAGATAGAAGGTCAAGCTAGGGTATTTGACTTTAAAAATATCAAAATCCATCATAGCATGAGCTACCCATATGTTGGTTTCAGGTGAGTCATGGTATAAAAGAAAAACTTTATTTGTAGAGGATTTAAATGCATATATTAAATCTGAGCATGTAAATGTGAATTGGACCCCTACTATCCATATTTCCTATTTTAAGCCCGAATGGAAGGGATTTATCACCATTATTCAACGTTATATCACGTGCGAGGGTAGGTTCTCTATAATTCATCAGTATCAAATGAGATTTTTATCTCATATTTCGGGTTCTAGACCTATGAACCTCCCTTTCTTCCTTTACAAATCGTTGTTGAAAATGTCTCGGAAAATACAATGAACCCCAAATTATTCACTCCATAATCTTTATCATTGGGGGTTAATTAAAATTTTGGTCATGTATCATTTGAAGAAGAACATAACCACATGGAACAAGTTTCTAGCAGATGAGGGTTTCGGTAGTATTAATTCAAGGATAAAAGTGGGAAGGCCTTAAAAACCAAAGACCCTGGAGGAATAGTTGAACCCTACACATATATTGACCCCTTTACAAGATGACCAATCATATTCTCGAATCTCCATTAAGCAGGTAGACAAGAAGCTCAGCTAGAAGAGCTAGAGTTGAAGTTATTGTTCTTAGAACTATAATACAACTAGCAAGTAAGGTTTATACCATAAGGCTAGCTAAGGAACCACAAACCTTAGAGTATTTATGGCAAGAAATTTCAAGCAGATTTAAACAAAAGGCCACTCTAGTTGAAAATAATGTTATTTCTAAAGACAAAGAGGAAGTAGCTTCCTCTTCAAGAAATAAATGCAGAAGAAGACTGATTTTGTTAGAAGGATCTTCAGTTGAATCTAGTAGTGTGGAGAAGGTCACCCCTGAACCATTAGCACAAATCCCTGTTTCAGAAATTAGAAAAGAGAGTGAAGAAGTCAATGTGACTCCAGCGGCAGAGGAACCAACACTAGCTTAGGTTTATTCCTCTCTAATATCATTAGCTAAGGGAAAGAGGAAAGTTTCAGAGATTACAACAGAGAAGAGTTATCTGGGGAAGAAGAAGGCCTTCATACATTCCTAATCCATATATTCAAAGGCCTCATATGAGACCCAAAAATAAGCTTAGGCTAACTAGCAAGCTCATAGCTAATCCTGCTCTCAGAGATGAGATTATAAATATAGAGGAGAGTCGAGAAAGTGATTCAAGGAAGAATAAACAAGCATACAAGAGAAAACCAAATGGGAGGGTAAATAAGGCAGAAGCTCTTAGGTTGTTGGCTTCTGTGCTATATTCTTTATGATTGAATATCTAAAGCAAGGAAAATCTGAAGATCAATATCATTTTGGGCCTATCTACAAAGTTATTAGAAATTTCTACATTTTCAAAAAGGTAGTTCTTTGTTTTGGTCATAAGACGATAAAAGGACAGGTTTTTTTTGGTCTCAAGGGTTGATTGAGTTTATGTTGTTACAAAGATAATATTTTCCTCCTCCCAGCCAAGCGTTATCTAGTGAGTTGTCTTCCAGGTGTCATTTTCAGTTAGTACTTGTTGCACTTTATGTAGAGAAATATTTTCTAGAAATCAAGGAGCAGTTAGCCACCTCAGCTCAACAAGTTAGAATTTCATATTATCAAGTTCTATCTTCATGCTTTTGTAACCAAATATTGTACATCAAACTTCTTTTCTGTTAATTTATATAAACTTTAAATATGGTTTTCTATATTTAGAAAGTTTTAATAAATTTCCTACTATAGACTTGCACTTTTTATGGATCTTTAACATATTACCTTTTTGTATATATATTATGAAAAGCAATGAGGAAAAGGTTCGTTAGTTGTTCATCTCATTGCATTCTTAGTTGTGTGTTTTTTGAATTTATAATATCTAGATACACTCTTGAGGATTTATTAATGTTTTGATGTGTGTATTGTGAAATTTCCTTATGTGTTTCCATATCTTAGAATTTCATTTCCAGATTGTGATATACATATTTCATCTCATGTTTTTGTCAGTATTATGATATAGAAATACATGGTTATCTATCTTTATCAGTATTTTTTTACAAGCTTTCTTAAAAAGATCTGTATGGTAAGCCTATTCATAAGCCTTCCCTTTGACAGAAATATTTAAAATGTGTGATGAGATTCTTATAAGTATTTTAAAAGATTTATTTCATCAATATATTATAGGTTTGGAATCTTTTGTTTTCCTTTCATCTTAACAGTGGAATTCTATCCTATAGACCCATTATTCTTTTCATATTCTCCAAACCATTAGATTACAAACTTATCTTTGCTACCACATCAAACACTAGTACCCCCATATGTGTGAGTGTTTTATCTATTCAAAATCCTTTTTCCAGTGTGTGAGAGCTCCAACCACCTTCCAAAACCCAATCCAACTATAAGAAAATCCCTTGAGCTTAAGATATGTTGGGTTAGGCACTTGATACAATCAAGTGATGATTCCAATGCTAACAACATTCATATAATGCTTCTAGTTAACTATGAGGTCAAATTGACCAATAAATTTTCTGGCCAAACCTGGTCTCCAACCCTCAAGTCAAGCCTCAAATATTCCCCACAATGTGTCTTGATATGATCTACCCTAGGCTGAAATTCAGCATCCGAGAAACTGTCCAGATGCCTAGAAATTTAGCCTACCAAACTATCCATAAATTCAACCTGTGTATAATATTTTGCCTAGAAAATTTCCAAGAAACACATGTGCAAGCTAGAGAGAGAGATATTTTAATTATAAAGAGAGAGAGAAATATTATCTTCCTCCTTCTTTTTTTCCTTCTTTTCCTTCACTTGAATTCCCAAAAACTATATTTCTTGTAAGAGGTCAAATAGTGCCTTTGTGGAGGAGGTTGAATGCATTTATATAGTGTTTTTCCTTCACGAATGGGTGTGTCTCTTTATTGGGGCTGACTTGACTTGAGGGAGGGTCAACTTGACTATCTTGGAGCCAAAAATTCAAATTTCAAAATTTGAAATTTTCTCTTTCAAATCCAACATGAATAACATGTCTTCTAATAATTTTTTTCAAGGGATAAACAATCAAAATGGCATGGGAAAACATATTACAATTTTTTTATAAATTACAAGGGCTAAAATATAAATTATGAATACCTACCATAGCTACAAAAATTCATCACTCGATACATCTTCACCAACATGTCTAAGGAGCGCAAAGATATACATGTAGAGATTGGTGATAATAAAATGTATGTAGTAGAGGTAAGTGTTAAAATTGAGTTTAATATGGACTTAGGGGGCATCATGGAGGTGAACGAGGTGTTGTATGTACCAGGTTTGGAGAAGAATATCATTTCAGTTTCAGTCATAGAATATAGAGGACTATAAGTCAACTTCGTGGGAGGTGAAGTGGGTATTGGATAAAAAGGAGCATAACCCAAAAAGAGGTGAGTAATTGGGAGAATGGAGAAGAATATTTATATGTTGAGAGGATAGCAGTGAAGGATCTTATACATGAAAGTGAAAAACAATTTGATATTTGTCACAATAGGATGGGACACCTACATGACAAGGATCTTCTTATGCTACAAACAATGGTTACATGTTTTCTAGATATTGGGGTGGGGCAAGAAGCAATGTGTAAAGGGTGCGTGCTTAGTAAGCAGACCAAGGCCACATTTCCTCACAGTGAAACCAGGTCTAAGGGAGTGTTATATTTGGTGAAATCATACATTTTTGGTCCTATTTTGTTGATTTTGATCACAATGTATTTGTACTTTGTGATATTCGTAGATTATTTTTCTAGGAAGACTTGAATTTACTTCTTGAAGACCAAGGGAGAGGACTTTAGTCGATATAGAGAGTTCAAATCTCTTGTGGAGAACTAGAGGGAAATAATATTATGGTTTTGAGATTAGATAATGGGGGTGAGTATACCTCCAATGAGTTTGAGTATTTTTGTAGGGAAGAAAGTAGCAAGAAGGAGCTCACAATAGCTTAGAACCCTCAACAAAATGGGATAGTCAAGAGGAAGAATAGGAAAATAATGGAGATAGTGAGGGAAACTATTTATGACCAGGAATTGCTTATGTTTTCATGGGTAGAGGCCTCATGGGATATTGGAGGACATGAACCCTAAGTAGATGTTTACAGGACTAAAACTAGATGTAAGCCACTTGCGCATCTCCAGTAGTCCATTGTATTTCCACATTCCCACAGAGAAGAGGAAACAAAGGGAGCCCCTATTAGAGAAAGGGATATTTGTTGGTTACTGTGAGGTCTCAAATGACTACAAAATATACCTCCCAGGGAAATTAAAGGTGACATTCAGTTTTGATTTCAAATTCGAGGAGGAAAGGACCTTTAGGAGATCTCATGAGAGAGAGAGAGAGAGTAAGGGTAGAGAATCAAGAGCGAGAAGCTTTTAAGGATGAGAAGGGACCAACAACACTTGCAATAGGGACACAACCTATAGATATGGAGGAGGGGCAAGATGGTCCTTCAAAATATACCATGAGGTCAAGATGGGTCAAGTAAAACTTGAGATATGGTGAGGATCATGTCAATGCATCCGGTAGCACTTTTAAGAATAGTATACCTCCAATGATATTTTATAGTTACATGGCCTTGATCACCAGCATTAGTGATTCAAAGCCTTCTAATTTTGAGAATGTTTCATATGAACAAGTCTTGAGGGATTCCATGGTGGAGGATATAGCTACATCATGAGGAATGATGTGTGGGACACAGTGCCAAGGCTGAATGAAAAATCAATGGTCGCTTCTCGATGGATATATAAGATAAAGCATGTGGCTAATTGCAATGTTGAGAAGTACAAAGTGAAGTTCATGGCGAGAGGGTTCTCCCAATAGGAGGGAGTGGATTATGAGGATACATTCACACCTATCTCCAAATATTAATCCATCATAGTAGTTATTTCCATTACTTCAAATATGGGATGGAGGATACATCAAATGGACATGAATATTGCATTCCTCAATAGGGTGATTGAGGAGGAGGTGTATATTGAGCATAGTTAGGGATTTGAGGTGCATGGGAGGAAGTCTAATGTATGAAAATTAATTGATTCCCGTTATGGATTGAAGAAAGCTCCACACACATGGTATAACAAGATCAATGGATGTCTTCTTGGTTTTGGCTTTAGAAAGAGTGGGGAAGACCCCAACCTATTGTTAAAGCTTAGAGTTGTTTATTTTTTACTCTCCTTTTTTCCATATCATTTCACCTTTTTTTTCACTATTATATAACAATCTCAACATATTTAAGGTCAATTTCAACTCCTACAAAGGTATTAATCATCCATATTTAAATTATTTGTTCCTTAGTGAATTATAAAAAAATTATTCTTACAGTAATCGAATCATGAATATTCTCCAACTGATGTTTTTTCCCTTGCAGAATCCATTGTTAGATAGGTTGTAGCACTCTAGTGAAAGGAAAATTACTAACAAAAGGTCAAAATGGATCCCATATGGATAACCACCTACTGGCATCGCTTGGAAATCTATGCGGGATAAGAAATCTTGAGGTCAAAGGAAAAGTCAAACCTGGAAACTTCATGTAGCGATCAAACATAGGTAGCGAAGAAATAACAAACATCAAGCGAGCGAGACTGAAGATTGGATCACTTGTCAAGATTATAGATCGAAATATAATCTCCCATGACTTTATTTTTAATAGCAATTCATAAGGAGATTGAACTCTAAGTTTTATCGGTCTCATAAGTGTTGAAATTATTCATAGCATATCGGCTTAAAACTCTTTCAAGTCGTTTTACAATTTGTATAAATGTTGTAAGTGAGATAAGATATAGAAGGTTTTTATTACTAATTTTATAAATCATTTGTGGAGGAAACTAATTATACTCTTTTTTATAATATAAATCATTGTTTTTTTCAATGCGTGCATGAAGAGCCTTTGATCACTAATCAACTTGCGCTCATAGGAAGGCCCCCTGCAAGTTGTGAGGTCTTATTTACAGTTTTGTGTTGTTTCTAGTGTTATCATTTATTTCAAGGATATGTTTTCATTGTATTTACGTTTATGAATGTTTTCATTTGGTTGCAGACCACTCATAAATAGAAAACACTAAAAATAATTCACTTATTCAATGCATTTTCTTGTCAACACTTTTTTTTTTTATCAATCAATTCGATTTCTGAGATGTTAATGAAATACAATTTAGAGGCTAAATTATTAAGTTATGATTTTATATTTTGCAGGTAGAAACTATATTTCACTGTCATTTTCTTCCAAAGCTTTTAATATAGAATTTTCTTATTGCAAATTAGCATAAGATTTCCTTTCAGCAAAATAGTGCAGAATGAGCTCAATTATGCAACAGTAGAATTAAATTGTTTTCTTTCAAGTTTGATTTTCAAGAATTTCCTTTTGTGCAATTAGAATTAAGTTTGGTTTTCTGCAATTTAGATAGATCATCCATTTTGAAAGCTCAACTCAGTTAATTAGGACTTAACATAACTTTGTATTGAAAAAACATGTGCGTATTTATTCTCCAAATTGTATGAAAAGAAATTGTCCATCTTTAGAAATAGTTTCATTTTAAAATCACTTAATTTATATAAGAAATCCTAGGATATATAGTGCACATACATTTCACAAGTACACGAATCATGGTTGAAAATTAATGAATTAAATTAAATACAATTAATTTACCAAACATTTTTGTGTCGTTATCGGGGAAGTGTATATAGGATTTATTCTTGTACATCATTTAGGAGCTTTTTAATTTTAATAAAATTGAAAAATGATAAAAAAACATTTATGCATAGAGAAAGGGATTCTAGGGGTATATTTATAAGTAGAGGTATAAGTTCAATTCCAACATCACCACCCACTCGACCTAGACCTCATAGTGCCACACCATCCACTGAAACTCACATTCCATCATTTTCCGGTAGACATAGACTTCCTGAGGTGCATAGATATGAAATCCAACCTAGATATTCACCAAATTCCTCTAATAAAGTTGTAGTTAAAGATCCTACATCTCCAATAGAAGGAGTAATCTTTCTCTCTTCAACTGGAGAACAACTTCTAGGACAAGAACTAGAAGTCCCTAGTGAAGAAGAAGAATAAAGTTATCTTAATATTCCATTAGTAGAAGAACCAGATGAGGAAATAGATAACCCAATTATAGAAACCTATGTTAGATGTGAGGAATCTACAATGGTAGAGGAAGGAGAAGGAGAATTACATAATGTAAATGGTGAATTAATATTGGAGGTGGAAGAGGCATAGGAGGAAATAGAGGAGGAGGTGGAGGAATAGTTGGTAGAGGAGATCCATAGCCTTTTGGATTTCCAATATTTGATGAAGATACCATAGCCACAATGAATAACATCTCACCCTCCATCCTCCCTAATTTCCAGGGATTAAGACATGAGGGCCCTGAAACATTTTTTTTGAGTTTGAAGTCCTGTGTAGAACTTATGACTAATTACTTGATTCTAAAAAATTAAAATTGTTTCTATCCACTCTTAACGATGGAGCACTTAAATGGTTTTAGGGATTAGGAACACATACTATTAGAACATGGGAAGAAATCAAAAGTGTGTTCTTAGAAAAATATAAGGATTATTGTATTCCCCATAACCTTAAGGATGAAGTCTTTAAAATGATGCAAAAAGAGGATGAAAATCTTGAAGACTTTGTTGAAATATTTTCCTATAATGTTAAAAGGGCTAAGATGCATAATTTAGATTATGAAACTTTGAAAGCTCTTTTGCTAAAATATATTAGAGATGAGTGGAATGATCTCCTCAATTTAATGAGAAGAGGATATTGTTTTCATCTTTCATTTAGAGAAATTTGTGAACTATGTACACATATTTCAAGGGGTAAGGCTAGAATTAGGAAAAATCTAAGAGATCTTGTTATGACCAGAATTAATAAATCTACAATTGGGACAATGAGTAGAGCTGAAATAGAAAATTTGCTTGATAATTTCAAAACATATATTCTAAGTAGTCTTAGTGAACAATTAGATACCCTTAAAATAAAAAAATAATTAAAAGGCCAAAAATGTTGCATTATCTATATTTTGTCCCCAATGTATGAAGAAGCATGCCTTGAGAGAATGTCCCCTTGATAGTGTAGAAATTTTTGTCATATGTGCTGAAAATCATAATACTAAGGAGTGCCCTTTGATACTTGGTATTAAAGTTGTCTTTCAAGATGAAGTTGGGTCAAGCCAAGCTGAATCTCTTTGTTTTGTTGTTAAAATACCATGGAAAAATCCACAGCCAAATATGACTCAAGGTTTTAATACTCAATCATATGCATAGCCATAGAATAATTGGATTGCACCTATGCCTTGGCAACCTTGGCCTACGCAATCTAAAAATACATCTTGGGAACAAGGTAGGAAAAATCCTTATGGAAAATATCCTCAATTCAAACAACCCTATCCTTCTTTTCCACCACAATATTTTCCTCCTCAACCCACTCGATCTTCTGAATTTCAAAATCCAAACCAAAAACTTTCATTACCATTTCCCCAAAAGAAAAATCAATTTCCTTCTCAACCACTTCCTAACCCAAATAATAAAAATCAACAAGTTGTTTATAATGATGAAGGAAAAAAATTTCAAGCTTGTATGATAACACCACTAGATCTAAATGATGTCAAACTTACTATCTCGTAGAGTTTTGCAAAAGAATTCACCAACAATTATCATCCAAGAATCTAAAGAGGATGAGATTCATGTTATTCAAGGAAGTATTCCTCTAAGGGAATATGTTCCTATATAATCAAATTATGAACGTATAAAACAAGATCCTACATTTCCTCTAGTGGAACAACCTTTTATTTCTTTACAAGATCCACCTTTTCCCAAAAGACTTGAAATAGATAAACGAATAGAAAGAAAAATTATTTTACCAAATTATGACATGTTAGATTAAATTAAGTATGTTTGCATTAACATTTACTTCAATCTATAAAGGAAATACCAATATTTTCAAAAACCATTAAGGATCTATGTATTAGAAAACTAGGAAGAAAAAGAAAGGATTAAAAAGATTCAATTGGTAGGAAAAATGTTGATATTATGACGGGGAAAACTATTGTCCAACAATATTTAGATCTAGGAAGCCTCATTGTAAAAATCATCATCAATGGTATTGAGATACCAAACAATTTAATTGATATAGGAGCATCCATTAATATTATGAGTAAACAAGCCATGGAGCAACTCAAACTTCCAAATATTCAATATACTCCAGCATTATTACAATTAGCATATAGATATGTTATTAAACCGGATGGAGTATTATAAGATGTGATTGTTTCTCTAGATTCTTGGGAATATCCTATAGACTTCATGATTTTAACTCCCAAGAACAACTTAGGAGGCCATCCATTGATCTTAGACATACCTTGGATAGTTACAATTGATGCATTCATAAGTTGTAGATCAGAATATATGTATAAATATGATGGAAATTCCACTAAGAAAATCATGTATAGTATCCTCCTGAAAAAACTATAACCGAAGTAGAAATTGAAATATGGATAGATGATGATAATGAAGACTTTGATAATATGCAATCAGTTTATACATTTTCGCAAGTAGATGAAGAAAATCAATTGATAAATTTGATGAATAATAATTATTCTTCTTCTTACTGTGAGAAAAATCAAAGTTTTCAAGAACAATGTAACATTGAATATTTAACATCACATAAAATTGCTTTACATTCTATGGAGAAATTTGGAAATTCTCAAGTAGAAATGTTTCCAGGTAAAATATTATATATTAACAATAACCTGGAAGAACTTAGAAAAGAGAAATTTAATAATCATGTTACAGAAACATTATTCTTCTTATGCATGTGAATATACCGATATGAAGGGAATTGATCCTAAAACTTGTATGCATCATATTTATATTCAATAAAATGTCAAACTAGTCAAACAACACTGAAGGAGAATGAATCCAAATCTAAGGGAAATTGTTAAGGAGGAATTACAAAAATTGTTGAATGTGAATTTCATTTATCCAATATCAAATAGTCAATGGGTGTCACCTCTAGTGATTTTTCTAGAGAAGAATGGGAAATGGAGAGTATGTATTGATTAGAGAGAATTAAACAAAGCCACTTTGAAATATAATTTTCCACTACCCTTTATAGATCTAGTATTAGATACCTTGGCAGGAAAGAAGTATTTTTCATTTTTAGATGGTTTTAGTGGATACAATAAAATCCAACTGGCACAAGAAGATCAAGAAAAAAATATGTTTACGTGTCCTTGGGGAACATGTGCCTATAGGGTACTTCCCTTCGGGTTATGTAATTCACCTGCCACATTTTAGAGAGCAGTCTTAGGTATCTTTTCTGATCTAATTCATGATTGTGTGGAAGTATACATGGATGATTTTACTATGTATGGAGATAATTTCAAAGAAGATATGGAAAATTTAGAAGAATTTCTAATTGAATGTGAAGAATCAAACCTTTCATTAAGCCATGAAATGTTGAAATGGCACCCAAGGGTGCTTCCGATTTAATTTTCCCTTAATTAAATTGGAAGAGAAATTGCAATTTCATCTCATGACAACTTCTATTAGTTAACTGAATTAGGAAGACTTAGTTAACTTAGTAAATTAGAATTGAGGCTCAGAGATGAGGCGTGTATAATTCTCCCATGATTATAGTGGGTCCATTTACAGTTATTTGTGAGTTTTAATTAGTTAACTCAATTAATTGAGTTAAAATCTGTTTAACTAGTTCTAACTAAGAGATGAGCTAGTGATAGGTCCAGTGAATTAAATGTGATTTAATTCAAAAGTAGTGATCAATTAGTTAACTGATAATTTTCTATAAATAGTTATTGCATGTCAGTGCTATGGAAGGCCTAGTTGAGATTGATGTTAAATGGGAGATAACTATCAGTTGTATAATTATAAAATTGTATAGGTCATGCATGAATTCATCAAGATGCCTTGAAGGAATTGCACAATCAATTTTTGTGAATTTCCTTATTAATAGGGACATAATTCCTCCAGGAATTTGTAAGCAAGGATGGTTAGAAAGAGGCTGAGAATTGGTTAAGTATTGGACCGATTTTTTCTATATCAGAGTGAGATAGTCGACATAGTGCGTAGGTTTCTCAGTGAGGAAAATAAAATTGTATTGTGTAATGGTCTTGAGTTTATGAAATATGAAGAGAGTGTGGTTTTGAGCAGTTGATTTACCCATATACATATTGTGTTGTGTGATTGATAATTTCTTTCTCTTACTTGTTATGTGATTGTGTGATCGAAATTGGTTTCCGCAATTTGTAGAAGGATTCAATATTTTTTTATAGTATATTACAAGATCAGTTGAATCCCTTTGGATAATTTCCACATGGTATCAGAGCAGGATTCACAGTAGAAGAGAAGGACTAGAGTTTGTTTTCAATAGGTACATCGAATTTACAGATTTATTCTTCAGGACCAGCAGCAGATCAAGATGTCTTTCAATGGCTTGAGACTCGAATATGCCCTTGAGGAAAATTTGAATTACATATCTTGGAAGGACAAGTTGGAGGCAGTGCTAGAGGAAAACGGACTAAAGGCATTCATAGACAGTGATATTCCCTAGGTCACAGCAGCAGATGCTCAACTTCTTGATGCATGGAAGAAGAATGTAGCAAATGCGGAAGGATCTTGTTAGAAGAAGTTTAAGATCATATTGTCTCAAATATCCATGGAAAGGAAACTTCGTATGCTAGGTTGAAGGCCTTGAAATATCTATTTTAGAATAGCAATGACCACAGGAAGTTGGCATTGAAATACAAGCTCATAAATATCAAGATGGAGAAGTGCAACATGATCCAAAAATACTTGAAAAAGTTCACTCAATGTCGATATGAGCTTGGAAGTGTTGGGGTAATAGTTTCCCAGGATGATTTGGTGAGCCGAGAACTTCTATGCCTTCCTAAGAGCTATCATACTATACCAGGACTCTATGAATGGGAGGGAGAAGCTACCAAAGTGGGAGCGATTGTGGTCCTACTTGGTACAAGAAGAGATTTGGCAGAGCACCACAGATGGATCCTCATCAAAGACTAATGATGAGGAGAGTGGTGATTTGGATATAAATATGAAGAAAGGGAAAGGGAAGGCATCTTATTCCAAATTAGAGTCTGGAAAGGCAGGAAAGAAGCGAGACTTGTCAAAGGTAAAAAGAAATCACTATCATGAGCTTGGACACTATTTTAAAAATTGTCAGCACAAGAAGACCAACAGAAGGCCTCGGGAGGAGAATCAGGTGAGGCACTTGAATCACAGTTTGAGTTGGATTTCACTCTCAATGCATGCATGGTGTCATCGATTTTGGGTTTTTTGTGGTACTTATATAGTGGAGCTTCGTTCCATATGACCCACAACAAATAATTATTCAATAGCTTGGAGGAGAAGGATCTCCAGATGCACATCAATATGGGAAATGACGGGAGGTATAGTGCTACCAGTGTAAGTACTAAGGGAGTTAGGTAATCCACTGACATTAAAATATTTCATGTATGTTCTTGGTTTAAAGAATAATTTGGTTGTTGTTTCTATGTTGGAATATCATGGCTATGATGTGATATTCAGTGAAGGAAAGGTGTTCCTTCATCACAAAGCCACTGGACAAGTGAAAAAAATTGGGGTTTGAGTAAAGAACCTCTAAAAATTGGGTGTAGAAGATTTTGTTTCCTTGAGCACAAAATCAGAGACGGTAGAGAGTTGATACATCAGTGACTTATGGCACAGGAGATTGGGCCATATACACCATGGCGCTTTGAATATCATGATGCATATTTCTATAGGACTTCCAAAGGGTGCAGTTGCATAGAGAAATACATGTAAAGGGTGTACATTGATGAAGTATACCAAAGCCACCTTTCACGATAAGGAAATCTAAGAAAAGACGTTCCTTGAGAGAGTTCACTCAGACATGTGTGGATCATTCTTGACATCTTTCACAACAAAACATAGGTGTTATGTGATTTTTGTTGATGATTTTTCAATAAAGTGTTGGATTTTCTTCATGCAGAAGAAAGGTCAAACATTCTTCAATTTTTGTGAGTTAAAGGCACTTTATGTAAAAGATACAAGGAAGAAGGTGAAGGCTTTAGGGAGCGAAAATGGTGGAGAATATATCTCTATCGAATTCAAGAAATTTTGTGCTTCAGAAGAAATTCAAAGAGAATTGATAGCACCTCATAACCCATAGCATAATGGGGTTGTAGAAATAAAGAACAGAAATATTGTGGGAGCAGCACAATCTATGTTGCATGATCAGGGCCTATCATTGCATCTATGGATGGAAGCATGCAATACAATAGTATTTGTGTAGAACATAAGTCCTCATTGAATAATTGGGATGATTACACCGAAGGAAGTGTTTTCAGGGAAGAGACAAGATGTGTTGTATTTTAAAATTTTTGGTTCATCTTTTTATTTCCATGTAACCAAATATTTTAGGAAGAAGCTAGAGCCAACAATATATCTGTGGATATTTTTTGGGTAGACTGATACATCTCACAAATATCGAGTGTAGTTTCCAACACACAGGATGACAGTGGTAAAAAGAGATGTGAAATTAGATGAAGAAAAGGCCATGTGAATTTCCCTTGAGAGGGAGCTTCAGTTGCATGCAGTTGAGGAGCTATTGGCTCCAAAATAAGAAACTTAGGATGTGGAGTAGCCAAAAGCAAAGGAAAAGAGAGTAGAATAACCCACTCATGTAGGGCCATCCACTAGATATGGAAGGAAGTTCACTAGATAGGATGACAAATTGTTGCTAGAGAGAGAATGTGGGAGCACCCACATCACAACGCAGGTAGAGAAGGTCCCTAGATCAGTACACTAGATACATGGCTCTTATGAGAAAAGGTATAGAGATAGAACCATCGTCTTTCGAGGAAGCAGTGCAGCAGCCAGTTTGGGTTGATGCCATGGTTGAGGAGTATGACTCCATTATCAGAAACAATGCATGGGAATTTGTCACAAAACTAGAGGGGAAGTCAGTTGTAGGATCCAGGTGGGTCTAAAAGGTGAAGCAGGTAGTAGATCGGAGTGTGTAGAAGCAAAAGGCTAGATCTGTGGCTAGAGGATTCTCTCAGTTGGAGGGGATTGACTATGATGAGACTTTTGCACCAGTCACAAGGTGCTCATCTTTCGGATCCATCCTTGCACTCTCAGCGCAGATGGGATATAAAATACATCAAATGGATGTAAAGGTAGCCTTCCTCAATGGAGTGATTGAGGAATAGGTGTATATTGAGCAGCCAAAAGGTTTTGAGGCCTTAGACAGGGATTCGCGTGTGTGTAGACCCAAGAGAGCACTACATGGGATGAAGCAAGCACCTTGTGCTTGGTACACTAGGATTGATAATTATTTCACTGGGTTGGGCTTCACCGAGAGTGAAGAAGATGTGAACCTAGATGATAAGATTTTGATTATTTTACTTTATGTTGATGATATGAAACTAACAGGTGATGAGAATATAATTAAGTATTGCAAAGAGGATCTTGCAAGAGAATTTGAGATGAAGGATATGGGGCTCTTTCACTATTTCCTTGGATTGTTAATATGGAAAAGAGACGGGGAGATATTTATATCTCAGGGAAATTATTCCAACGAGATCCTTAGGAAGTTCCACATGGAGGGCAACAAACCCATGGAGACTCCTCTAGCAAGAAACTGGACGAAAGAGTATGCTACTTTAGGCAAAGGAGTGGATGCTACTGTTTACACACAGATTGTGGGTCTATTTATGTATTTGATGAAAACTCAACCATAAATATGATACGTAGTTAACCAACTTAGTCAAGTTATGATTAAGTATACAAAGCCCTTTTGGGAGGCAGGAAAGCATGTGTTAAGATACCTCGGAGGCACTACAGAGTATGGGCTATGGTACAAATGGATAGAGGGAGTGAAGCTTCAAGGCTTCACCAATGAAGATTGGGTTGTTGAAGTTTGCAACAAGAAACAGTGAAATTGGCATCCGGAAACAACTTCCTTGATCCTAATGAAAATTAAGCACCTACACTAGGTGGGGCCCATACAGGCTATTTTTAGGTGGATGTCTATTTATATATGCATGAGAAAAATCTATTTATAGATATATGTGCATGTCTATTTATAGATTGCATGTATATTTATAGATGTGTGTTGACTATTATTATCCCTTAATAATAGTTGGACAATAAAAAATAATCTATTATCAATGAGCACTTGGAAATAGTTAACTGAAGTGGAAAATGAGTTAGCTATAGGAATTTCGAGTTAATAGGTTGGTTGGTGGGACATGCAAGTGGAATTAGTTGTAACTGAGTGATTCGAAGTTGTAACAGAGTTGGAAGTGTAGTTATGAAAGTTGTAAAGTAGTTCAACTCAGTTAAGTGAGTTAAACTCAGAAGTGTTAGTTGTAACTGAAGATACACTAGTGAGAGATCAAGTGAATTAATTATTAATTAATTCACAATTAGTTTCCTCACATGCAACTGAATATTTACTACTATTAACTGCATGCATGTCAAATCCAATGGAGACCTAGTTGGGATGTAGGCTAAAGGGACAATTGACTATCAGTTGTGACATTATTGATTGCACACATGCAACCACACACACATTGGATGTGCCTATGAGGATTGCATAGTCTCAGTAGGAAAGAATCAATCATTCAGGGGTTCTTTACCATCATAGATTGCGCAGTAGAGGCAAATTGTTTGGAGACAGTAAATTAGCTAAGGAACTTGCCAATTTTTGTATGACAGTATGAGACAGTTAGTGATTGTACTAAGAGCTCTTGGATTGGAGCTTTGTATGTAATTATTTCATGATCCATGATATAATACATAATAGAATATAGTGGGGTTTTTAGCTTTATGATTTCCCTACATTACCTGTGTTATGTGTGATTGATCTTTCTTCATGATATTGTGATTGACGATTGTTGTTCAAACTCCAAAAAAGATTTTGTAGAAGCAATTATGTATTTAATAGTAGCATATTATTGTTAGATCAGGAGAATCTAGGAAATACATATTTTTTATTAAATTTATACATGCTATCGGTGCATAGGAAATTGCAATAGTGAAGAAGGAGCTGAGTTTGTTGGTGGAAAGAATTCAAATTTGCAGAAAGTCTTTCTTGGAGCTATAGTTGATTCAAGATCAAAATGGCTTTCAATGGATTGAGGTTAGAGTATGCACTCGAGGGCAGCTTGAACTACATATCTTGGAAGGACAATATGGAGGTGGTACTCGAAGACAGTGGCTTGAAGGAATTCATTGAAAAAGATTTTCTTAAGCTAGATGTTACAGATGCTGCCAAATGGCGAAATAAAGTGGCAAAGGCGAGGAGGATCCTGTTGGAGGGAGTATGATACCACATTTTCTCAAGCCTCCATGGGAAATCCACACCATATTCTATGTGGAAGACTTTGAAAGATCTATTCCAAAGTAGAAACGACCATAGGAAATTGGCGCTCAAAGATAAACTTAGGAAGATCAAGATGGAAAAGAACGACAATATTCTGGTATACTTAACAAAGTTTTTCCAATGTCGAGATGAGCTTGGGAGTGTAGGAATAACTGTTGCTGATGATGATTTGGTGAGTTTGGCTCTCCTAGGACTTCCTAAGAGTTGGCATAGTTATGAAGACTCTGTCAACGGACGGGAAAAATTGCCTCATTGGGAACGACTGTGGTCGGCTCTGGTGTAGGAGGAGTTCAGGTGGAACACCAGAGATGTCTCTTCATCAAAGCATGATGATGAAGAGGATTGTGATTTGGCTACCAAGTTGAATAAGGGGAATGGAATGAAATTCCATTCTAAATCTGAGGCCGGTGAAGATGGCAAGGAGCACAACATGTCCAAAGTGAAGTGTTTTCACTGTCACGAGCATGGACATATTGCCACAAATTGTCCACAAAAGAAGAAGAACAAGATGGTTGTTGGAGCTACAGTTGGTGAGGCCCTTGCCTTACAATTTGAGCTTGAATTCTCACTTATCGCATGCATGGTGTCAAGTGCAATGAGTTTGATGTGGTACTTGGATAGTGGTGCATCTTTCCACATGACAGGAGACAATGAAATTTTCAGTAGCTTGGAGGAGAAGGACCTCCAGATGCATTTCGAAATGGGTGATGATAAAAGGTATAACACTACCAGGATTGGTACTGTTGCTTTCAAAAGGAAGTCAGGTAAACCCTTCTTTTTAAAAGATGTAATGCATATACCAGCCTTAATGAAAAATTTAGTTTCAGTTGCAATGTTGGAAGATAAAGGCTATGATGTGGTCTTTAGTGAAGGTAAATCCTTCCTTCGGAATAAATCAACAAAGAAAGTCAAGAAGATTGGTATTCGTGTGAAGAATATTTATAGACTTGATGTAGATGTGATTTCTATAGAGCTTCCAACCATGGGGAAGTGTGAGAAAGCCATGCAATTGACCCTTTAGAGGGACTTGGATTTTCATGCAGGTAAGAGTGAACCTCAGGATGTGGAGCAGCCACAAGATGAGGATGATGGAGTGGGAACAACCACTCATGCAAAGAAATTTTGAGCCAGATGGGCAGAGGGATTGCATGCAGCTATACCACTAGGTGACAGGTGGGGCGACATGCATGGATAATACCAAGAAGAAATTTTTGGGTAGGAATCACTGAGATGGTGTGGATCTCATGAATCAAACCTGGCTATGAGGAGCCCATAGAGAAACAGTAGCAAGATTAGTTGGATTGATGCAGTCATATGTCGTGAGGATGTGAAATCAAAGTGATAGTGTCAGATACTAGAGCGTAGATCAGAGTTGGCAGCAAGTGCAGAGTGCATGGATGTAGGTGTCAGCAGTGCAGTGGTTCCTGAAGACATGTGCAGTAGCTAGCAGAAGTCAGAAGAATTTGATGACAGATGCATTATATTGATTCAGTTGTTTGGAGGATATTCAGTTTCAAAAGTGTTGCATGCAAAGGTTGCATGTGTGAGAAACACTAGAGAAGTGTTGCATGGAAAGGTTGCATGGCGCATGCATGGAGTTGCATGTCACATGCAAGGACATTCCTTTCTTGTTGAGAGGGAGTTTTGAATTTTTCAACAAGAAAAATTGAAATTGGCATCCGGAAACAACATCCTTAATCCTAGTGAAAATTAAGCACCTACAATATATGGGGCCCACACAGGCTATTTTTAGGTGGATGTGTATTTATAGATGCATGAGAAAATTCTATTTATATATGCTTGTATATTTATAGATGTATGGTGCATGTCTATTTATAGATGCATGTCGACTATTATTATCCCTTAATAATAGTTGGACAATAAACAATAATTTATTCTCAATGAGCATTTGGAAATAGTTAACTGAAGTGGAAAATTAGTTAGCTATAGGAATTTCGAGTTAAGAGGTTGGTTGGTGGGACATGCAAGCGAACTTAGTTGTAACTTACTGATTTGAAGTTGTAACAGAGTTGGAAGCGCAGATATGAAAGTTGTAAAGTAGTTTAACTCAGTTAAGTGAGTTAAAATCAGTTGTGCTAGCTCTAATTGAAGATACACTAGTGAGATATCAAGTGAATTAATTATTAACTAATACAAAATCAGTGGCCTCACATGCAACTGAAGATTTACTACTATTAACTGCATGCATGTCGGATCCAGTGGAGACCCAGTTGAGATGTAGGTGAGAGGGAAAGTTGACTATCAGTTGTGACATTATCGGTTGCACACATGCAAGCACACACACATTGGATGTGCCTATGAGGATTACACAGTCAAGTCAGGCATGAATCAATAATTTAGGAGTTATTTACCATCAAGGATTACACAGTAGAGGTAGGTTGTTTGGAGACAATAATTGGCTAAGGAACTTGCCAATTTTTGTATGACAGTGTGAGACAATTAGTGATTGTACTGAGAGATTTGTATGAAATTGTTTCATGATCCATGATATAATTCATAATAGAATATAGTGGGGTTTTTAGCTTTATTCTTTCCCGATAAATTATATGTGTTATGTGTGATTGATCTTTCTTCATGATATTGTGATTAGCGATTATTGTTCAAATTACGCAAAGATTTTGTAGAAGCGATTATGTATTTAACAGTAGCATATTATTTTTATATTAGGAGAATCCAGACAATACATATTTTGTATTAAATTTCTACATGGGTAGGGATTCCATCTGACAGGAAGATCACATCAAGGGGCATCTTCAACATAAGATCAACAACAATTTCCTAGTATAGAAGGAAGCAGATATCAGTTGCACTTAGTTCAGCAGAGGCAGAGTACATGGCGGCTAGTTAGGCAACACGTGAGGCCATCTGGATGAGGAAGATGCTTGTTGGTTTGTTTGGTCAACAGATGGATCTAACTATGATACATTGTGATAACCATAGTTTCATCAAACTCTCGATTAATCTAGTTTCTCAAGACATGTCCATTCATTCTGGTATATGGTATCACCATCTTAGATATTATGTGTAAAGGCAGATTATTTCATTAGATTACACTCCCACTGAGGAACAAGATGCAGACATCTTGACGAAGGCACTAGCAAGAAAAAAATTTGAGTTTCATAGAGACAGGATTGGGATAGCATATAATCCCTTTCTTGTTGAGAGGGAGTGTTGAAATGACACCAAGAAATGGCACCCAAGGGGGCTTCTAATTTAATTTTCCCTTAATTATATTGGAAGATAAATTGTAATTTCATCTCATGACAACCTGTATTAGTTAAATGAGTCAAGAAGACTTAGTTATCTTAGTAAATTCAAGTTGAGGTTTAGAGAGGAGGCATGTAAAGTTCTCCCACTATTTTAGGGGGTCCAATTACAGTTATTTGTGGGATGTAATTAGTTAACTCAATTAATTGAGTTAAAATCAATTTAACTAGTTCTAATTGAGAGATGAGCTAGTGATAGGTCTAGTGAATTAAATTTTATTTAATTCAAAAGTAGCAATCAATAAGTTAATTGATAATTTGCTATAAATAGTTGTTGCATGTCAGTTTAAAGGAAGCCCCAGTTAAGATTGAGGTAAAAGGGAAGATAAATATCAGTTGTATAATTAGAAAATTGTATAGGGCATGCATGAGGTGATCAGGATGCCTTGAATGAATTTTGCGATAAATTCTTTGGAATTTCCTTATTAATATGGAAATAATTCCTCTATGAATGTGTACGCATGGCTGGTGAGATAGAGGCTAAGAATTGGTTATGTATTGGACCAATTTTTCCTATATCAGAGTGAGACAGGTAGCAGAGTGCAGAGGTTTCTCAGTGAGGGAAATATCATTGTATTATTTCATGGTCTTGACTTTATGCAATATAAATATAGTGAGGTTTTGAGCAGTTTATTTCCCCATATACATCTTGTGTTGTGCGATTGATCATTTCTTTCTCTTACTTGTTATGTCATTGTGCGATCGAAACTGGTTTCCGCAATTTGTAGAAGGATTCAAAAATTTATTTTAGTACATTAAAACATAAGTTGAATTGCTTTGGATAATTTCTACATGAAAAATGTTTTCTAATGTTCAACGAAGGGATTGTTTTAGGTCACCACATTTCAGGAAATGGAATTAAGGTGGACACATCTAAGGTAGAAGTTATTTATAAAAATGAAATTCATCTTTGTCAAAAAGATGTTAGAAGTTTTCTCAGATTTACAAGATAATATAGGAGGTTCATAGAAAACTTCACAAAAATAGCCTCTCCAATTTTCAAACTTCTCACAAAAGATTGTGAATTTGCATGGAACTCTGATTTTCAAAAAGAATTGAAAATTTGAAACAAAGAATCACTAAAGCACCAATTCTAAGAGGACCTAATTTGTCTCTCCCTTTCCACATATCTACTGATGCTTCAAATACAGCTTTAGGAGCTATATTTAGAAAAAATTATTTAACTCATTATGTCATTTATTATATTAGTAGAAATTTGAATCCAATAGAGTCAAATTATACTGTAACTGAAAAGGATTTTTTACTAGTTGTACATGCCATTAACAAATTTCGTCATTAGATTACTGGTTATGAAACTTGTATTCATACAAATAATTATTCTAATAGATATCTAATGAACAAGCCAATTACTAATGGAAGAACTACAATATGCTTGTTATTATTATAGTAATTCAACATTACTATTATTGATAGACCAAGGAAAGAAAATACTGTTGTTGATTTCCTTTCAAGAATACAAAATAATAATGTTGATGTTCCTATAAATGATCATTTTCCTGATCAGTATATTTTTGCAGTATCTACTAAATTGCCTTGGTTTGCAAATATTGTCAATTATTTAGCTACAGGAAAATTTCCACCATAATTGTCAGCAAGAGAAAATAAAAAAGTTATCAAAACTAGTGAATCCTATTATTGGATAGATGGAGAATTATACAAAACTGGATATGTTTTGGTCATTTGAAGATGTGTTCGAGAAGATGAAGTACCAGAAATTCTAAAAGCTTGCCACGATGAACCATGTGGAGGGAATTTTGCTGATAAAATAACTGCATACAAAATACTTATTTTGGGATATTATTGGTCGTCTATTTTCAAATATGCCAAGGAATATCTCAAAATGATGGCCCTCTAGATCAAATTCTTACAAACAGAATGAGGTTATGCTTCTAACACTGTTACCGATGAAATAGGTAACCGCACGGTTACCTACTTTTTTTTTGTAGCATAAAAAGCACCCGATTTTGAAAAGTGGTGATGCAGAATCACCCTTTTTTTTTGTGCACATTTTTGACACTCTAATATTTTTATTTATGAAGTATGAATATTTTATTTTAAATGTTAGTGATTTTCATGCTAATTTTGAAATGTATTGATGCAGCATCAACTTTTTTTTTAGAGCAGTGATTTTCATGCTAATTTTGAAACGTATTGATGAAGCATAAAAAAAACAAAATTAACTCGTAAAAATAAAAAATTTAAACAAAAATAAATAAATAAAAAACAAAAATATTCGAAAATTATATCAAAAGAAATGACAAAATTTGAAAAAAAAACGCATAATTTAAAGAAAAAAACAAAAATTAACCAAAAAAATTAAAAAATAAATAAATAAAGAATTCTAAGTTATTAAAAAAAAACCATATAATTAAAAAAATAAATAAATAAAATAAAATAAAATAAATAGAAAATTTAAAAATAATTTAAATTACAAAATTAAAATTTAGATAAAAAAAAATAAAATACAAAAAAGAAAAAATTAAATTTTAAATTTTAAATTAAAATAATAATAATAATAAGAAAATAAAAAATACAAATTTTAAAATTAACAAAAAAAACAAATTAAAAAAAAAAAAAAAAATTTAAAATTGAAAAAGAAAATTAAAATAAAAGAATTAAAAAAAAAAAAAACTATCATTAAAAAAAAAATGAAAAAAACCACATGCAAATAATTAAAAAACAAATATCCATAAATTTATTCTCTTTTTTTTAAATGAAACAATTTTAAAAATTTTAAAAATGAAAAACTAAATAAACTAGAGGATTAAAAAAAAAAAATTAATTAAATCAAAATTTAATAAATTTAATAAATAAATTTTAAATTTTAAAAAATAATTAATCTAAAATATTAAATTTAAAAAAAAAAAAAAAAAAAAAAAAAAAAAAAAAAAAAAATTGAATTTTAAAAAAAAAAATCATTTAAAAAAAAAATTAAAAAATAAAAATTAAAAAAAATAAAATAAAATTAAAAAAAAGAATTTTTTGATCGTGGTGGTGCGCCAATCAGCGTCCAGCCCAGGTGGCGGCAGAGACCGGCCGCTTGGCAGGCGGCGAGGCTGCATGCAAGCCCCTGCCCGTCCAGCAGTCGGCCTCCGCTGCCACCTGGGTGGGAGGTCGGAATCCCGCCCAACGGTCAGCCTCCGCCGCCACCTAGGCGGGAGGCCGATTCTGAAAATCGGCCTCCCGCGACGCGAGGCTGATTCTGGGAATTGCCCTCCCGCAACGCGAGGCCGATTCCGAGAATCTGCCTCGCGCAATCGGCCTCCCGCTGCGGGAGGGCAATTCTCGGAATCGGCCTCGCATCGCAAGAGGCCGATTGCACGAGGCCGATTCTGGGAATCGCCCTCTCGCGGCGGGAGGCCGATTCCGGGAATCGCCCTCCCACCACGGGTGGGTGATTCCCAGAATCGGCCTCACGCCGCGGGAGGGCAATTGACGCCGCCACCACAATCAAAAAATTTTTTTTTTTATTTTTTTTATTTTTTTATTTTTAATATTTTTTTAATTTTTTTTTTTTAAATTCAAAAAATTTTAAATTATTTCTTTTAAATTTAATTTTTATATTTCAAATTTAATTTGTTTTAATTTTTTTCATTTTTCTATTTTTTTTTTTTTAATTTTATTCATTTTTTTTGTTTTTAAAATTTGTTTTTCCTAAATTTTATTAATAATTTTTATTAAACTTTGTATTTTTTTTATTTAGTTATTTTTTTTTAATTTTTCATATATTTTTTTTATTAAATTTTATGTTAAGTTTTTTCATTTAATTTTTAAAATTTAATAAATTCTGTATTTTTTTAATTTATTTGAATTTAATATTTTTTTTTAAAATGATTATTATTATTATTATTATTTTAATTACATAAAATTATTATATTTTTTTTTATTTCAATTAAATTGTGTATTTAAAATTAGATTTTTTTTCCTAATTAAACTTAATATTTTCAAATTAATTTGTTTTTTACTTTATTTTTTATTTAATATATTTTTTTTAATTTATTTTTTTCAATTTTTCATTTTTAATTCATTTTTAAAGTTTTTTAACTTTTTATTTTAACAATGTTTTTTTTCTTTATATTTAAAATTTATTTTTTATTTCAAAATCTATTTGGTTATTAATTTATTTATTAAAATTTAATATTTTTCTTTTTAAATTTAATTTGTTATTTTAATATTAACATTTTTTAAAAAATTAATAAAATCTAATATATATATTTTAATTTAAGTTAGTGTATATATATATATATATATATATATATATATATATATATATATATATATATATATATATATATATATATATATATATATATATATATTATATATATATATATATTTATTATATTTTAAATTTAATTTATTTTTTAAAATTTATATGTTTTTTTAATATATATGTTTTTAAATTTAATATTTTTATTGTATTTTATTTTTCATTTCTTATTTTTAATTAATTTCTCATTTTTTACTTTTAATTTAAATAATGTATTTTTTTTTTAAGTTTTAAATTCATTAAAATTTAATACATTTCATTAAATTTAATTTTTTTTTTAAATTTAATAAACATTTTCTCTTTTTTTTTTTAAATTTAATTTCTATATTTAATTTTTTATAATTTCTTTCTTTTTTTAAACTTGTTTTTCTCTTTTTAATTTAATATTTTTGTTTTGTTTTTATTTTTATTTTTTTATTTCTATATATTTCGAAATTTTAATCTTTAAATTTTATTTTTTATTTTTTATTTTTTTTCTTAAAATTTAGGTTTTTTTTAATGTTTGAATTAAAATTTTTATTTTGCTTTTATTTTTATTTTTTTATTCCTATATATTTTTAAATTTTAAGCTTTAAAATGTTTTTATTTTTTAAATTTATTTTTTTCTTAAATTTTAGGTTTATTTTAATGTTTGAATTTTAAAAATTTAAAAATGTTATTTCTATTTTTAAAAATGTCAAAAATATGAGACAAATTTTTTTTTTTTGTTATTCCAGCATCAACTAGTTTTGTTTTGAGGGTGTTTTTTCAATCCTTTTTTTAAGAAACAATTTTTTTTTTAGCATAATTTTATAAAATGTTGAAATTTGACCTTCAAAAAAAACCAAGTGCGTTCTGGAATACACTTTTTTTGTTTTTGGGGTGTTTTTTCATGTTTTTTGAGTCTTTTTGGGCTAGAGTTCCCGTTTTGAGGTCAGGTTACCTATTTCATCGGTAACATTGTTTTCTTATAGCTCTGTTATGAGTTGAATTGACACAGAATCACCAAGTTTTGTCTCTAAAAATTCTTTAAAATGTTATTTACAGATTGCTGAAGGAAGAAAAAAAAAACAATATAGCTACACAGATTCAAATTGTGTTTGCTTGTGCTACTCTCTTCACACAACATGTACCAGCATTACACACAGAAAAATTTTATGAATATAACACACCATCCAGAGATATAAACTATGTTTCCATCTAGAATTAAAAAAAACAAACTCAAAGTACACAACAATCACTCCCATCTCTGCGTACACAACAATCAATATTTTCTCAGAAAACCTGTAATGTTCCTTTTTCTGAAATATCACAATCTATTCCAGAGATTGACTGCAGGGGCATTTACTGGATATGTCACCTTTGAAAAAGGATGAGATCCAGAGGCTACCTGGCCATCTGCAGACTCTGTCTATAGAGTTTGTAACATTCCTCCTACAAGAATTGCCCAAAGAATGGGGCTGCAATGATGTATGAACATACAAATGGAATGATAGCGTTATTTTACTGAGCCATGGCACATGAAGAAGTGAATAGTTGATCAATGAATAATATAGCAGTAAATGTGTACAATGCTTTGAGGATTCAATCACTCAAGCTTGGCAATGAAAGCCTCAACAAAACAAGTACATGAAATGTGACAAAACATTGCTATGTAATCATGCCCTAGCTATGATTGCGCAGTTATGAATGGAGACTGCAACATTAAAAATGTGAATACAATGATATATCAATATCAACTCAAAAAAAGAGGGGGAGCAAGCTCTCAACCCCTGAAAACACTAATACAACACCAATACACAATCCTTTGAAGGATTGGCTGCAATACATGTACAAATGGCAATTATGAAGAAATGTTGGAGTTGCTGGGCAGCAGCTGCAACTCAAACTGATACAATATGGAGATGGCTGAATAAGATGTCCAATATGCAGCAAACCTCCTCCAATAGATTTCCCAAGTACAAGGCTGATCCTAATACTGGAAATCTTGCCCTCCAAAATGCCGGTGCAACCTCTCATTGCAGATGCTCTCTAGAATAACGCAATCAAGGCACTGGACTGCATTGTAAGAGATAGATAATGATTGGCCTGGTGCCAAAGATGTGCAACCAGCTTAGAAATCCCTTCCACTAACCTCCCGGAGCAAGAGAAACTCCCTTCTCTAAAAGATGAGCCAAAGAGAAGTGTTGTGGAACCCTCCACTGCAATGCCCCAGCAACACTGCGCTATACTTGAGCAGAAATAATGCATTATATGAAGAATGGCTTTGGCCTTGATCCAAGATGTGGAGAAGATGAAGAGAAATCCTTCAAGAGGCCTCTTAAGAAGGAGAGGAAATCCTAAACAGGAGTTCCCTCGTGCTAAGCAGCACTACAACTTAGCTAAACAGCCAGAGTGTGCAATTTGTCTGAATAGACAAATAATCAAATGATCCAAGATGTCCCTCTATGGTTGCCTCCTCCTCTTCTTATACAAGTGAATGCTTCTTGGCCATGGACCCCACACATTAGGGTTTCATCCACAAGGAATATTTCTCCCTCAAAAACTACGTTGTCTTCTCATGCAAGCTACACCTCTTAGGTAGCACTGTTGACTTGGTCAAACTTGACCTTGTCCTCATGCAAATTGCCCCTTTCACACTGTAAGGTGAAAAATAAGTTGCTCTAATTATCCTTTTCACATTATGAAGGATCTTATTCCTACTCATGGGCCTTTTACCCATTTTATTCATCTCCTAGATGAAATAAGCAAAAATGAATGTTCCAATTTTCTTCATGAAAATTTTGGAACATTACAGTCCTCCCCTCTCAAAGATTGCTTGTCCTCAAGCAAGTGCAAGGATAGACTGAGTTCTTTTCTTCTCCTCTCCCTGTAGCATCCCTGTATGATGATATCCTCCAAGGAAAGTGATGCTATCTCATCAATTAAATCTCCACAATGCTCCTCCTCAGCATGAAAGTTAGATATCAAGCTATCATCATGTGAAAGTGAAATACTCAAGAGGATAACAAGGTGATGTCTAGAGGTCCCCTTGAAGAATGGGATCTGAAATATAATGGGAATTATCTTTCCCATATGGATCCTCCATCTCCAAGCTATGAGCCATGCAAAATGAGTCACCTTCTAGCTAGGCAACTCCTAAAATCTGTCATCCACCTTTGGCTCTGACAAAGTAGGTGGGATGAAAATTTGCACATGGTAAGCAATGTAGCCTATCTCACGATGTCCATCTCTCCACTTATGATAAGTGTAGAGTGTTGGCTGTCCCTGGGTTGCAATATGAGGACTAGAACTCTAAAGATCTCTCCCCCAATGTTGTAAATCAAGCTGGCCCAAGTATCTCCATATATGATGAGTTGGAAGTCATCAACATATGGTATGTCGTCCATCATATGGTTCACTTCATATGGAAACAAGTGAGTTTCTCTAGTGGCCATATCATCTCCCATGTTCCCCTTAGAACATGTAGTGCAAAAAGTGTGAGGAATTTCTCCCTCAAAGGACACATCCACACAATGTGCCTCTCTCCCAAACATGCTCCTCACAAAGATAGCAGTAATAGAACCATAGGGAGAAAAGATGAGAACCGTGCTTGCTGCCATATGCAGCAAATGTGAAGGACAATGGTCCCTCAGATGCATCCAATGCAGCTTGACCCTCAATTGCAATAGAGACTGATCAAATGAGTGGCTTCTCAACCACCTTCCTGTAGCTCCAATCTCCTCATAAGTATGGAGGAAGTGAATAATGTAAGGTGTACAAAGAGTGTTTCCTCCATAATATATCTCTTCCCCAAGTCCTCCTAGGGAATGGCCATCAATGATACTCATGGCCTCAACTAGACCATGTGGTCTAGAGAAAAGAATGCTCCTCCCTGGAGCATCATCCTGCACATGTATGGTTAAGGGATGCATACATACATCATAAAAATAATCATATAAACCATAATGAATAACCTCACCATATCTCCTGCTCATACAAATGGAGTGGCTGAAAAATAAGTCTCCTCTCCTCCTCGAAGAGAAAAGAGGTGGTTGTGGTAACTCTCTAAAAGAGTTATGTCTCTCCTCCATCTCCATCTGGTCCATGCATCTACTCATATGCTGATGTATCTCCTCCTCAAAGCCCATCTGAAAATACCCCTCCATGATGGTGTGGTATGCTCTCATAGAACAAGTGGGGCTGAAAAGGAAATCCTGTTGAGAATGCAACAAGATGATGGAGCTTAGTGAAAAGAAGCCGCCTTCACTAAGTGGGCCCGCAGGCTATGTTTGGCGCAAAGTCTATTTTTAGACTACGTCTATTTTTAGACATATGGATCATGGTCTATGAGTTGTAGGATGCTATTTGTGGATGGTTGGTCAAGTTGGTAAAAATAGATGGACCTCTATTTTTAGACATACTGGGCGAAGTCTATTTTTAAACTGCCAGTCTAAAAATAGATCAGTCGAATATTATTAGCTCTTAATAATATTTGGACTATAAACATTATCTTATCCTCTTGGAGCACTTTAGTTCGAGCTACGGATGTGGAACATGCAGCTGACAGAAGGAATTAAGTTATTCCTAGGGTTTAGTTGAGCTATTGCATGGTCGACTTCAGTTAGAACTCATGTGGCAGAGTTTGGTGGAGTTGATGAGGCAGTTGATGGAGTTGTGTTCGGTTTAACTTAGTTGAACTAGTTGTATTTAGTCTAATTGATAAATACACTAGTGATGAGTGGTGTGAATTAATTATTAATTAATTCACTAATTATTAACTCATAAATCAACTAAAGAATACATCAGTTAACTGCAATGCATGGACAGTTCAGTGGAGACCAGTGTTAGAGGTGGGTGAAAGGGTGATTCTACTATCAGTTGTGACTATAGCTGTGCATGAGATTTGCACACACATTGATTGAGATTGCCAATGAGAATTGCGCAGTACAAGCAAGTGGGATTTGAACTTGGATCTCATCATTATTCATCTTGGATTGCGCAGTAGAGGCAGGCAGACAGGTGGAGGAGATTTGAACTTGTGACTTGTTCATATCTGAGCTAGTTTGTGTGTAGCATGTGATATAGTGCTGAGAGCTGTGAGGAGCTTTGTGCTATGTATTGTTACATGTTCTCTATCATTATAATATACAGATAGTTGGGGGTTTTCAGTTGTAAGCTTTCCCCATTACATACTGTGTTATATGTGTGCTTGATTATGTTTTAATGTACTTATGTGACAGCAATACGACTGTATACCTTCGTTCAGTTGCAGCCATTGCTATTTAAATTTTTGGAATTTTTGGCAAATTTTGAAGTTTTTGGCAAATTTGGCAATTTTGGAAATTTATGATGCAGAAAAGCACAATGAGCTCATGCTGCGCTTCTTCTCAGAGCATCCAAATGAGGTAAATTTCACATGTGTCGAAATATCTTGGGTATTACATCATGGATATTCTTGGTTTTGCATGAAAACTCATAGATTTCAAGAAAAAAGCCAAAAAACATGAAAAATTGCATATTTTTGCTAGCTTTCTACACCCCACACTGTGCTTCTGGAGTAGTATTGGGAGAATAGATTTTTAGGTGCCATGGAGGTGTATTTTTGCAGGTTTAAAGGTTAAAAGGTCTTCTACAAATCCTAGGCTATCTTCACCAGCCATCAGTTCATCTTTAAGATGCATAAAATCCACCCAAAAATCTCCTCCAAGAGCACAAAACGCTTCCGCTAGACCACGCCGCGCTTCTGTCTACCACGCTGCGCTTATGTGGGAAAGCCAGATTTCGAGTTTTTCTAAGTAAAAGTCAACTTATCTTTATGTAACTTGTCTTTCTAAGATTTTACATGATGTAATTAAATGTCATAGTGATGGTAAAGATCAATATTATGTAAATTTCATGGTAATCAATGCTTGTAAAGTCAACCAAGCCAGTTAAGTCTAAACAAGGAGTTGGTTCCTAACCACCCTAGTTTTAGGCATGGTTATAGATTTTGATGTAAATAGTGCCTATGATGATGGATTCAACCCCTGAGAGGGCGAATGTGTTTTTTTCATCTATATGTAGCTTGATTGAAGTCAAAGCAAAGGTTGGATATCAGTTAGTCAAAGGCTTTAGAGCTAGTGTACACCATATTTTTGCAGGAACACAACAAAAAGTTGCAGCTGTTTTTGTGGGTTTCTTGTGCTGTGGTTTTTAGTTATGTTTTTCCAGTGTTTTCTTTATATTTTATGATTATATCTATTTACATACCATCTACATGCTTCCTATGCTTTATCTTCTAAGATTTAAAATGGAAATCATCACATGTATGCTCTATTTTTGTTCAAGATAAGTTTTTAAGTGTTTTTTATTCATAAGTGAATTCATTCTCTTTCTCATTAAAACTCTACTACATCTTCCTCTCCATTAATACAATGAAAAACCTTTTTTGAGCCATTGATTGCATTTACTGATCCAAATTGGATCTTGTAGTTTGTGTCGAAATTGCAAAACGATCAAGATGGTCCTTATAAGTAATTAGTCATCGACTCATGTAAGAGCAAGTTTGTGTCAAAATTGTGACGACCAAGAAGGTCCATTATAAGAAATTTTTCATCGACTCATGTCATCAGCAGGATCATGTGGAAATTGTGAATCGACCAAGAAGGTCTTATAAGATATTGTTCATCGACGCATGTCATCAAAAGGATCGTGTCGAAATGGGAAAACGACCAAGATGGTCACATGTAACATTCTTGTTATGTGCAGGAATACATTTCATTTTCAAAATCAACATGATTGCCATCACCTTCATCATCAACATTAGTGACTTCAACAGTATTCGCTAATGTTGTCTCTCTTCATGAATATGAAGTTCAAAAGTGTCATCATATAGATAGTCCTCATGTTAAGTTGTGTCGACCTGTGACATGAAAACATCAAGAATCGCATAGTCATGGTAAAAATTGTATTGTGCTAAATATTTGTAAATACCTAAGGAAAATTAAGTCCTAAGTCTAAAACATTAGCACTAGGAGTCCAAGTCAAAGCTAAATGATAAGTGTTAGTACTAGGCAGATGATGTTAGTGATTATTCATTTTATAAGACTAAATCCTAAATTCCTAAGCAACACACGAGAAAACGTTAAGTTAAACCTAATTTTAGCTTTAAAACTAAGTCTAAAGGCTAAAGACTAAGTTCCTAGGTCCAAAAATTTAACTAAGACCTAAGGCGCAATTAAAACTTAGAATAAAGACCTTTCAGCCATGATAAAACTTTATATTAAAGTTTTATTACACAATCAAACTATAAACAGAGACCGTGTCAGAGATTGGTGCATGTGAATGCATGCAATCTCGGTGGAAAGTTCCCGCAACACTTATCTTCCAGCTCACTACTAGCCATTCATCGGAGTTCACAAGTGGCATCGGTGCAGTCAAGTCATCGTGCAATCATCGCGTTAATCATAAGTATAGGGATAACGTTATCACATGTCAACAGTTATCTGACAGCGAATGCCGAGACCGCCAAACCAGACCGCAGACTTAGCCACTGATTAACCTGATCACATGCCGCCGGTTGCAACCTCCACCCGATTTGGATGAAAATTATTTTTATATTTTTATTATAAAGTTTTAGTTTTGGTTTTTCGGCATGTATAAAGGTGTTAGGTAAATTAAGGACCTAGTCACCTATGTGTATAACCCGAGATCAACTAAAACTATGAGCAACCTCCAACCAGATTTAGTTTTGAAGAACTCAAGCATGTTATGCAGATCTCAACAATGTCTAAAAGAGGTATGGAAGGATGAGAAAGCACTAAAAGTATTTAATGAAAGATGACATGAAGATAAAAATAATGTACCTTAAAATTCGATGTATGAAGTTCGAGATAAGGTAGAGATATGTTTAATCTTATTTAAAAGCACAAGGATGTTTTGAGGAGGAGAGAGTGAAGAGAGTGGAGTCGAGAGTTGAAAGAAGAGGAGTGCAGTTGGGTTCTCTTTCAAAGTGCTTAAAAGCATTGTAATGAGTTCTCTTTCAGGATTTTATGAAGGTGGAGGTCACCATTCTTGTAATCATTCTGTTTTGAAGATTATTGCAGGGAAAAAAGCTCAAGGTCAAAGAAACAAGCTCAGTTCAACTACAAGTGTGCAAGAGGTCCATTTTCTTCATATCACAAGCTTGTGCGTGCCAAATTTCTCCAGTTTTCTTGGCCATCTGTGGGCCTTTTCTAGAACAGAGTCAACCATTAAAAAACCAACTCAGAGAGTTTTGTCTTCCACATTGTTTAGTAGTGCTGATATGCATTGATTAACTGGAAATTCCATGTAACCAATTCTCTCAACTTTTCTAATTAAACAGACACACACATTTGAAGCGGACCCGGAGACGTAGTCCAGGAGGGACGAACTCTGTCACAAAGTTGGAGTATTTCTCTGTCTTGATATTATTTTGATGTTATGTTTTGATCATATAATTTAAAATTAACACTAATTTATTTTCAAACACTCCACTTTAATAAGTGAAAATAACATACATATGACTGATTATAAAAGTTCAGTTAATTTCCTCTTTCCCATTCAATTTCTATCAAGAGTTAGGAAGATATGGTTTTCCGCATTCAGATAATTTTTGGTATCGGAGCATACTTGCTCTATTTCAGGTACAAAAATGGGAAAGAAATCAAGACAATAAATTCAGTTGAAATAACTTGAGGAGTTCAATCAACAATTTCAGCAGGAAAAAACTACTCTACGAAGGATGGTGCAAGCTCTGGAAAGTGACAAGCATATATTGCATTCAGAATTAAGAGTCTTGCGAGAGAAAAAAAGAGGAAACAATCCTCTAGTAGAAAGTTCAGCTACTAAAGGAAAGAAGCAAGCCCTATCTCTTCATCAGGAGGATGAAGATAATTCTTCTCTCTCATCAGCTCCAATATCAACAAGAAAGGCCATCAGAATATTTTCCTCACCTGCTGAGGAAACTCCCAACATTCTCGCATCACAAACAAGTGATTCAGAGTCAGAGGAAATTTCCAGCAAGAAGCAAAGTGGAACTTACGAAAGAAAAGGTCTATCACTAATGAAGGATATGGGATACAAAGAAAGAGAAGGCCTTGGTAAGAATATTCAAGCAAGACTTCAACCAATATCTATGCAAGAAATGCCTAATCATGAAGGCTTAGGATATGGTCAAATGAAGTGTGACTATTGCGAGAAGATTGGCCACATTGTAATATTCCCAAATGGGAGAAGCAGGAATATAGTGAAAAACCATGGAAATAGCAGTGTAAATCAATACATCAACAAAGGAGACCAATATGGGGCCATAAAATTATGTATAAGAAAAAAAAATCAATGCAAAATAGTGAGGCACAAGTTATATGATATGAGGAAACAAGCCTCCCATAAAAAATCACTTCCAAAAGTGAGATGTTGCTACTACACAAAATGTCGGAGAGCTGCTACAGTGTGGTCATAATGTGTATAAATACAACTAGAGATCATAGAATCATACAAAAATAATAATATAGGTCTCAACATATTCTACACATACATATCTAGGCACTATATCACCTTTCCAAGATAACCCAAGATGGTTTCTAGAAAATGCATACAATATGCAAATGTAAGCTATAGCCCTAGGGCTGAAGGAATGCTGCAACAATAGAAATGAGAAGATTTGGCTGAAGCTGATGTAGAATCCTACAACTCTTCTCCAATATATCATCTGGATGAAAGAATGTCTCCTCCATTGAATAAATCTCCTCCCACAAGATACACTGCAACCTCCCCTGCAACTCCTCCAAAAAATAACTCAGATCTGGACTGAAACTGCACTTTAGGGGATAAATAATCCTTGTCCTAATGCCAAATATGTAAAATAAACCCAAGGGGCTTATTTACTAGCCTCCCAATGGAAGGAAACCTTCCTCCATTGCAAAAATATCTCTGAAGACACCCGATACAATTATCCACTGCTACACCCTACAACACAACACAATACTCTGCAGAAACTGCACTGTAGAAAAAATATGGAGCTTGGCATGATTCCAGATAGTGGAAAATGTAGTGCAATAATATTCCAAGAGGCCTCTCAAGGGAAGAGGTGGGATTCCTGACTGGGAACACCCTGTGCTAAACATCACTATAATAATATCTAAATAGATGAAGAGAGCACAAGTCTAAAAATACCATATACAAAATAATAATCTCAAACATAATCCCATATGGCTGCCATCCTCTTCCTTATATAAGTGATGAGCTTCCTCACCCTTAGCGCCACTTAATTATGTCACTAATTCCTTGCATTCAATCTCCCTCCAAAAATGCGCTATCCCACCATTAATGCCACTCCTCCATAACAACGTTCTTGATTTGGTCAAAGTTGGCCCAATCTTCATGCTCCAAGCCCTTTTCAAACCTAAGGGTCTTTAATCTAGCTTTTAAGATGACCTCCATTCATACTATGAGTGCCTTTATTCCTACTATGGATATTTATGGGTCTCCATACCCTCTTATTCCTCTATCTAAGAGCAAAAATAAAAAATCAATATTCCAATTAGCTGTGTGCTAATTTAGGAATATTACAGTCTTCCCCTCATAAATGTTGCTTGTCCTCAAGAAAATTCAAGGATAGAACTGAAGAGCCTCTCCTATTCCTCCTGTAGCATCCTCATATGATGAGTTCCTCCAAAGTACAAGATGTTGTCTTTTCAATAAGTCTCCAAGTTGCTCCTCCCAAGTATGCAAGTTAGCTTTTGGTGACAATCCCAAATAGCTATCATCATGAAAAAGTGAAATACCCATGGAGGAAAAAATATGATATCTAGAGGCCTTATTGAGGCATGGAATCTGAAATATATTAGGAATAATCATTCCCATGTAAAGCTCCCATCCCCAAGCTATCATCCACACAAAATGAGTCACCCTCCAAAATGGCAACTCATGGAGAAACTCCTCCACCTTCGACTCCTACAAAGTAGGTGGGCTGCATAGATGAACATGATGGATACAATTTTCCATCCCATGCTATCTCTCTCTCCACTCATGATAAGTGTAGAGCTACTGCTAAACTTTGGCTGCAATACTATTTCCTTCATGAAACAAAAATTCAATTAGATCCTCAAAGACCCACTCTTTGGTTCTTGCCCAGACCATCCCATATAAAGTGAATATGACATTATCATCATATGGAATCCAAATGAGAGAGGTAAGGAAGGTTTTATATATTTTTGGAAGGTACCAACAGTCTCCCAAGTAGTCACAATGCAATTTTACTAACTGTAGTTTCAGAACATGATGTGGCAAGTTGTCTCCCAACAAATTGCTAGTTGTGCATGTCATCTCATCTACTAGCTGCAAATAGTAAATGCCATTGTTTATCAACTAAGAATACAAGGATTAGTAAAACACTTTCCCCAATCCATTCAAGAGATGTCTATCCCCATCACTGATGTTGGTCCAAAAATGACCATGAAGCCCAAATAGAGGATTGCCCTCTTGTGGAGCAATGGAATGTATAAAGATGGTAAGAGAATGAAAATACTATGTTAGATAATCAATAAGTGAAAAAACACAATTATTATCATGTATTGAGAGTAGGTTTATAATAAGAGCCATGAATGAGCCCTCCATAGTGGTATGCCATATCTCCATGAAAAGGAATGAATCATGTGTTGCATGCAAAGCATTCTTCTTATGCTTGGAGATCCAAGTCAAGAAGATCATATCATGGTAATAGATGTCTCCATCCACTTCTCCATCACTCTAATCTCCTAATTTTCCATCAATTGCATCATATGTTAAGTGTTCTTGGGAACACTCCATCAACAAATCCAGGCTCCCAAGTGACAGCGTTGTTGGCCTTTGTAACAAGGCTCCTGTCATCTCATAGCTCCATCCTTTGACATGCCAAATGTCAAAGTCAACTACCATGATGCTGCTATATTTGGGAGATTCCTTCCAAAGTGGAAGTACCTCTTGATCCTCCAAGGCTATGGAGTAGCCCTTTTTCACCACGATGGTGCCATCACCTACTCCTGCAACATCATGCAAAGTATGGGAGAAAATATGTAATATTCCCAAATGGGAAAAGCAGGAATATAGTGAAAAACCATAAAAATAGCAGCGTAAATCAATACATCAACAAAGGACACCAATATGGGGCCATAAAATTATGTATAAGAATATAAAATCAATACAAAATAGTGAGGCACAAGTTATATGATATGAGGAAACAAGCCTCCCATAAACAATCACTTCCAAAAGTGAGATGCTGCTACAATACAAAATGCCAGAGAGCTGCTACAACATAGTCATAATGTCCATAACTACAGCTGGAGATCATACAATAATACAAAAATAATAATATAGGCCATAAGAGATTCTACACATACAGATCTAGGCACTATATCACCTTTCCAAGACAACCTAAGAGGGTTTCTGGAAAATTCATACAATATGCAAATGTAAGCTGCAGCCCTAGGGCTGAAGGTATGTTGCAAAAATAGAAATGAGAAGATTTGGCTGAAGCTGATGTAGAATCCTACAACTCTTCTACAATAGATCCTTCGGATGAAATAATGTCTCCTGCACTGAAGAAATCTCCTCCCACAAGATACATTGCAACCTCCCCTGCAACTCCTCCCAAAAATAACGTAGATTTGGACTGAAACTGCGCTGTAGGGGATAAATACTCCTTGTCTTGATGCCAAATATGTCAAATAATCCCGAGGGTCTTCTTTACTGGCCTCCCAATGGAAGGAAATATTCCTCCACTACAAAACTAGCTCTAAAGACACCTAATATAATCCTCCACTGTTGTACCTCGCAACACAACACAATACTCTGTAGAAACTGCATTGTAGAAAAAATATGGAGGATGGCCTAATGCTGGATAATGGACAATGCAGTGCAATAGTCTTCCAAGAGGCCTCTCAAGGGAAGAGGTGGGATTCCCGACCGGGAACACCCTGTGCTAAACAACACTGCAATCTTAGCTAAACAACTAAAGAGAGCACAAGTCTAAACAGACCATATACAAAATAATAATCTCAAACATAACCCCATATGGTTGCCATCCTCTTCCTTATATAAGTGATGAGATTCCTCACCCTTGGTCCCACTCAATTAGGTCACTACTTCCATGTATTCAATCTCCCTCCAAAATTACGTTGTCCCACCATGAATGCCACTCCTCCATAACAACGTTGTTGATTTGGTCAAAGTCGACCTAGTCTTCATGCTCCAGCCCCTTTTCACACCTAAGGGTCTTCAATCCAGCTTTTAAGATTACCTCCATTCATACTAGGAGTGTGTTTATTCCTACTATGGATATTTATGGGTCTCCATACCCTCTTATTCCTCTATCTAGGAGCAAAAATAAAAAATAAATATTCCAATTAGCTGTATGCTAATTTAGGAATATTACACACATCTCGGTTCAATGTTGGTCTCTTCATCCTGAGCTTATGCCAAAGAAGCTGCAGGACAAGAAAGGTAAACAAAAAAAATCTACTAGTAGTGATTTCTTTTATCAAAACTTAGTTGTAGAAAGTGTTAAAGTAATATATCCATTCACTTTTTGTGGAAATCCATGTCATTTTTTAGAGCATTTTTGGAAGTAGAAAGCCTGCAACAAGAAAGTTGGAGCTACCAGAAGCCAACCACAAGAAGATGATAAAACACTATAAGTGAAGAAGCATTCAGATAAAACCTTACTTCAATCTAATAGTGAATCCACCGAATATGAAAAACATTCAGGGAATTCAAAGGCAACGAGTACAAACTCCAAAGAGAGAATTTATCAGCATTGCAAACTGTGAGGGCATGTAAAGAGCAACTGTCCAATTCTACCATAGGAAAAAGCATTGACATCAGCAGAACATGAGCCATCCAATACACCTTCTAAGGAAAATAAGACTGCCAAATGGAACTGGGCAGACTATATGCCTTATGTCTAAAAGTGTCTTTAATATTTTTTTAGATCTAGTTGAGTGTGTAACTAGGATCTAGATTTATTTTTCAATGCATTGACTCAAAATTGTAATAAAACCTTTTGGAGAACCAAAAGTTCTTTCTATGGTAAGGTGTGATCCAAACTAGATCCTGTAGTTTGTGTCAAAATTGCAAAACAACCAAGATGGTCCTTATAAGTAATTAGTCATCGACTCATGTAATAGTAGGTTTGCGTCGAAATTGAGATGACCAAGAAGGTCCATTATAAGAAAATTTTCATCGAATCATGTCATCAGCAAGATCGTGTCAAAATTGCGAATCGACCAAGAAGGTATTTTAAGCAATTGTTCATCAACGCATGTCATCAAAAGGATCGTGTCTGTTGGGGTTCCCATGTTTTGGCCAGATTGGCAAGAAAAAAAGATGAGACAACATCAGAACCACTTTCAGACCTCAGGATCTAGCCCTCCTTGGTCCAGAGAGGGATCTCTCTATATCAATAAGGGTTTACGTCTTTGAAGCTCTATGTTTGAGATATTAGGCTAGTTGTAGGCACAGGGTTTGTTTTTTTTATTTTTGTGTGGTTTTTGGGAATCAGAAAAGAAGGGTTTAGTATGAGACATGGCTGAGCAAAGAGGGTTCTAGGCAAAGGAGAGATAATTCAGAGAACATTCAAGACCATTGGGAAATGGAGTCAGGAAATGGTTTACTTGCTATTCAATATGCAGGCTTTCAGTTGGGCTAGTCATCTAAAGCATTGGATCTTAAAGATGGTAGTATGGTATGAAATGGTAGAGAGAAGGTGAAAAGCAAGGAAACCTCCAAGGTGACCTTTCAGAAATCCGATCCAGGGACAGGACATGCCATTGGACAACTTGTGATCCAAAACCTAAAAGGTAAACTCTTCAGACAAGGAACATTAAAGATTTAGAACACAAGTTAAAGACTTGAGACCAGAGAGAGACTTTGAACTCTCAATGCTTCAGCCTCTAGATTAAGGGAACTTAGAAAGGTTTAATCAAGTGAAGAGGACTTTAGTGAGACAGAGACAAAGTTCTAAACTCCCAGTATCCCAATCCATTTAATTAAAGCCTAACAAGAACATCTGAGAACAGTTTCATTAATTCATACATCAGCTAGCAGCATATGTTTTGACCACTACACTGGTTAAAATATCTTGAAAAAAATCCTCAGATAACACATATAGCAAAAAACATTGAAGGCAAGGAGAGCAAAAACATAGAGTACCTAACAAGGGTAAATCCTATGCCAGATTTCTGATGCGAGCTAGTAGAAATGAAATGTAATGAAATACGAGGTAAAACAAATACAAAGATAGAAAAACATCACCGTTGCTTTAAATCAGGATCCAAAGAAATGTGCTTGTCATATTAAAGAGAAACACCAGTCATGTACAACATTTCCAGCAGCTTGATATTCAGCCTGAAAACATCTTCCTCAGCCTATCTTACAACTTTACACAGAGACTATGTCTCAAAAGAAACAACTTGCAATTCTCAGATATCCGATCAACAACCTTTACAATGAGATTCTTCATGAATTTTATAGCTAAAAGAGGAGTAGAGGAGGTAGGTAAAAAACTAAATGTAGCATTAAAGCTCAGAAGACGAAGAGGGCCGAGGCCCCATTCTATTTTAAATCTTGGGCATTTATCTTTAGTACTCTTCGGATGAAAGAGTGGCCTTCGTCAGGCTGCCATTTACTCCAGGTATGTCTCTGATGTACTTGCTGTAGCACTCTGTAGAATTCTGGTGAACTGATCAAAGGCAGATCAACGATTTTAGGTCTGCCATACCGTGTAACAAATGCTTCTGATAGCATTAGGACTGTTGTCAGGGGGGAAAATTCTCATGGACACAATGTAGACTGAAACAATACGAGTACTGTGTCCTTTCTTGGAGGAGACATTATGCTGATGTAAAAACCCCGATGATACGATTTTCTGTGCGTCGGACCTTCTGAGTGATCCACGGGGTCTTCGATCTGGTACTTTTCCTTTAAATTATTGGATTAAGGCTCAAAATCTTCACTTACAGGCCTTAAGCTCTCTGCTTTTTCACTGATACTCTTTGTCGCTCCATGATTGCCTCTGTCAGTGAAATTTGTGCTTTAATGGCTCTAGGAAGGTTTTACAGAGTTTAACCTTGTTATTTTAATGGAATTCATGTCATAACACCTTCCCAGGATTTTCTTCATAATCTCGATCTGTGCACACGGTCTTCCCTGTGTTCTTTGGCATTGTAAAAGTGACTGTGAACCATGGCGGTTTTCCGCCTGCCTGTAACCCTGCAAAACACGAAAACACGTTAAGAAAACCATGCATGGGGAGGGTGGATGTAGCGGGGATGATGAGAATGGCAGTTCAACCTGGTGAAATTGTGGAACAGTGCAGGGTGATGGCGAAAAATGTAGCGAAACAATGGAGAATGGTCTGGTGAAAGTTGGCGGAATGCAGCAAATTTAAATGCGAACCTTTGACATTTTGACCTTTGAGCGAAAAATAAAGGTGACGAACGAAAATGCGATGAAAACACGTGGAATGGGTGACGTGGTGGGACCAAGTCAATGGCGGGGCATGCATTTAATCTGGATCGTCCGATCTCAGGAGGATATCGATGGTTGAGAACACATCGGAGGGCGGAAAATGGTGGGCCAGGGGTCCTGTTTTCCTTGGGCTAACTCCCGAGCATCTTCGTGGCGCGATCACCGTTGGATGGACAGCTTCAGATCGGACGGTGTACGCGCATATCGCGCCGGGTCCACAGTCGAATGTTAATGTACGATGAGGGCGGTTTTCCAATAGTGCTCGAAGACATGCGTCATGCGGTGAAAGGCATCGCTGTGAAATGAAAACAAATCCACTCTCCTTGCAAAGGTGGTGCGATAGAAACCGTCGGTTTCTGTACAGTACTTTGGCACGGGGACCATTGGGGCAGACGAAAGGTGGGCCGTCGATCTGCGGATCAGATCGACGGTGGGTATGTGATTGGAGTGGTGAATGGGGGGGGGGGGCACGGATGCTATGGAGTTTGTGGAGACCGTCCGATCTGTACAGATCGACAGTTAAAAACGCTCTCGATATCCAAATGCGATAAGCACTTTTCGGGCTAGCGTTTGGTTCTAGCGCCTAGGTCACATGGGGAAATGGTTTTGGGGGCTGGCCGAAAGGTGCTAGCATGTAATATGTTTAGAAAATGGGTTTTTTCTTGGAAACAGAGTTTTAAGGCTAACATTAGGCTTTTGGGAGAAGGGAAAAAAGGATTAACATCAAACGAAAGGATTTCACTTGGTTTTTAAAGGGGAAATGTGTGGTTTAGGAGATTTAGGAAGGGCTTTAGGAATCAAAGGGACACTTTGAAAATGGGCAAAGGGTTAAAATGGGAAATTTTGCAGGGATACAAGGGGCAAATGAAGGCCTTTTGGAGCACACTTTTTTACAATCAGTGAGACTTTATAATGGGAAACAACAGAGGGGATTTTATCAATGGTCAGAAAGCACAAGGAGGCTTCAAGGATGATGTGTTTTCAGAGGAAATGAATTCCTTGAAGGCTCATAAACATTTAGCCCCCTGTTTTCTTGTAAAAAATTCATAGGGGGCTAACAGTGGCTGCACATGGGGATGGCTTCTTCTTGAAGGAGTCAAGAGTCCGGAAATGATCTTGGTGCAAGCCAGATGCCTGATCTTTGAGCCATCTTCCTTCTTTGATTTTCAGCTGCCAAAAACATGATAGATCAGCAGAAACATTCCCAAACAATCTACCTACCTAGACTACAGTCCTATAATTTTCTCTTCCAGGGTGCATTTGGACTAGTAGACCCTTTACATCATTTATTTTTACAAATAAGAAAATAAACCTATTCTATCTCTACCCTTATTACTCCATGAGACCAGATTAAACTGTTGGCCTCATATGTTTCTCTACCTAATCTAACATCTGCTGGGATTAAACTGTCCAGCAGATTTCTTCTCTAGATTCTACAAGAGAAATTTAAAAACAGCCAAACTAGGATTAGACAGTCTAGTTTTCTGTGGGTGCAAGGCATAAAGGTAGTTGCACATGGACAGAAACTTGCAGAAAACTGAAAACAAAATCTTGAAGGCTTGAAATCTGAAGTTTTGAAGCATCCTTCTTTCCTTTGTGACTCAAGTTTTGAGCTCGTTAGAGTCACTTTCTCTTATTTATTTCAGCTCTGGTTTTGGGCTTGTTAGAGCTGACTCTTCTTCCTACTTTGCTGGTTCAAATTTTGAGCATGTTAGAACCAGCTGTTTTATTTCTTTGGCTCAGGTTTTGATCATATTAGAGCCAATCCTTTGCACTTCAGAGGTTCATGTTTTGAGCATGCCTGAACCTCTGTTTATCTCTCTTTTTGAAGCATTTTCTCTTTTTCTTGAAAACATAACACAACAATGGTATTTACAATGGAAATGGAAATTGGAAATTGGAAATTAGCAGAAGTAGTGTTTGAGAATCCTGCCATTGACAGGACCCCCAAACAGCTCTGTACCATCTAGTTCTTGTAGAAAAAAGGCATTTGGACCCACAGTGGCCTGGATGATGTATGGACCCTGCCACAAACTGTCAAACTTTTCGTGCTTTCCTTTGTCTTCTCTCCTTGAGTCCCACTTCAGAACTTTATCTCCAATTTTGAAGTCACATGATTTTTTTCTTTTTTCAAACAACTTCGTTATATTTCCCTGAAATTTCATAGCTCTGTTATAGACCTCTTCCCTTGTTTGCTGGAGATGAATTGTTTGGTTTATCCTCCTTACCATGCTGTCTTCCTCTATCTGAATCTCTTGGACATGTTTAATCACTGGTACCCCAAAGCTGGTAGGAAACACTGCTTCTGTTCCATAGACAAGCTGATATGGTGACATGCCAATGGATTTCTTCGTTGTAAGCCTGTCAGCCCACAGGGCATGCACTAACTTGTTATGCCATGACTTTTTGTTCTCTTCTAGCAGCTTTTTGATGATGGTCACCAGGATTTTGTTTGATGATTCAGCTAACCCATTACCTTGTGGGTAATAAGAAGTAGAACCATAGAGTGCTATTCAATACTTGTGACAAAAATCAACCATCTTCTTGGATCCAAAAGAAGTAGCATGATCAGTGATTATTTTTCTTGGGCAACCAAACCGAGAGAGGATATGGCCTTCTAGGAACCTAATGATGACTGAATCAATGGAATTCCTAGTAGGTATGGCCTCTATCCACTTAGTGAAATAGTCTGTGGCTGTTAAGATCCACTTGTGTTGTGCAGAAGAAGCAGGATGTATTTCTCCTATGAAATCTAGGCCCCATTGCATAAAGGGACCTTCAACAGTGATGGGTTGTAGAGGTAGAGGTAGAAGCTTTCTTTTGCCTTCAAAAATCTAGCATTTATTGCAGGCAAGTATCATCTTATGGATGTCATTGAAGAGAGTGGGCCAATAGTAGCCAGCTCTGAGTATTTTGTTAGCAGTGGCTTTCCAGTTCAGGTGGCCTCCACACTCTCTTGCATGGAACTCCTATTTAATTCTCCCTGCTTTAGTCTCAGGCAAACATTAAAGCAATAGGCCATTGGTATTTTTCCAGTACAAGCATTCATTAAGTATGCAATAGTTTCTGGCTTTTGGCTTTAGGAATCTGACCTTGGTCTTTGATAGTTCAGGAGGGGCATTGAGGTGTGTGAGCACATACAGAATGTCAGCATACCATGGAGAGTTCTGAAACTTCTCCTCAACAGTGGGATCAGGCAATCCTTCCAGCCCATCCAAGGTATCTACCATGTTTATGTCAAGGGCTTGTAAATTTGATTCAACCATTAACTGAGCTAGGCCTTGACCTTTGATCAGTTTTGCGGGTTTTATCTCAAAGTCATATTCTAAGATCACAACAATCCATTTTCCCCTCTTCCCATCTGGGTCTTGGGACAAGATGTTTTTAACCACTATATTTGGCACGTAGGCTATGGTGTGGGAATGCAGTATGTACACCCTAAAGTCTTTCAAGGCCTTAACCAAGGCATAGGCCTGTTTTTACATTATGTTGTATTTCAAGGGTGCATCTCTCAGTGCTTTGCTGAAGAAAGAAATTGGTTGTTCCATTCCTTCTGGATTTCTCTGCAACAGAACTGTAGCCACAGTATGCTCGGAGGCGAATGAAAAGATCAGGAAATATTTTGAGAAATCAGGACTGATTAGGACAGGAGCCTGGGTGAGGGCAAGTTTAACTGATTCAAAATATTTCTTAGCTTCAACAGTCTACTTAACTCCTACACCTTTCCTTAACATGTTAGTCATATTCCTGAGATGTTCAGCTAAATTGGGAATAAACCTCCTTAAGAAGTTGATTTTCCCAATGAAGGACTCTAACTCTTTGATGTTTCTCGGGAGTGTGATTTGTAGTATTCCCTCAACTCTCTGTGGGTCTATCTTAATCCCCTCCTTAGATATGATGTGGCCAAGAAGCTTCCCTTCCTACAGCTCAAAAACAGTCTTTTTGGGATTCAATGATAGACCGAAATTTCTACATTTTTCAAACACTCTACTCAGATGTTTTAGGTGTTCTTCTTCAGTCTTGGAATAGACTGTTATGTCATCCAGATAGATGACAATGAAGTGACCTATTTCATCTGAAAAGGCTATTTCCATTGCTCATTGGAAGGTTGCACCAGCGTTCATCAGCCCAAATGGAATTTTTACATACATAAAGGTGCCCCATGGAGTGGTGAAAGTAGTCTTGAGTTGGTCTTGTGGGAGTACTAGAACCTGGTTATAACCTGAAAAACCATCTAACAGGGAGATCCGCCTTGAGACAACTACCCTCTGCAGGATATGTTCCATCTTTGGTAAGGGGTAATTGTCCTTAAGCGAGGCTCTGTTAAGGTTCCTGAAATCTATGCAAAGCCTGATCTCACTTGTTTTCTTTCTCACATCTACAAGGTTTGAGACACAATCAGAGAACCTCAAAGGAACTATTATGCCTGCCTCATACATCCTTTTTATTTCCTTTTCTACTGCAGGAAATTGCTTTGGGTTGATCCTGTAGAGTTTTTGTCTAAAGGGCTTCTGATTATCTTTCAAAGGTATTTTGTGCTGTATAATGTTTGTGTCATAAGCCTTTAAGTCCTCGTAGCTCCAGGAAAACACATCAATAAATTCCTTGAATAGGTCAATGTATTTCTCTTCATGTTTGCTGGCAGGAACTTAGCCAATTTAATCATCTTGGGTTTATCTTCAGTGCCTATGTTGCATTATTTGACATCAGAGTCTGTGTGTTCTATAGTGGGCTTTTTTGCTACATCATCAAAGTCAAAAAGGTCCTCTAAAGGTGCTAGACCTCGAGGTATGTTATTATCTTCGGCCTGCAGCACCTCTACTTCCTCACTACCTGCATTTTCACATTCTTCGTTTAGATTTCCAATCTGTTCGTTTAAAGCGTTTATTTCTATGTTACGGGGTGGTTCTTCCTCATCTAAGGGCTCTTCACTTAGAAAAATATCACCAGATTTCAAGTCTGAATCAGAAAACTCAAACTCGTTCCTGCCTACCAGGAAATCTTCAATCTGCTTATCGCCCTCAAAGACCTACCAGTATTTTTTGTTATCCGGAACTGCAGGTCTGAATTTGGTCTGAATGATGATCTGTTGGTCACTGGGAGGCTTGTGATACGAACTAGCCATGCAGGCTAATCCATTTGAAATTGCGTTTTGACTCCTAGGTACAAACATCAGTTCGTATTCTACAAAGGTTTTCAATAAATCCATAGCGTCATTCCTGTACGCTCTCAGCCTAGGATGTTTCGCTGTGTATTCACCATTCACTTGTTTTATAATCAACTCAGAGTCTCCATGCAGAGCTATCCTACAGGCTCCTAATTTTTTCAACAGATTCAAGCCTAGGATAAGAGCCTCATATTCTGCGATATTGTTTGTGCATTTGAAGTGCAGGTTATAGGCATGGATCTCTACGTAGTCACTTTCTGTGTTATGTACCCACACCCCTGCTCCAACATTTCTCTTGGTGCATGACCCATCGAAATTCATTTCCCATAAAGGTTCACTCTCGGGCTTAACATCGTTTCGTTCTTGGTGCGGTGTATGAGCTTGTGAAGGGTGACTAATTAGTTGATTTCATTGTATTTCTTGTTCACTCTGAGTTTCTTTTTTGGTGCACTGCCCATGGGTTTCTACATCATTTTCTTCCGAGTCTAGAGTAGCCATTATGTTAAAGTCTATGGGCTCTGTTTCATTGTTTGTATCTCTGTTTTTGAATTCTAGCCCCTCTAAGGATTCATCATTACAAAGGATGAAGGAGTCGAGATCTGTGTGTACAGAGTATAAAGGTGAATTTTCAGGTTTTTCAGGGCTGCTGACCAGGAATTTCATTTGTGCCTCCCTACACAGTCTTCTAAGTTGGCCGAAGACAGGGATTGTGGCATATGCCCCATCCATCTGCATTGTACCTTGCAGCTTGGCTCCCCATGACCTTGAAAGCAACATGCCATACTTAGGTGGCACATCTGCCACTACAACATCCATGACCATACATTTGGCTGGAATTTGGGTTAAGTTCACACATAAATCTTTGATTAGGCCAAGACACCTTACTTTGCTAGAGTCAAATGAATAGAGGTCTTTATAGGGATGGGTTATCTCTAGGCCTAATATTTCCATAACTACCTTAGGCATCAGGTTGTGTGAGGCCCTAGAGTCGTGCATTGCATTGTGAAGGATCTTGTCATGGATATTGAGACTGATATAAAAAGGGGGTACTACCCCTTCTTGAAACTTCCCTTCTATCTTTGGACCGAATAGAAGGGCTGTTTGATCATCACTCAGATTCACGGTGTCACTATTTTCCTCTAGCTTTAAAGCTTTTAAAATTTGGCCTTTATATACCTCCTGAGTGGTCAGCTCAGAGAGTGGGACAGAGATTTTAATTTTGGAAATATCACTTTCCAAATTGAAAGTGGACTGACTCTTTAGAATGTTCAACTCTGTTTTGTTAGCCACCACTTTGGTGGCAAAACCAGTGGGCTGATTCCCACTATGTACATGCTTAGGAACTGTTTTATCAGGAGCACTAACTGCAGTGCCAGTGCTGCTAGTTGGTTGACTTTTTTTGTCAGTGTTTTAGTTGTCTTTTTATTTGCTCTTCCCAGAACTATCAAATGCTGATTTGTTACTTTCAGCGGTTGCTTTAGAAGTTTTCTCAGGCCCTTTCTTGATAGTAATATTAGAATATTTGGGTTTGGAATTGTCTAGGCTTTTTTTTCTTCTAAGTTCATACTGTTCTCTGACCTGCATGATGGAATTTTCAAATCCCAGCCTGTAATCCTCAGATTCCAATATTTCCTCATCCCAATATGAGGGTGAGGGCTGATATTCTTCTGTGGAATAGTTGTGGATTGAGTTTTCTACCTCAAACATGTTTATAGTGGTTCCCTCAGATTCTTCCATGATTCCCTCTTCTTCATCAAGAAATTTTTCTTGAAATGGGGGAATAATTTGCTGATCTGAGTCTCTTTGTCTGTTGGGAGTGGTATTGTTTCTTCTAAAGTTCTAGTTCTGGTTATGGTTTTGGTTTATGTTCTGATTGCTAACTGTGACAACCATTTTTTCCATCATTTGCTGTAGCTTTTCCATGTTTTTAGATATACGGTCATAATTGGGATCATATGTGGAAGCTACAGAGTCATCTCTATATGTTACCCTTTTCTCAGCTCTCAATCTTGTTTTTTTCTTAATCAGATTGGCCTCTACACTCACTGCTCCTTTTTGCATGTATTCCAATGTGTTGTAATCCCTCTCCCTCAGCTGGTAGGCCATGTTAGCATCAAAGCCTTCAGGGTATTTCAGTAGGGCCAAACCTTGGGGAGGTTTCATATGTGGAGGAAGAGCGTTATAAACACTGTTAAACCTTGTAGAGTAGTCATGGACACTCTCTCCTACGTTTCTCTTAAGATTCTTGTATTCTGATAGGATTTGGAGAGGGTTGGCCTTAACCTCCCATTTGTTTATGAAGGTCTGATATAAAGCAGGAAGGTCTTGGATACTATTAGGAGGTAGGCCTTTGAACCATTTCTTCACATCACCTCCTAGGCTCTAGGAAAAGATTCTCATTTTGACTGTATCATCATCTATCTCCATGTAGTCAAAAGAATCTTCCATCCTATCTACATGGTGCTGAGCTGTGGTAGACTCTTTTGCAGTGAAGTGTGGGATCTTTGACTGATAATCGTTGGGTAAGGGCACTAGAGGCTGGGGTAATACCAGAGGTGTATACCAAGCTGCCATGATGGTATTTTGAGGAGGTAAGGGGTTGGTCTGAGCAGTTGGTATATGGATGACAGGGATACTAGGACCAACAGAAATCTGTAGGGCAGATCTAGGGTGGTAGAGCCCCAAATTTTGAATGAAGTGAATATCAGGAGGTGTAGATGGAGGGGTCTCTCTGTCCCTAATGTGTTTACCACTCTGAGATGGTGACCCGGGAAGTTCAAGGCCTGGGTGGTCTAGAGCACTAAATGACCTAGTTCTAGGTAAACTGTTTTGAGGGTCTAGGTCAATAGGTGGGACTAATAGAGCTGTAAAGTTTTCCGGTGCAGAGTTAGATTTATGGATATGGCTGGAAATAGTTGGTCCTTTAGGTGTAGGAGAATTATTGAGGATGCTCTCGGGGTTATCAACTATTTCAGGTGGGTTTGGGTTGGGATAAGCTCTTGTGTGAATGGTTCTTGAAGCCAGTATGTTTACCTTTCAACCAAGGAGCTTAATCCTACCTTTTACTCTTAATATGGCTGATGTTGTTATGGAGGCTGGTCTCCCAGTGGAGTCTTATGTGAACCAAGATAATCAGCAGGCTTACTGATCACCAGTGGAGTCTTTGATCTTTAAGGAACTATGGAGTCGCTAGGTGGAAGGTTTTGGGTGTTCCAAGAGAGTACACTGTCCACCACAGTGCTTATGTGATGTCCCTTTTCAAGGATATCCCGAAAACACAGCAAACTCTAACCAGAGATAGACTGGGAGGGCTTTTACTAGATATTTCACATCTGAAAGAGAGTGAGATCTAGAGGCTACTTGGCCCTTTCCAGACTCTGTCTAAGAGTGTGGGGAGAAACACAACAAGTGGTGTAGAGAGTGAATTGCAAGTGGAAGTGTTTCACTGCCAACCTAACCACAGTAGAGGCTCTTGTAGTGTAGTAAGATGGAAAATACTCAGAATCTCCCCAGCGGAGTCGCCATTATGTTGGGGTTCCCATGTTTTGGCCATATTGGCAAGACCAAAAGATGAGACAACATCAGAACCACTTTCAGACCTCAAGATCTAGCCCTCCTGGGTCCAGAGAGGGATCTCTCTATATCAACAAGGGTTTACGTCTTTGAAGCTCTATGTTTGAGATATTAGGCTAGTTGTAGGCACAGGGTTTGCTTGTTTGATTTTTTTTGTGGTTGTTGGGAATCAGGAAAGAAGGGTTCAGTATGAGACATGGCTGAGCAAAGAGGGTTCTAGGAAAAGGAGAGATAATTCAAAGAACATTCAAGACCATTGGGCAATGGAGTCAGGAAAGGGTTTACTTGCTATTCAATATGCAGGCTTTCAGTTGGGCTATTCATCTAAAGCATTGGATATTAAAGTTGATAGTATGGTATGAAATGGTAGAGAGAAGGTGAAAGGAAAGGAAACCTCCAAGGTGACCTTTCAGAAATCCTATCCAGGGACAAGACATGCCATTGGACAACCTGTGATCCAAAACCTAAAAGGTAAACTCTTCAGACAAGGAACATTAAAGATTTAGAACACAAGTTAAAGACCTGAGATCAGATAGAGACTTTTAACTCTCAATGCTTCGACCTCCAGCTTAAGGGAACTTAGAAAGGTTTAATCAAGTGAATAGGACTCTAGTGAGACAGAGACAAATTTCTGAACTCCCAGTATCCCAATCTATTTAATTAAATCCTAACAAGAACATCTGAGAACAATTTCATTAATTCATACATCAGCTAGCAACATATGTTTTGACCACTACACTAGTTAAATTAGCTTGAAAAAAATCATCAGATAACACATACAGTAGAAAACATTGAAGGCAAGGAGAGCAGAAACATAGGGTACCTAACAAGGGTAAATCCTATAAAATATTTCTGATGCGAGCAAGTAGAAATGAAATGTAATGAACTATGAGGTAAAACAAATACAGAGATAGAAAAACATCACCCCTGCTTTAAATCAAGATCCAAAGAAATGTGCTTGTCATATTAAAGAGCAACACCAGTCATGTACAACATTGCCAATAACTTGATATTCAGCCTGAAAACATCTTCCTCAGCCTATATTACAACTTTACACAGAGAGTATGTCTCAAAAGAAACAACTTGCAATTCTCAGATATCCGATCAACAACCTTTACAATGAGATTCTTCATGAATTTTAGAGCTGAAAGAGGAGTAGAGGAGGTAGGTAAAAAAATAAATGTAGCATTAAAGCTCAAAAGAGGAAGAGGGCCGAGGCCCCATTCTGTTTTAAATCCTGGGCATTTATCTTCAGTACTCTTCGGATGAAAGAGTGGCCTTTGTCAGGCTGCCATTTACTCTAGGTATGTCTCTGATGTACTTGCTGTAGCACTCTGTAGAATTCTGGTAAACTGATCAAAGGCAGATCAACGATTTCAGGTCTGCCATACCGTGTAACAAATGCTTCTAATAGCGTTAGGACTATTGTCAGGGGGGAAACTTCTCATGGACACAATGTATACAGAAACAATACGAGTACTGTGTCCTTTCTTGGAGGAGACATTCTGCTGATGTAAAAACCCTAATGATATAGTTTTCTGTGCGTCGGACCTTCCGAGTGATCCACGGGGTCTTCAATCTGGTACTTTATTGGGTTCTCTTTCTTTTGTAGGTCACATCAAATTACGATTTTCATGTTGATTTTGAAAATTGGTGATGTAATATCACTCTTTTTTCATTTTAAGGTTATAATTCTAACATGTTTTAACCATGGTATTAAAAAATGATATTATGATTAATAAATAAATGAAAAACCATGATAAAAGCAAGTGTTAGTGCAACATCACTTATTTTAGGGTTAAAATTCAAATCTATTTTAATTTCAACATTAATTACCAAATATTATGACTATGAAATACATGAAAAAACACGTTGAATGAAAAAAAGGTGATGAAAATTGCATATCTTTATATTTCTTTTTTAGGGGTAAAATTAAAATACTTTTCATACATGTAATTAAAAACCAAATATCGTGAGTACGAAAACCCTATAAATTAGCACTTAAATTTTAATTACCTTTTTTTTAATGATTGTTTTTTAAGTGTCTTCAAAATTGTCAAACTTTTATTTTATTTTATTTTTGGGGTTAAAATTACCAATTTATTGGAGAATACCAGGAAGGACTGATGAAAATAATGACAAGGAATACGACACAAAATCTAAGAGGTAGCGAGGAAGCGAGTAGCCAAGAGACTGGAAGCATTGTTAAGAAAAAAGGAAGGCACTCCAAATAGGAGATCGGGTGTTAGTATGAATCTTTCATCGTAAAAGATCACTTTAGCTACGCATAAAATATAGCCCTAACATCGATTATGGCTGCAAAATATCTTTAAGTCTTCTGCACAAATTCATATTTAAGCACAAAAGACATTAAGCAGATAAAATATAATATGGCTCCATGCATCCAATAGACAAGACAAGAAAAAGGTGTTTAAAAGAATGTTTTATATTATATTAAAGAATGGGGCACCTGAGAGGAAAACAAGAAAGGTGTTTTCCGGTTCTCCTCAATGGGATGGGTTCTTGAAAGTCCTCAACGTTTCAGATCTAAAAGTCCTCTCTCTTATTGCGGTAGAAAACCCTGACAAACATAGAACTCCATGGGAGCTCACAAAGAAAAAATGGAAAATGGTGACCAAGAGTAGATCCAGTGTGATCTAATGCAATGAAGATGACTAATGAATGGGGAAAACCCTTCTATTTATAAAAAAATATTGGGGTGTTCTAGAACTCAGTGCATGAATAAAATATTATTAATCAAATTCTAGAACCACCCCTTAGGAATATTTTATTATATTTGTTGGAGGGAAAAGGTCTTTTGACTTGGGTCAATTCCTTTATTTATAAAAAATAAATAAATAAATGATTTATTTATGATTTTAGGGAGATGATGGGGATATAATTAAATAAATAATGATTTATTTAATTATTTAAAAATGATTTAGTCAAATTTAACTAGGAATATTATTAAATAATGGTTTAAATAATTTATTCCTGGGAAATAATTAAATGAATATTTAATTAATTTCCTTGTTTTGGGTTAAATATGACCAGGAAATATGGAAAAATGTTATTTGACATGGTGAAAGAAATTTTACTTAGGGTAAAATTGGTCTTACATGGTGTACTTGGGTTCATCTAATGATAATGAGTTAGATGACCAAAAAATTGGTGTAACAGATTGCCCCCCAACGTACGAGTGTTAGGAGCAAATTGTATGACCGAAGTACGTTGTAAGAACTCAATCACTAGGTATCAAGAGGGAAGTGAGAGAGAGGAATGTAAGGTGGTCTTAATGTGATAAAGGACTAGACCTGGAGGAGACGAGACTTACAGGTGCAACAAGTTTCTAGGTGATGAAGTGGTACCAGTGTTAAAGGCGGCGGGGGAGGCATACCTATGCTCGCCGAGACAATAGTACACAGAATAAGGCGCCTGGAAAACCACGGAACACAATAATGAAGCATGTGCTGGCTTAAACATGAGCCAGAGAAATAAAATGGTGAATCCCACATACATACGATGCCTGGAATAACCGTCAGGACTTATACAAGAAGATTTTAGTACATGAGATACAAATACACCCAAATGCCCCCTACACACGAGGAAGGGCTCGAAAAATCTGACTGATATATGCAAATCGAAGAGGCGCTACAAGCGGTTGAAGCTGATATCATCAAATGAGAGGAGCTGCATCAAGGGTGGAAATGAAGAAGTCATTCGGGTATGTGGGGGGCTACCTGCAGGGCCACCCCCTCATGAGGGTTGAGACATCTCACACACGCCTGGGAATCATGAATAGCTGCTGCTGCATCACTGGTCCATCAAGTGTATAGATCATGATCATGCTGAGAAGAGCTCGAACCAAGGTACACTACCCCCTAGACCTGGCTTCTGGATTAAATGAGCGGATGTCGATAGAAGTAGGTCCACCATAGGTGAGGCAATAAGGGAACATCAACTAAGGCCCGAGGGAAAATAGTAGAGCGATGAACAAATGAACCATAGTGATGATAATGAAATGGGGGGTGACCCAAAGGGGATCATAAAAGACATGAGTACAAAATGGTATCTCATGTCGGAAATTGACACACAGAGGAATGAGTATGGAGGCAAGGTGGTGCCCCAAATGACATGTGTTGTAAGTGAGAAAAACCGATTTTTAGGGGAGGTGAAGTAAGGCTTCGTGGACAACAGGTATCCTGGTGAAGTAGAGAAATGAAAAACAAACAGGTGTTGGCTATCTAGAAGAAAATAAAGCACGCATTTCGAATGGGAAATGCTAAAGGTAATATCTCTTAAGATAGAGTGCATTGCGAGGATTAGGAAGGATGTGGCCTTCAAAATACTCTAAAAGATATGCCCCCTTACCAAGGCCTTTGCTGATAATGTAAGGACCTAGCCATAATGAGTCGAACTTCCCGTGACCGAGGGTATCGTGGGCTTGGTCATATACTAGAACAAGGTCACCTTCAAGAAAGGTACGAGGGTGGAATTTTCGGTCATACTGAGCTTTGGTGCGCTTTTTGGTCACTTCGAGAGTTTGTAGTGCAACACGACGATCTTCAGAGGTGCGCTCGAGCATGATAAGTCGTTGTTCTAGAGGTTGGGTATCAGGGAGAAGTTCGACGGCTAAGTGAAGGGAAGGGATTTCACATTCGATTGGTAAGACTACCTCCTCGCCAAAGACAAGGTGGAAAGGAGTGAAACCGGTGGCGGTTTTAACAGAAGTACGATAAGCCCACAAAGCAGGGAAGAGCATGAGATGCCAATTGGTTTTGTGCTTATTCACCGTTCGTTGAAGCATGGTCTTAAGAATTTTTTTGACCGCTTCAACTTGGCCATTACCTTGGGGGTAATAAGAAGATTAATATTGGTGCTCGAAACCCAATAGGGAGGATAGCTCTTGCCAAATATGATCTTTGAAATATCGGCCATGGTCCAAAACTAACTGTTTTGGAACTCCGAATCGAGCAATGACATGGTTAAAGAAAAAGAGGGCTACAGTTGCTGCCGTATTGTTAAACGTTGGCATAGCTTTGGCCCATTTAGTGAAATATTCAACCGCCACGATGATATATTTATGGTTACTAGTAGATGGAGGTCGACATTCCATAAAGTCGATGGCCCATTTACAAAAAGGACCGGAGGTGACGACAAGATGGAGAGGGGCAGGAGGAGCTCGCGCCTTGGGGGCGAAATGTTGGAAATTGGGACAGTGTTTGACTGCTTCAATGCAATCACTGAAGAGAGAAGGCCAAAAATACCCAGCACGCATGATTTTTTGGGCAGTGGCGAGGCCGGAGAGGTGGCCACCACAAGCACCGCTATGAAAGGCATTGAGGACTTGCTCGACGTCAGCGTGTGTGAGGCAACGACGAAGGACAATATCTACTCTGCGACGATAAAGGTCATTGCTGATTAGAAGGTAGCAAGAGGCTTTGTGTCGGATACATCGTCAAGCATCACGATCGAGATGAAGAGCAAACTTTTGGGTTCGCAAGTAAGTAAGGATGTCACCATACCAAGGATCGTCGGTGGTGATGGCGAAAAAATGTTCATCGGGAAGAGCCTCATTAATTGGAGTATCTTGCCTCGTGGTAGGAAAATTAGAAATTAGTTCAGCGAGGACTAAACCTTTCTTCCTTTTTGGGGCGACAAATTCAAGGTCGAATTCTTGGAGGATAGCGACCCAACGAGCGTACTTCCCATTGAGGATGCGGCGACTCAATAGGAAAGCCATGGGGTTGGAATTAGTCACAACCTTGGTGTAACGCATGAGGATATAATGACGCAGTTTTTGGACCGAGAACACGATAGCTAGTGCTAATTTTTCTTCCTGCGAGTAGGACACAAGTGGACCGGCAAGGTTCTTACTGACATAATAGATCACATGTTTGATACCATTATCATCCTCCTGGATAAGGACACCAGCAACCGAATAGGTGGAAGCGAAGATGTATAGGATGAAATCTCGGTCAAAGTCAGGGGGACGGATCAAGGGAGTGGATGTGAGAGCATGCTTGAGGGCGTCAAAAGACTCTTGAGTGTACGTATCCTAGAAAAAAGGGGTGTGATATCGAAGAAGTCTAACAAAACCATGTGCGGTACTGGCATAGTCAGGAATGAATCGACGAAGAAAATTAGCTTTTCCTTCGAGACTTTGTAGCTGGCGTAAGGTACGGGGCATAGGAAGTTCAAGAATGGCTTGAACCTTCAGAGGGTCGAGAGTTATCCTGTCTTTTGACACGATGAAGCCGAGGAGACGACCGGCGGGAACACAGAAGACACATTTCAATGGGTTAAGGTGAATGTTATACTTGCGGCATCGAAGAAAAATGGTACGCAGGTCGTGAAGGTGTTGCGCTCGATGTTTAGAATGAGTAGTAAGGTCGTCTAAATAGGCAAGGATAATATGGGCTAAGTCAGGGAAACAATAAGACATGGCTCGTTGAAAGGTGGCGCCGACGTTTTTAAGGCCAAATGGCATGACTTGGTATGCGAAAGTGCCCCATAGACTAATGAACGCGGTTTTAAGTTGATCAACATGACGGATAACAATTTGGTTGTATCCAGAGAAGCCATCCATAAAGGAGAGAATATCGTGCCCCACACACTCATCTATGATTTGGTCAATAAATGGTGTGGGGAAGTTGACTTTGGGACAAGCTTTGTTCAGATCGCGAAAGTCGGTGCAAACACGAATGGTGCCTTGTTTTTTGAGGACAGGAACTGGGTTAGACACCCAAGTGGTATATTCGATGGGGTAAATGAAACCAGCCTGCCGGAGCTTATAGATTTCAGCTTTGATGGCTTCGCGTCTAGAAGGATGAATGGGTCTCAAATTTTGACGGACCGGAATGGCATTAGGCCATGTGTCGATGTGATGTTCGACAATGGCATGATCGAGTCCAGGCATTTCTGAGTAGGACCAAGAGAAAATATCACAGAATTCTTTGAAGAGTTTGGTGTAGGCTTCAATTTCGTCCGGGGTGCATTGGGCACCCATGGTGATATGTTCTTCAATACCTGGTTTGACAGAAATGTCTATTTTGATGGTAGGAGAGATGTTAGCCATATTGCCTTCTTCGAAAGCGTCAGGTGCAGGGATGGGGTTTTTGAACCAATCAACTTTATTGGGAATGAAGTCTTTAGATTCGAGGGCATATTGGTCATGGGACTGGTGTGGTAGGAAGTATGCACAATGGTGCATATCATCCCACTGAAAATAAAGTGCGGTCATGGCTTCCATGATGTCTTCATCGGTCTGAAAGATGGGAAGGGTGGGAGCAAGAGGAGTATTTGAGGAGGTAGAAATATGAGACACCTGATTTGGAGGGGGAAGGCTCACATGTGTGTCGGCATGAGGGGTGACAGCGGAGCAAACAGATGAGTGGTTGAGTGAACCGGCGGGGGAAGGCACTAAGGGGTCGGGTGTCGGGAAACGCGGGGATGAGGAAAGGTAGAAAATAGTGGCTGAAGTTTAGGTCATTTTAGTATCAGGATGAGGAATGGTAATCGAGGGAGACATGGGGTCCGGTGGTAGGGAAGAATGATGATGGGCAAGCGTGGCTTCGAATTGGCGGTATGCGGCTAAAGAAGCGCGATAATCGTCAAGGCAGGGGCAAAGATGGGTGTAATGTCCATGGAAATTGCACAAAGAACAAGGGTGATTGGTGCACAAGTGTTTAAGTTTAGGAAGAGAATCAGGTATGGTGGCAGAGACTTCAGGAAGAGCAGATTTGGGAAAAGTCTCATTGACCATGGTTTTGAGATGTGGTAATTCAGGGAAAGTATGGGTAGCATGTCCGAAAACATCGCACAAAGCACACTGGATGGGATGCTTTGGAGTTCGAGGAGGGGCAGAAGTTGTGGGGGCGGCTTTGTCCTTGGATGCCCCCCTGCGAGCTTGGCTAGTGGTACCTGAAATGGTCACCATAGGGGGTGGTTTCTGATGAGGGGACTGAGGTACAGGTGCAGCGGGAGAAGCCATGGGTATCGGTTGAACCGAGGTCAAAGCAAGATAAGGTTTGGGTTGGCCAGGCAGGGTAGGGGCTAGGGAGTCTAGGTACCAGACGAGAATACCTAAGGTCAAGTTGGGGAGGGATAGGGTAGCCAAGATAGGGACGAAATGAGCACCAGGAGGGGGAGCAAGGAAAGGAATCTGACCAGCAGGGAAATGGCCAGGAGGAATGTTCGGGGAAGGAGATTCCAAAGGAAGAAGGTGGGATAGCGGGGGTGAAGGGCTAGGGGATGGTGGAGTTGGGTGAGGGTGCGTGTGCTTACTAGCCAAGATGGGCTGTGCAAGGTCAGCCCAAGAAGATTGCAGCATGCAAACATTCGCCATGCTAGGATCGAGTACGGGAGGAAGGTCTAAAAAGGTTCCAAGCAAGGAGGAGTCTTTATAGACGCTAGGGGAAACACTGGTCAAAGAATCAACAGTTGGTTTATTGGTGACAATAGAGATGGTGGACTCAGGGGAGGTCTGAGATTTTGGTTCATGGTAGGTCAACTGGTCAATGGTGACAATCTTGCCATTATGAGGGAAGAACATCTTGCGATAGACTGCGGATGGGACGACGGACATGGCATATGTGTAACTACGCCCAAAAATAATGTTGTAGTCAAGAGGGGCATCGATAACTTCAACGTCGACACAAACAATTTTTCCTGCAAGGGTGATGGACAATTACGAAAGAGGCTGATGGGCTGGGAGGCATGGCCATCCCATGCACAAAGGGTGATTGTGGAAGGGGCCAGCTCAGGGGATCCAAGTTGTTTCCAAATTGAAGCGGGCATCACACAAGTGGATGCCCCCTCATCAATAATACACCGAGCGACAGTGGCATTTCATATTTTGACTGGGATTTGGAAAGAAACAGAAGGAGGAAGGGGGGGAGGGTCTGACTGACGGGCGTCGAAACCAATCAATTGGTCCTCGGCAGGATCTACAGCACCCACGACATATAGTAGAGCCTTATTTTGAGAAGGACATGACTGGAGGAGTTCCAATGTTGAAATGGCAGCAGGAGATTGTGCCAGATCATCTACTATACTGTATGAATGGGCGGCCTGACCATAGGCAGCGTTTCGGTGTAATGGGCCCTTAGGAATCTTGGAGTGAACCTTGGCTTTGGGTGGAGGGATGTGCAAGGGACCATTGGGTGTCGACAGAGGCTTTGTAGGACCAGAGGATGGAGACTCGGAAACAGATGGAACAGGAAGCGTGGAATACTGACGGGACTGAGTTTGGAGGTTGAGGTCGACGGTGAGATGTGGGTCAGAAGCCATCATGAGAATCTGGTAATCAGAGGAACCAGAAGGGGAAGGTTGAGTGGTTACGGGGGCATGAGGTGGTTGAGTGGCCACGAATCCTTGTTGAGGGAAAGGATCGGTAAACACAGCGGGTTGAGAAGTAGCTGGAGTGGGAGGGACAGTAGGGGAGGAGTGTTGTCCCTGTACGGTGGCTTGAGACTCCCACATCTGCCACATTTGTGGTAATAAGGGACAATCGTGAGTGTAGTGACCATAAACACCTCAACATGAATAGGGCTTATTGGTGCGAAGTGGCCTGTCCGGCTTGGGCTGAGAGCCCTGTGGCTGGTTGGCAGTGGTAGATTCAATACTGGAAGGATTGGGTCCACGATTACCAGAAGCGGATTGGTTTCCTTTTCTCTTTCTTTGAGAAGGAATAAAATTAGGTGCCCCCTGCTGTGCAAATACCTGCCCTGGAGGGAGGTAGTAGGTGCGGTTGCGGGGGTGGAGAAGGCAAAGGAGTGGGAGGTCCGAATGCTAGAGGAGTTGGGACACCAGGTTGTGGGTACGGATAAGGGATAGGATGGGCACCATTGAGGTAAAAAGGAGAAGGCGTGCCGTATCCTAGATACACGCTACCTGGAGGGGAAAAAGTGCCGGAGGGGATGGCCCCTCCTGGAGGGAAACCATAGCTCAGAAGAGGTTGGGTAGAGGTATGTGACAGGGTTCCAATGATACCGTCGGAAGAGTGATATGCCCCCGAGGCATTAGGGCCACCGGGTTTGGGGAGGTTAGGAAGGAAGGGATAAACATAACCCGATTGGGCATAGATAAGGTCATATTCCAAGGCTATTTGGAGGGTGGCTTCTTCGGTTTGGGGAAAATGGGATGCGACATCTTTGCCAATGGGAGGTAAGAAAGAGCGAAGGAACCAGTCCATATAAACCCAATCTTCAAAGGGGGGAGCACGACATAGACTTATTCTACGCCGCCATTCCTGGACATGAGCGGACAGGCGGGTCGAAGAGGATTGGCGGAAAGAAGTTAGAAGCTTGGTGCTAGTGTCGTATCAAAGAGGGAGTTGGAAATAAGATAAAAAGGCTTGGGCAATGGTTGCAAAAGTGGTATGGGAGGAGGTGGCCTGTTCAACATACCATTTAGAAGCTTCGCCGGTAAGCGTGCGCTGGAAAAATATAAGATGAATGGAGTCATCAGTAATGGAATTGGAGGAACACCACATATGGAAAGATTGGATATGGTTGGAGGGATCTTCACTAGCAAGGCCTTCGAACTTGGGAATGTCGGAGGGGAGATTGGTTGGCATAGCAGGCCAACTAACATCGTGGCGAATAGGATCATTGATCAGCTGATTGAAGTCGGAGAGACTAAGGCTAGCCATATAAGGGAGCAAAGGGGCAGTCGATGTAGGTCCCGTAGTGGTTCCACTGGAAAAAGACCCAACAGTAGAACTGGGGTTGCTGCTGGTAGTAGGTCTTGAAGTAGACATGGTGAAAGTAATAGGAGGAGAACCAAGAGTAGGGGGAGAACCTGAACAATAAGAAGAGGAGTCAGAGTGCGGACTCGGGGGAGGACTTACTCGATGACGACGGGAAGGAGGAAGTCGACCGACCGGAAACTGAGGGTGAAGGCCAAGAAGTCTCCAGGAGAAGCGCCTTGGGGGTGTAATGATGATGGGAAGAAGAAAAACTGACAGGGGCATGGGGGGAAAAATCAAGTGAGGTCAAGGGTAGAGAGGTGCAGTGACAATTGATTTTAAAGTCTTTGCCAGGCGGTGTTAACCAGGCTCTTATTCACTTAGTGTCAGTGTGTGGCGTGCGTTAATTTTAATTATTTAAACCCAGACGTTTTGAGAGTAAAAGAAAAAGTGTGCTGTGTAACTGAAAATAAATCTGCAGTAAATAAAATTGAAAGAACAAAAAATTAACATCTACCAATGCATCAATCTAACCCAAGAAGGCGGGTCTCTCAAAACTAGTCTATAAGAGGGAAAAACTAAGCAAAGCACGCTAAAAAGAGGCCAATAGATCTAAGGTCGGGAGGGACGGGGATCTAAAGGGGAAATCTGCTGAAAAGAGGTGCAGAGAACAACAAGGAGGCAGAGGCAAGGTTGCTGCTAAAAAGGAGGAGATCAGCTAAAAAAAGAAGGGATAATGAGGCGGCCCTAGAAATGAACCCAAACAAAACTATATTAGGTGATTTGAAAGGGGGAAGAGCTGATCTAAAGAGATCTGAAACTAAGGTATCAGATCTGAAAGAAATAAGGCTGAAACTATGGAAATTTAGACTTCTGAATCAGCAAAAACTCTCCCACCAAAAGTGGAGGGTACTAGAGCCCTAAGGGGAAAGATTCCCACTTAGTTGAGTGAAACAGATCAGAAACAAGTCTAAACGGGCGGAGACAGAGGCTGGAAAACCCTGACAGAAGCTTCAGACGAACCCAGAAAAAGTGTTGGAAAAATTTCAGAAAAAGTGCAGGTCACAGGTTCTGACCTGTTTTCAGTCGAGGTTGCAGGTTTGGGGCAGAAAAGTGTGTCCTCAGGCTCAGGTCGCACTTTTTGAGCCGATAAGTGTGACCTGCAGATCCGGCTCTCTCGGTGGCAGATTTAAAAAAAATTTGTCGTCTTAGCTGCGGCTGATGTCTGTCACCTGCACAATAAAGCCAGAAACACACGTAAGTTAAAAATTTGACTGTTTGAGGGTTTTATAGGTGGAAAGCACCATCAAAATAAGAAAAACAGAAAATGGAAGAGAAACCCCAGGGTTTGAAACAACTGGATATGCAGGAATAGATAAAACGACAGCGGTCGTAAAATAAAACCCGTGTGGAGTCGCCAATTGTTAGTATGAATCTTTCGTCGTAAAAGATCACTTTAGCTACGCATAACAAATAGCCATAACATCGATTATGGCTGCAAAATATCTTTAAGTCTGCTGCACAAATTCAGATCTAAGCACAAAAGACATTAAGCAGATAAAATATAATATGACTGCATGCATCCAATAGACAAGACAAGAACAAGGTGTTTAAAAGAATGTTTTATATTATATTAAAGAATGGGGCACCTGAGAGGAAAACAAGAAAGGTGTTTTCCGGTTCTCCTCAATGGGATGGGTTCTTGAAAGTCCTTAGCGTTTCAGATCTAAAATTCCTCTCTCTTATTGTGGTAGAAAACCCTGACAAACATAGAACTCAATGGGGGCTCACAAAGCAAAAATGGAAAAATGGTGACCAAGAGTAGATCCAGTATGATCTAATGCAATGAAGGTGACTAATGAATGGGGAAAACCCTTCTATTTATAACAAAATATTGGGGTGTTCTAGAACTCAGTGCATGAATAAAATATTATTAATCAAATTCTAGAACCACCCCTTAGGAATATTTTATTATATTTGTTGGAGGGAAAAAGGTCTTTTGACTTGGGTCAATTCCTTTATTTATAAACAATAAATAAATAAATGATTTATTTATTATTTTAGGGAGATGATGGGGATATAATTAAATAAATAATGATTTATTTAATTATTTAAAAATGATTTAGTCAAATTTAAATAGGAATATTATTAAATAATGGTTTAAATAATTTATTCCTGGGAAATAATTAAATAAATAATGATTTATTTAATTAATTTCCTTGTTTTGGGTTAAATATGACTAGGAAATATGGACAAATGTTATTTGACATGGTGAAAACAATTTTACTTAGGGTAAAATTGGTCTTACATGGTGTACTTGGTTTCATCTAATGATAATGAGTTAGATGACCAAAAAATTGGTGTAACATCGGGGAAAATGATGTTGCGTAATCAACTGCAGATATCAGACCTGTTAAAATCATCTAGAAGCAAAAGCGTGGTTGGAACATCAGAGGGCGGCCCCAAAGCATACTTGTAAAGACCAATCTAGGATTCTAGATTTGACTCAATTTAATGTCGACCAGGGTCAGTAGTCTTAGAGGCACATCTAATATTTTTAGACCTAAAAGGTTCTGTTCTATATGTTTAAATAAATGTCTAATTGTGACAGGCTCCAGTACTCCTTTACAAGAGGCTAAAATATGTTTCCTTTTCACAATTTAAACACTTATATTATCAAATTTAATCTACTGATCTTAAAAAAACAGAGTGTTACTAATCTAAGCTTTTCAATCCTCTTACGAGGATATGTTTCCCAAAAACTCCTCTAAGATAACACACTAAACATTCTAGAAATCAAATTCATAAAAACAAACAGAGTTCATAGAGATATTTTGAAATCCAATGCTCGATTATACCTCTTACAAGGACTGATTCAATAATTCTGCAATTGAATTTTCAAGCTAATACTATGAATCATAAAATAACAATCATTTCAAGAACTTCTAATTAAATGAATGAACTCACAAGCAATGAATGAACTACGCTGTTCAGATCTGAAAACTAAACTCTATGAAACATAAAACATAAACGAAAGTGTACCAATCTTTACGTAGGGCCCTTCCACGCTCTGATGTCACACTTTGATAACTTCAAATGATAAACCTTTAACTCGTAAACACTGTGATTGGTGAAATTCTGCTTTTCATTAAGTTCTGGAAATAGATTACATTCAAAACAGAGTGCTGGAATATGCTTTACAGTCTTAAGTCTGATTTCTTCAACGTTTTCACTAGCTAACTTTTCTAATCAAAATCCTCCTATTTATTAAAATTTACAACTAGAAGGCTATATTCGTTCCTTCTTCATCCTAACTAATTCCAACATAGTTCGAATCAGTTTAGAATTCCTAACTTTAAGCAAAAGATCAAGTACATCATTATAGCTTCTGATTTTTCTGCTGAAGAGGCTGAGTTTGACCGTCTTTGACCATATATCCAAGAACCCCAAATTCGATGCTAAATAGATTTTCAACCATATTTGTACATCCTAGATCACGTCCATGCCTTCTATTTCGATTTTCCTGCCATGCCACATGTCACAACATAAACTGATTACAGGAAGTCACTACATCCCGTAATTTTGTTGAAAAATTCCAAATTTTAACATAAAAAATCATAAATTAAATTTAATGCAAAATAACAACTATAATGCTTCACTAATCAATTTCAATGGGCTTATGGGAAGTTTATGGAGAAAAATGATAGATAAATGATGGATTTTTAAGAGAAAAGGGTAGCAATAAAATAGTACCAACATCTCCCCCAAACTCAATGATTTAGCATGTCCTCATGCTAATCCTGATGTGCTCCCCTTAAACTCTGTTTCTGCTTGTGCCTCTGCTGCCTGTAACAATATATCCACATTCTTCTGAACTCTGGCATTCTTCTGAACTTGAGACTGATTTTTTAACTTCTTATATTTTTCCTTGAGACTCTTTTTCTGAGTATAACATTTTATTGCCCAATTACCTATTTCAGTTTGATCAATCTTCAGTTCCTTGATCTTTTTCTTCAGTTTCTCATTCTTCTATTGTATTTTCTTGCTTTGAGCTCTCAGAATTTCATTTTCCTTCTTGATAACCTTCTCTAACATGTTTTCTTCCATAAATTCTTCTTTCAGCCTTTCAATCTGTTTCTCTAACCTTTTCTGCTTCTTATTTATAGATATTGGTTCTTCCTTTTCTTTCTCATTTCTTCCAGTTTCCATCTTTGCTTCATGTGCTGACTCACTACTTTCAATTTCCATTGGTATGCTTGCATTCTGTTCTGGTGGCTCATCTTGTGTTTGACTCCTTTTCATTCTCCTTGATCTTCTCTTATAGGTAGTGAAGAATTTATCTTTTTCAATTCTCTTGGCAGCTTCTTGCTTTTGCCTTCTTGTCCTTACACTACTGCTCGGTTGAGGAATATTGCTTGATTTAAGCTCAGGGATTTCTTTATCAACATCAATCATCAATTCCATGCTTCCTTGCTTTTCCTGTTCTTCTTCTCTATCTTTGATTTGATTATCAATTAAGAATTCTTTCCATGCTTTTCCTCTTCTCTGCAACTCAGATTCAATTAGTATTTTAATCAAACCAAAATGATATAAACTCCTGTCTTCATTACCTTTGTGCTTCTGAATAGTCTTCGCCATTTTAGTCAGACTCTGTAATAGAAAATAGGGCAGATTGATAATGCATTGGCCTTTCAAGTGCAACAGAAGTTTTATATGATAGAGGTATACAATACTATAACGACCTTCACATGTAATGAATTTTTGAATGATGTACACCATCTCATCCCATGGGTGCACTAACCAGCTTCTTGGGACACCCTTCTTCCAGTTAACTGAAGAAACCCTTGACCTGGACATGAACTGAGTCCATGATTTTTCCTTGAACTGCTTAGTTTTGAAATACTTCTCTCCTTCAAGACTGATTTCCAAGGTTTGTGCTATTATATCTTCTGAAATTCTAAAAGAGACATTTCCTACTAGAGCTTTCTCTCCTTTCAAGGAAAATGCAAATTGCTTCGTAACCTCTTCATTATTCCCATTAAATTTCTGTAAGAAATGCAACCAATGTTTTTCCTCTAGAATTTTGACACAGTCCACATGATACTTTAGTCTATCAAATGTTTCGGGCTCCACTCTGTTGGTCATTGTTTTTTTTTTAAATTTATGTTCTAACCCCTTTTCTATGCTTCAAAAATTCTATCAAGGTTTTCAAGTGGTTACCTCTTCTCCTGCGTTCCACTGACCTGGTTAGCGTCCTCAATTCTCTGAGCTGCCTTCTTTAATTTCCTAAGCTATTCCTTAAATTCTGGGCGGCCTTCTTCAATTACCTGAGCTATTCTTCAAATTCTGGGCGGCAATAGAGAAAAACCCCTGGATAACTTGTCTGCTATATTTTCTTCAATGGAACCACACCTGCTGTCTCGGCCCTCCTTAAGAACTCAGAGTTTAAAAATTAACTCTTTAACCACTCTATGAACTCAGAGAAATTAAAAATTTAACAACCGACCTTCAACTTGCTTGATATCATACAATACGCAGAAAACAAAGTCTTAAGGTTATGATTTGTCGGACAACGCATTCAAATTAGTCATGAGTTTGTTTGCAGGGACGGACAGTGCATTCAGATTATGAATACAAAGGAGTAGTGATTTATAAAAGCACAATCATGATATAAATCGTGTGATGATAACGGATACATTCCACTCCATAAACGAATTTGGGTCAGAGCATCGTTTTTATAACTCCATCAGTTGAAATGAAATGTAATCATGCGTTTTACAAATGTCTTACCATTGAGCCGACTCTTCATTGAGTGTCCATACAGACCACTTCTTTGTTGGTACCTTTATTGACAGAGGGCGTATTTAAAAATGATGAGTTTTTGAAGAGCAGTTTTGAAGAGCATAATAAGGATAGGAAATAGAAAATAGGCTAAAGTATGAATGGGAATAGGAAATAGAATAATAGGCTAAGGTATAAATGAATGGGAATAGAATAATAGGCTAAGGTATGAATGGAAACAAAGATTATGAATATAGGGATTTTTGAAATTGATAATCAAGCAATAATAATTATTATTTTTGAACACTAAACTAATTTAAGAATTTTAAATGTTAAAAATGAAAATTTCAACAATACTTTACACTTGTTGACTGACAGAATGTTGATTTGGCTTGCACAGGTGACTGATCTGTTTGTACAGGTATGACTGATCTTCAATTTTCAAAACAGGTCCCTTTGAAATGAATATAACAGGTCCCTTTAAAATCTGAAGAACCATCTTTATGCAGCTTCTTTTATCCTTGTTGTTGATGTAACCTTCGAATTCTGGTAATAAACAACCTTTGAAAATTTTGTTGAAGTAGAACAGGTCCCTCTGAAGTAGCCTTTGTTGATGATGTATCTTTTTTTGAAGTAGAACAGGTCCCTCTGAAGTAGCCTTTGTTGATGATGTATCTTTTGTTGAAGTAGAACAAATCCCTCTGAAGTAGTCTTTGTTGATGATGTACCTTTAATGCAGTCCTTAACAGGTCCTTCTAATATTGATAATGTTGACATAATCTTCTGATCAGGTCCCACTGCAAATCTTATTGCTTAAATTGGTCCCTCTAATTAGAACAAAAGTAGCTCTTTATTGAAATACTGAACAACTGAATTGAAATACTGAATAACTGACACAAATTCCTTGAAGATTTAAAAATGAGGAGATGAAAAATCACTGATTCTTCTACCAAAGAGAAAAACCACTAATTCTTCTCCCCCACTAAGTGTTTGACTTGTCCTCAAGTCATTATTGAATTGATGAAAAACAATAAACAAGTAGAACAAAGAATTCTTACCAGCCAAATGATTGGTTTTCAAGTAAGAATTCGGGTTTAGAGTGTGCCAGAGTCTGGTTTTCACATCTAAACCATTATTATTATTTTTATTTTTTATTTTTATGTTTTTTTATTTTTATTTTTATTTTTTTTTAAACAAAAGAAATTGAAATGACTAAGGTAGAGATATCACAGCTGAAGGCTGTGATATCTCAACCTCCTTTTGCTGAGATATTGTTTCAATAAAATATTCCTTGCTTATGGGCTTATGATAGAGTTTCAGCCTGTGACCATTGACAGTAAAGGTCTTGCCTTCTCCATCAATTGTTGTAAGTTTGACTGATCCATTGTCATATGCTTCAGCTATTTCATATGGGCCCATCCAATGTGTTGTAAATTTGGCTTTATGGTCTCTGAATTTAGAGTCAAAGAGTAAAGCCCAGTCTCCTTCTTTAAACTGCTTCTTCTTAATGTGTGCATCATGCCACTGCTTCCTCTGTCTCTGCATTAGGATTGTTCTCTCTTCCGCTTGCTGTCTCATCTCATCTAACTGGTTTAATTGCATAATTCTCTCCTTTTGTGCTTCACTGAGATCAATTCCTAAATCTGCAGCCATCTTATAAGTATGTAATTGAAATTCGATAGGAAGCAATACCTCTTTTCCGTACACCAACTGATATGGTGTAAATCCAGTAGTGTCTTTCCACATAATCCTGTAAGCCCACAGTGCATCTTTGAGCTTTTCCTCCCAATTCTTTCTGTTCATTGATACTGTTTTAGTAATAATCCCCTCCAAAGTTTTATTTGTTGACTCCACTTGGCCATTGGCCTGTGGATGGTAAGGTGTGATTTTTCTGTGCTTGATCTTATATTTTTCTGTGATATCTTGAACTAACTTTGAAGTGAACTGAGTACCCTGATCTGTGACTATCTCCCTAGGTACTCCATACCTTACAAAAATTTCTTCAAAGAGGAAGTTTACCACTGTTTGCTCTGGTTCTTAGACTAATGCTTTTGCTTCAGCCCATTTTGTCACGTAATCAGTGCATACTAGGATGTACTTTTTTCCCTTTGATGGTGGATTGATGGGACCTACAAAATCTAGAGCCCATTTCTCAAATGGCTCTAAATGTACTTGGGGCTGAAGTGGCATTTCATCTGAAGCTGTGGGTCTACCCATTCTTTGAGAACTGTCACAACTCTTTACATACCTCTTGGAATCCTTAAAAATAGATGGCCAGTAGTAGCCAAGGCTGAGAATCTTGAATGCTGTCCTCTTGGCTGCAAAATGCCCACCACACGGTTCATCATGACAAGATTTTAAAATATCAATTATTTCATCATTTATTACACATCTTCTAATAATCATATCATAACCGGTGTAAAATAAATCTCCATTTATCCATGAATATCTAGCACTTTGTTTGATCAGCCTCTTCTGCTCCTTTGTAGTAAAATGTGGAGGTGTCTTTCCTGTGGACAAATAATTGGCTAAGTCAGCATACCATGGATCTACTACTAAAATTGCAAACAAATTTTCATCTGGAAAAGAATCTTCAACCGGAACAATCTCACCTGAGTTCTGCAGTCTAGAAAGAAAATCTGCCACTTGATTCTCCTTACCTGGCCTATCTAACACTGTAATATTAAATTCCTGTAGTAATAATAGCCATCTGGTAACTCTGCCATTAGTGATTGGTTTATTCATTAAATATTTAATGGCTGAATGGTCAGTATGTACAAAAACCTCATAACCAGTGATATAATGTCGGAATTTATTTACAGCATGTATGATTGCCAACATTTCTTTTTCAGTGACTGTGTAATTTAATTCTGCAGGTGTTAGATTTTTGTTGATAAAATAGATAGCATAATTGAAAGACTCCTCCTTTTGGCCTAAAGAAGCACCTACTGCAGTATCAGATGCATCTGAAAAGATGTGAAATGGTAGACTCCAGTTAGGTCCTTTTAAGACTGGTGTGGTTGATAGTTTTTCTTTGAGTGTTTCAAAAGCTTTCTGACAATATTCATTCCAGTTGAAAGGTGTATCTTTTGCTAGAAGTTTAAACAGAGGTAGAGCTATTTTGCTAAAATGTTCAATAAATCGTCTATAATAGCTTGCATACCCAAGAAAACTTCTTACCTCTTTTTGAGTCTTCGGAATTGGCAAATTGACAATGATCTGAATTTTTGCTGGATCAACTTTAATGCCTTGAGAAGAAATATAGTGACCCAATACTATCCCTTCATCTAGCATCATAAAACACTTTTCATTGCTCAAGGATAGATTAGCTTCAATACATCTCTTCAAAACCTTCTCAAGATTTTCTAATGAATGCTCAAATGAATTACCATAAACCGAAAAATCATCCATATAAACTTCAACACACTCATGAACTAAATCAGCAAAAATAGCTAAAACAACTCTCTGAAATGTAGCTGGAGCGTTACAAAGTCCAAATGGTAAAACATTATAGGCATAAGTGCCCCAGGGACAAGTAAAAGTGGTCTTATCCTGGTCCTCTAAGGCTATCCTGATCTGGTTATAGCCACTGAAACCATCAAGAAAAGAGAATAATGATTTCCCAGCTAATGTGTCTAGCACTTGGTCGATGAATGGTAGTGGAAAATAATCTTTGAGGGTTGCTTTGTTCAATTGTCTATAATCAACACAAATCCTCCACTTGCCATTTTTCTTGGGCACTACTACCAATGGTGATACCCACTAACTGTCAGAGATAGGATATATAAAATTAACTTTCAATAGTTTTTGCAATTCCTCTCTAACAATATCTTGAAGAATGGGATTCATTCTTCTCTGTGGTTGCCTCACTGGTTTTATGTTATTATCTGTGTAAATATGGTGAGTACATGTTTCAGGGTGTATTCCGTGCATATCGGTGTAGTCCCAAGCAAATGCTTGCTGATACTTTCTCAATAATTGAATCAATTTTCCTTCCTGAGATAAGTCTAGGTGAGTGCTAATATTCAATGTTTTGCCCTGACTAATCTCTATAGTCTTACTCTGAGTGTTTGTGATAGGTTGAATGGGAAAAATGTTTTGAAATGATGTTTGCAAAGAATGGAGTGTACATATTTCTTGAAAATTTTGTGCCAAAAATTCATCTGCAGCATGGTATTGTTCATTTCTTATTTCTTCAGACATTTCAGGTTTAGAAAGGAACAATTCTGTCAAATCATCATTATTATCTTCATGAAAATCATAGATCTGATTGATGCTAAAAACAGATTGAACTTCTTCCTTATCATTGTATTTATCATCAAGCCATAAGTTGTTTGCTACTGCTGGTGTTTGTGTTGATGGGTAAAGAGTGAGTTGTTTCCTTTCAGTTCCTCGTGAAATGATCATATTACCTGATCGACACCCTATGAATGCATCAGCAGTTGCTAACCATGGTCTACCAAAAATGATAGGGTGACCTCCTAAATTAGATTTTGGTTGAAGAACTAAAAATTCCACTGGATACTCCCAAGAGTCCAGTGAAACAATTATATCCTCCAAAATTCCTTCAGGAATCACTTTAGACCTATCAGCTAGTTCTAAAACAATTGGTGTGTATTGCAAGTTTCTCAGTTGGAGTGTTTTCATTGTGTCAAGAGTCATCACATTTATTGCTGCCCATAAGTCAATTAAAGTATTTGGAATAGGTATGTTGTTGACGATTGTAGTGACTCTGGGAATTCCAGGATTAACATACTTTTCCATTGATATAGTGTTTGACATAAGGCCAGCTAGGTGTCCAATAACGTGAATTGTTTGTGGATCAAGTCTTTTTCTTGTAGGCTTCTTGAGGCATAACTCTCTCATTGCTTTAGTATATATAGGAATGTCTTTTATGGCTTGGAGAAGTGGAATTTTTATATAGACATTCTTCAGCTCATCTAAAGCATCAAACTGTGGTAAAGATATGGGAAGCTTTGGTTGGATCAATCTTTCTGGAAAAGGTGGTGATTGCAATGGTTGGATTTGTTTATTTTTGATGTCTTCATTTTGTTTCTTTTGATTTGGTGTTTCATTTTCAATGTTTTTGTTTTCCTCTTGTTTCTCAGCTATGGGAAGTTCTTTTTGAAGTACCTTACCAGACCTCAACTCAATATTTTGTAAAGGTAATGTGGTATATGATGGTCCCTCATCTACACTGTAAGCTGGTCTTTCTGCTCTATTATTTGGATTTGGTACAGGTTGAGCAGGAATCTGAGTGGGTCTAGGAGGTTGGTTAGATGGAAGTTGTAATTGGGGTGGATTTATTGGTGGAGGAGCAGGCAATGTTTGTTGAATGTTTTGGGGTGGATGAACAATTTGCTGCTGAGGATATTGCTGATATGTTTGAGGATACTGCTGATATGGCTGATTATACTGTTGATATGGTTGAGGATATGATGAGTATGGTTGAGGATATGATGGTATTGCTGAAATGGTTTCCATTGTTGTTGAGGGTAATTTTGGTGTTGCCATGGCATGGGTACATTCCAAGAATTATGAACATACATTTGATCTTGTGCAGGAAATTGAAAATTCCGATTTGGAAACATACCTGGAGGTGGAGGTCTTGGCTGCCATGGTCTCTTGGCACCCATGAAATACACATTTTCCAAATCTGCATTGGCTTCCAAGTTACAATTCTGCAAAATATTTATTTTAGAGCAATGAAATATATCATGATTTTCAGTACAAAAGGCACACACTTGAATGTTTTCTAAAGGACAATCTTTCAAAGCATGTTTCTTCCGGCATTTTGGACAAAAGACAGCCATTAATTGATCTTCTTCTTCTTGTCTTTTCTTTGTTTTCATAGTGTCAATTTGATTTCCTAAGGTGCTCAATAGGTCTGTTTTGAATTCTTCTAATAGATTTCCTATTTCAGCCCTTGTGACACTAGCTGAAGCAGATTTTGTGGCTTTGGATGATATAGCTTTTTTTCCATTTCTAGCTTTGCTCCTGGAATACTTTTCACATAAGTCAACAATTTCATCAAAAGGTAAGGTGGAAATATCACCTTTTCCCATCAAATTAAGATCATCTAAGTATTCCTCTCGAATGCCCTTCAAAAATATTGTTCGAATCAGATCAAGAGACATGGTTATATGTTTTGATTTTTGTAAATTGTAGACAAATCGTTCCAAATACTCCTCTAAAGTTTCATCCTCCTGTTCATTCATTCTGAAGATATCATCTTTAGAATATTTCAATCTACAATAAGGTTGATATTTCTTTAGGAATATTTTTCGCATGCCATCCCAGTCAGTTATTGCATGTTCACCTAGTCCCATGAACCATCTTAATGCTGATGCCTTTAATGTTGCTGGGAAGAGTCTAAGCCTATGGGCATCATCTGTGTAGCCATATGTTTAGCATACTATGTCAAATTCAAACAAGAATGAATCAGGATCTTCCGAAGCCATGCCATAAAAATTTGGTAACACAGATGGAGGTATGTTTTTCATTTTGATTTCCTCATCATGATTTTCTCCTGGTTCTTGAATAGGAAATTTAAAGGTTGAATCTTCCTCCTCTCTTTGGTCTTGATCTTGTTTCTGTTTCAGTTCAATTTCTCGTTGTCTTCTCCTTTCCTCCTGTTGTCTCTCATATTCTCTAAGTTGTTCGGGAGTGGGTCCTCTTGCTGATCCGCCTCCTTCCTCAGCCATTTTGATAGGTTCCTCTATTGTTTTAAGTTCTTGTTCAGTGTCACTTGTTTCAAAGAGAAGTTGTTGTGTTGGTTTTTCTCCTAATTGAATATGTTCAATAACAGTAGGTTCAAGGAGAGATTGTTGAGTTGTTTTGATGCATTTTGTTGTTGTAGAGGATTCAGGAAGGTGTTTCTTCTTTGCTTCGTATGCCAATAGAATTTGTCTCTCTATAAGTGTAAGTCTTTGGCTTGATTTTTGTTTATCCTCTAGTTCTTGTACAGTGACTTTCCCAGCTGGTGTTGTGTGTTCAATTCTTTCTAAAGGATCTGCTCCTAGTGGTGGGTTAGTTCTTGGATGGGGGGTTTTTACGAATCTACCTTTATCATCTCTAGGTCTAGACATATGTAAACATGACTTCTAAAATTAAAATTAAATCTATGTTTTTGTTTGTTTTGAGTTTTTTTTTTAGAACTCCTCTAGTTGCGCCTCCCCGGCAACGGCGCCAAAATGTAAAGACCAATCTAGGATTCTAGATTAGACTCAATTTAATGTCGACCAAGGTAAGTAGTCTTAGAGGCACATCTAATATTTTTAGACCTAAAAGGTTATGTTCTATATGTTTAAATAAATGTCTAATTGTGACAGGCTCCAGTACTCCTTTACAAGAGGCTAAAATATGTTTCCTTTTCACAATTTAAACACTTATATTATCAAATTTAATCTACTGATCTTAAAAAAACATAGTGTTACTAATCTGAGCTTTTCAATCCTCTTACGAGGATATGTTTCCCAAAAAATCCTCTAAGATAACACACTAAACATTCTAGAAATCAAATTCATAAAAACAAACAGAGTTCATAGAGATATTTTGAAATCCAATGCTCGATTATACCTCTTACAAGGACTGATTCAACAATTCTGCAATTGAATTTTCAAGCTAATACTATGAATCATAAAATAAAAATCATTTCAAGAACTTCTAATTAAATGAATGAACTCACAAGCAATGAATGAACTACGCTGTTTAGATCTGAAAACTAAACTCTATGAAACATAAAACATAAACGAAAGTGTACCAATCTTTATGTAGGGCCCTTCCACGCTCTGATGGCACACTTTGATAACTTCAAATGATAAACCTTTAACTTGTAAACACTGTGATTGGTGAAATTCTGCTTTTCATTAAGTTCTGGAAATAGATTACATTCAAAACAGAGTGCTGGAATATGCTTTACAGTCTTAAGTCTGATTTCTTCAACGTTTTCACTAGCTAACTTTTCTAATCAAAATCCTCCTATTTATTAAAATTTACAACTAGAAGGCTATATTCGTTCCTTCTTCATCCTAACTGATTCCAACATAGTTCGAATCAGTTTAGAATTCCTAACTTTAAGCAAAAGATCAAGTACATCATTATAGCTTCTGATTTTTCTGCTGAAGAGGTTGAGTTTGACCGTCTTTGACCATATATCCAGGAACCCCAAATTCGATGCTAAATAGATTTTCAACCATATTTGTACATCCTAGATCACATCCATGCCTTCTATTTTGATTTTCCTGTCATGCCACATGTCACAACATAAACTGATTATAGGAAGTCACTACATCCCGTAATTTTGTTGAAAAATTCCAAATTTTAACATAAAAACTCATAAATTAAATTTAATGCAAAATAACAACTATAATGCTTCACTAATCAATTTCAATGGACTTATGGGAAGTTTATGGAGAAAAATGATAGATAAATGATGGATTTTTAAGAGAAAAGGGTAGCAATAAAATAGTACCAACAATACTCGCCTTCTATCTATTGAAGTTATTCTCTTGGAACATAAGGGGAATGGGATACCCCTAGAAATCCCTCTTGGTTAAAGATCTGATCAAATTTGAAATCCCTTCTATTTTGTCTTTATAGGAAACCAAACTATAAGAGAAAAAACTAATGAACATGGCTAAAATATTTTGAAAGGAAATCCATGGAGTTGGACAAATTTCTAGGGGAACCTCTGGAGGGTTGTCTCTTTTCTAGAATAAAATTCTATTTACATTGGTAGAATGTATGAGAAGGATGAATTGGATAACAATAGTTCTGGAAAGGATGGACATAAAGGAGCCAACTAGAGTTATCAACGTTTACACTCCTTCAACTTATGTGGATAAGTTAGAACTTGGGAATAAGATTTTGTTTTTGAAAAGAACTAATTGGAATAAAAAAGAAAATGCGAGAGGGGATTTTAACATTGCAATCTTTTCCTCAAAGGAAAGGAGAAAGAATTGTCCAAGATCCTTTGAGAGAAAACATGGAGGATCTCATTACAAATTGGGATATGATAGATGTAAAGCCAAGGAAAAGAAATTTCACGTGGTCAAACAAAAGATTTGGTTCAGGCCATATCACAACAAAACTTGATCATTTTTTATTACATATCTTGTGGCTTCTTTAAATTTTGGACCCATTTTCTTCCATTTCGGCTACGGGTGAGTTCGACTATCACCCAATATTGCTTGTGATGGAGGAGAAGGAGGATTTGGGGCCAATCCCATTAAGGTTCAACCCTATTTGAATGATTGAGGAGGGGGTCAAATATCTAATTTCAAAATCTAGGGACATTGAAGTGCTTGGATCCCGAACCTTCGTTTGGGAATCCAAAATAAAGAAGGTCAAACAAGCTTTGTGAAAATGGGCAAAGGAAGTGTATACTCTGTTGGAAAAGAAAAGAACGAAATTGCACAAGAAATTGTAGAAACATATCTATATCATGGAATTTTTTTTTGTAGAGGACTGACACATAGAAAAGGAGAAAAGTTTAAATATACAATTCTTCAAGGAAAATAGGAAGGAAGAAGAGCTCTAGAGAATCAAGTCCCGAAGCTTAATATTCCCAATTAGCCATGAGCTAGTTGGAATATTAATTTTTGTTTTGCTGTCTTGTTTTATGAATAAGAGGATAATGGAGGTCCATAAATCTGATTAATAATGAATAAATCAAAGCCAATTTAAAAGGAAAACATCTTGGTAGCTTAATTGAGCACCCTTAGGTGTGAAAAGAGGCCGGAATACCTTGACTAGATCAACTTTGAATAAATCAACAACGTTGTCATGGAGGAGTGGCAATCAATGAGGGACAACACAATTTTAGATGGAGACACCTTACATTAAAGTAGGGTCATAAATGAATGGGGCTTAGATTTTGGAAGCTCACATCTTATCAAAGGAAGAGGATGGAAGCCATATTCATCATGTTGATGTATTTTATATTTCTGAATATATGGTCTATTTAGAAATATAGCTTTATTTTTTTGTTTAGCTAAGATTGCAAGTGTTGTATAGCACTGGGTGTTCTTGATCGGTAATCCAACCACTTTCATTGAGTAGCTCTTGAAAGAGTCGTGTACTTTGTAATGTTCCCAATGTTAGCCTCAAGCTAAAATGGAACATTATAGTTGCACATTTTATTTTTATATAATAAAATGGGGAAGGAGACACCTTAGCCCCTTTTAGATGAAGAAATAACACTCGTAATGTGAAAGGGGAGTGAATAAAGCAGTTGAAATAAACACCCATGGTGTGAATGGAACCCAACTTACTTGGATTAGTCATCTTTGACTAAAGTCAACAACACTGCCTATAGAGGAGAAGCTTCCTAGAGAAGCTGCGCAGTTTTGGAGGGAAGCTATTCATGTGAGGGTGGAAACCCTAATTGGTGAGACCATGGTGGAGAAGAGTTCTCTCACTTTATATGGAGGAGATGGCAGCCCATTTCATTATGCTATGTTTTAGATTTCAGACTTTGGATCTGCAAGAGCTTGCATCCCCGAGCTGTTTAGCAGGGTGATGGTGCCCTCGGGCACTAGGGTGTTCCCAGTCGGGAATCCCTACCTCTTCCTCAAGGAAGTATGAGGATTGAGCTACATTTCCTTAATTCGGCATTGGCCATAGCTCCATTCATCTTCTACAACGTTATTTCTGTAGCAGAGAGGACGTTGTGTAGCTGGGTGCAGCTAGAAAGGAACTCATGGAGTCATCTTAGCTTGTTTTCTTTAGTGGAGGAGTCGTCTATTCATTGGAGGAGCTGCAAGGAGGATTGCAGGGCTGTATTTCAGATCAATTGCATGAGGCCAGACTTCCATCATCTCCCACTGTGCAGTCCATGAGAGAAACTGCGTTATTTTGGAGGAGGCAGTGAGAGAGGGGTTTCCGGAGCTTCAAGGAGGATGTTTTTGAGACAAAGGGATCAACCCTTTGTATTGGAGACATTATCAGAGGAGGTCAATCAGATTTCAGATCAGCCACAGCCTCATTCATGTTTGGGTTCAGTTGCAGTGACATCTCTGTTGTCACATTTTGTATTTTCTCCGACATTTCTAGCAATCTTCCTAGATTGGCTAGAAATCGTGTATTTCAGCCCATTTCTTGTTCTTGGGCTTATTTCTTGTATTCGTTTGGCCACATATACATTTTATTCATATTCAGCAGCTTAAGCCTTCATATAAACTGCGCAGTTGCAGCTACTCCAACATTTTGTGGAGTTGCAGCTTCTTATGTATTTCATTGTTTATTCATTGGAGGTTTGCTCTTAAAGTTTGAGTGGTTTGTCCCTCATCTATCTCTTGTATATTTCTGCTAATATATCATAATATAATTATTTCTATATAATTTCCCTCTCATGATGTATTCATATTTGCAGAGTTTTAGATTCATGTTCATATATTGTTGTAAGCTCTCTCATTGAGCATTGTTTTAGAGACCTAGATATGGGAGATCTGAATAACCCATCTAGAGTTATTTATTTGAGCTCATTTTATGTAGGGGACTTATATTAGAGTTTTAATAGGGCATCCCAGTGCTGGTTTTCCTTATTTATGTAGCAGCTTCCTTATACAGCGTCCTCAAGGACCCTATAGCAAAAATTCCCGAGGTGGAATATTGCATATCCATAGGCGGAGTCTGAGAAGGGCCAGCTAGCCTCAGGATTTCTCCCTTATTTAGAAGGATTCATATCCTGTAAATTCCCCATCAGTCAATCTCTGAAATGGACTTGCAGTGTCTCACTAAAGAAGGAAAAATGGAACATCTTAAGATGTTCCCGATGGAGCAGCAATTTTCCCATTTGGGACATTACAGTGGTATCAGAGCATGATCTTGGCTCGCCTGTGCCCAAGATCTATTGCCATTAGCAATAGGAGCTTCTCTCCAAGGAGAGGAGATTGACAGAGGAAACCAAGAAGAGGAGGTTTCCCTTCTTCTTTTCCAGACCATTGAGCACACCATTGAAGATTTACTGGAAGGGAAAATTTTGGAGAAATTTTCTGAAAAGGGTTTGTGGATGGAGCAAGCCCTAGCTATTCCCATGAAGGGTGTGAGCATTCAACATTGAGAAAAAGGGATCAGCCCTTTGTATTGGAGACATTATCATAGGATGGAAATCATATTTCAGATCAGCCACAACCTCATTCATGTTTGGGTTCAGTTGCAGTGACAACTCTGTTTTCACATTTTGTATTTTCTCAGGCATTTCTAGCAATATTCCTAGATTGGATAGAAATCTTGTATTTCAGCCCATTTCCTTGTTATTGGTATATTTCTTGTATTCCTTCAACCACATATGAATTTCACTCATATTCAGTAGCTATGCCTTCATATACACTGCGCAGTTGCAACTACTCCGGCATTTTGTGGAGTTGCAGCTACTCTTGTATTTCATGGCTTATTAATTGGAGATTGGATCTTAAAGCTTGAGTGGCTTGTCCCTCAGCTATTTCTTGTATTTATTTGCTAATATATTATAATATCATGATGGCTGTAGCATTTTATCTCTTATGGTGTATTTCATAATTGCAGAGTTATTGGTTATGTTCATGTATTATTGTAGCTCTCTCATTGAGCCTTGTTTTAGAGATCTAGTTTGGGGAGATATGAATAACTCATCTAGATGTATTTATTTGAGATCATATTCTACATAGGAGTTTTATATTGAGTATTCTAGTGCATCCCAGTGCTGGTTTTCCTTATTTATGCAACATCTCCCTTATATAGCGTCCTCAAGGACTCTGTAGCAGAAATTCTCGAGGTGGAATATTGTATATCCATAGGCAGAGTCTGAGAAGGGCCATATAGCCTCAGGATTTCTCCCTTATTTAGAAGGAGTCATATCCTATAAATTCCCCATCAGTAAATCTCTGAAATGGACTTGTGATAGCTCACTGAAGAAGGAATTGGAATATCTTAAGATATTCCCGATGGAGCAACATGTTCCTGAAAAAGGGACACTACAGTGGTATCAGAGCATGATCTTGGCTCAGCCTGTGCCCAAGATCTATTTCCATCAGCAAGAGGAGATTCTCTCCAAGGAGAGGAGATTGACAGAGGAAACAAGGAAGAGGAATGAAGGAAGAGGAGGTTTCCCTTGTTCTTTTCCAGACCATTGAGCACACCATTAAAGATCTGCTGGAAGGGAAAATTTTGGAGAAATTCTCTAAAAAGGGTTTGTGGATGGAGCAAGCCCTAGCTATTCTCATGAAGGGTGTGAGCATTCAGCCACACATGCAGATCCACAACGCAGTACATTTCCCATAGCTACTGCAAGAAGGATGGATGGAAAAAGTTGAGGCCTTTGGAGGAGCAGCGCTACAACTCAAAGGTATGGTTCATGATGATTGATTTCAGAGTTATATTTCATGTTTTCATGCAAATGAGAGATCATAGGTGGAAGTCACAAATATTTTTGAAAAGGGAATTGTTGAGAACCAATGTGGAACATGGTGTGACAAAACTTCAAACACTTTGCATGCATGGAGGGGAACCATGAAACAAAGATCATTCCATCTTTCTAAAGGGGGAGAAATGAGAAGAATGGCTTGCTAGAGGCAAGACCCCCATGATATGAAGGGCACTCTTCCATTTGTGAGGGTGTGGAGACATTTATTTCAAGGGAAGGCCAACGATCAAGGCCTCTCATTCAGGAGGAAACACACTCACATTTTGGTAGAGAGGAGGTGCATAGAAGAATCTACAACGCTGCACCATTGGAAGAAGAAGAAGATCAGAAGGATCGACATGAAGGGATGATGGAAATTCACCCTTATCTATTTCAGGGATTTTCTTCGCAAGGGAGAAGAACTGCACTGTGCAGTAGAGAGAGAGAGGGACTTTCCATTCCTCTCATATATTCAGTCCACTTCCTATCTTGATGTCTCACTTTTGGAGGCTTTCCGCTCGGGAGGCTACTTGATCCAGAGATGATGAGAGGAATCATGCTATTTGGTTCACCACTCTTGGATTCCGGAGGGGTGGAGACACTTGAGGAGTCAATTACAGTGCAGAGAGTTTGGGGTCAAGCTCATGGAGGAGGGTTACACACTCTCATTTTCAGTACCACCCATTCTCATCAGTTTCACTACGCAGACAAAGTTGCTGTATGGATGGAGGATAGCATCTTCATGATGCCGGATGACTGCTCCATGGATTTGGTGAGAGAGAGGTCACTTCCTTTGGGGAATAACTCTTTCATGATTTGGAGTAGAGGGAGGTCACTCATGCTTATATTTCCCAGGATTGGGAGATTCTTTGGAGATGATAGTGTCTCATGGGAGGCTTATTTTTAGAGATCATCATTTCTTTGAGCATGAGCAGCTGCATGATAGCATGGCAACAACTTGGAGGATGACTTTGACATGAGGGGATGTCAAGGTAGTAGGCAGTAGTGTGATGGAGCACCATATTTCAGAATACCAGCGCTGTCTATGTGGAGGATTGATCCAGGATGGAGGACTTAGCTTTGTTTGAGTATTCCCCAGGATCATGATGCATGCATGATTCTTGATGACCAGGAGGGAAATGACTGATGTAGAGTTAATGATATGGTCATATAACACTATGGTAGATTCTTCTTGGATAGGGCTTCTAATCTCAAGAAGAGATTATTGCATGCAACATATGAGGACTTCCTAGCTATGCACTTGGATGCATACTTTGATTGGCTAGAGGAGTTCACTTGGAGGGCATTCAGCATGATCTACATCAGCATATGGATAGATGCAGAGCCCAGATGATTTTGGAGAGGTTGGCAGAACCATTCCCCTACTCATTGGAGGAGAGGGAGAGCATCCAGATGAACCATTTCAACTCAAGGTCTCAAGTACATGGTAGAGAAGGTATCATTTCCCATTATGTACCTCTTTACTTCATATGAGCAACATATTGTCTCAAGAAGGATCATCCATTCTTGCATTTGATATTGTGTACTTTCAGCTACTTGTAGCCTTGATTGTGGCCATTCTTATGATGGCTTGTTGGGGAAGCCACATTCTCTTGGTGTGCACCATTGGCACCAAATGGTATTTTCACATTTTCATCTTATGAGGAGATGTTGTGGCAGAAAACAAGAGGCTAGTTCAACACTTGTTATTTTTGATTTTGAGGCAGGCAAAGGAGGCACTGCGCAGTTCCATGAGTGGAACTTTGAACCACTCTCCGGTTGTCATTTGGAAACTTGCTTTTATTGTATATTGCTCCATGTATTTCTGATGTTTGTACACTCATGAGCAGCATTATTTGGAGAGTATTGTATGTACATCCCATTGGGAGCATGATTCTCCCCATTGTATATGTTTTATCTTGCAGGATATACCATGGGAAAAACATGATTGCCACATTTCTACTTGTCTCTTCTTGTGGGAGGAACCACTTGGAGAATTTGCAGAGGCATTTCATGGCTGATTTTTCTTGATGGGGTAGCTTGGGCCATTCTTGGAGGCCATAATTTTCCAGCCCAAAGACAAAGGTAGCCCCATATGTGCAGCAAATGGAGAGAGGGCCATCTTGAGGAGCACAAGCACACTCTCCATTTAGCCCCAACACATTGCAGAAACCGGGGGTTGAGATTTTATTTGGATGATTGCATTTGAGGATCATCATTGGGGGAAAAATTTTCCCATACATATCATCACTCCTACCTTAAGGAGGCCTTAAAACAACAAGAAGGATTCCACTACACCTTCTATCTTTCCATGATGAGCATTGTTGACAACATGCATACTTGGGAGAGAGCATTGGAGGATAGCTTGATTGCAGCATATTTGAGCAGTGGTGGGACCATTGATGAGGAGGCCACAAGAGAAGAAGGAGGAGACAATTTTGTTCTCTCTATGCAGTTTCTTTAGGGCAAGCAACATGTGGGAGGGGAGGACTGTAATGTTCCCAATTTTAGCCTCAAGCTAAAATGGAACATTATAGTTGCACATTTTATTTTTATTTAATAAAATGGGGAAGGAGACACCTTAGACCATTTTAGATGAAGAAATAACACTCCTAATGTGAAAGGGGAGTGAATAAAGCAGTTGAAATAAACACTCATTGTGTGAATGGAACCTAGCTTACTTGGATTAGTCATCTTTGACTAAAGTCAACAACACTGCCTATAGAGGAGAAGCTTCCTAGAGAAGTTGCACAGTTTTGGAGGGAAGCTATTCATGTGAGGGTGGAAACCCTAATTGGTGGGACCATGGTGGAGAAGAGTTCTCTCACTTAATATGGAGGAGATGGCAGCCCATTTCATTATGCTATTTTTCAGATTTCAGACTTTGGGTCTGCAAGAGCTTGCATCCCCGGGTTGTTTAGTAGGGTGATGGTGCCCTCGGGCACTAGGGTGTTCCCAGTCGGGAATCCCTAACTCTTCCTCAAGGAAGGATGAGGATTGAGCTGAATTTCCTCAATCCAGAATTTTCCATAGCTTCATTCATATTCTACAACGTTATTTCTGCAGCAGAGAGGACGTTGTGTAGCTGGGTGCAGCTAGAGAGGAACTCATGGAGTCATCTTAGCTTGTTTTCTTTAGTGGAGGAGTGGTATATTCATTGGAGAAGCTGCAAGGAGGATTCCCAGGATATATTTTAGATTAGTGGCATGAGGCCACACTTCTATCATCTTCCACTGCGCTTCCATGAGAGAAACTGCGCTATTTTGGAGGAGGCAGTGAGAGAGGGGTTTCTGGAGCTTCAAGGAGGATGTTTTTGAGACAAAGGGATCAACCCTTTGTATTGGAGACATTATCAGAGGAGGGAAATCAGATTTTAGGTCAGCCATAGCCTCATTCATGTTTAGGTTCAGTTTCAGTGACAACTCTATTGTCACATTTTGTATTTTCTCCGGCATTTCTAGCAATCTTCCTAGATTGGCTAGAAATCGTGTATATCAGCCCATTTCTTGTTCTTGGGATTATTTCTTGTATTCCTTTGGCCAAATATGAATTTTATTGATATTCAGTAGCTTAAGCATTCATATACACTGTGCAATTGCAGCTACTTCGGCATTTTGTGGAGTTGCAGCTTCTTATGTATTTCATTGTTTATTCATTGGAGGTTTTCTCTTAAAGTTTTAGTGGATTATCCCTCATCTATCTCTTGTATATTTATACTGATATATCATAATATAATGATGGATTTAGAATTTCCCTGTCATGATGTATTCAGATTTGCAGAGTTTTAGATTCATGTTCATATATTGCTGTAAGCACTCTCATTGAGCATTGTTTTAGAGACCTAGATTGGGGAGATCTGAATAACCCATCTAGAGTTATTTATTTGAGCTCATTTTCTACAGGGGAGTTATATTAGAGTTATTCTAGGGCATCCCAGTGATGGTTTACCTTATTTATGCAGTAAATTCCTTATACAACATCCTCAAGGACCCTGTAGCAGAAATTCCCGAGGTGGAATATTGCATATCCATAGGTAGAGTCTGAGAAGGGCTAGCTAGCCTCAAGATTTCTCCCTTATTTAGAAGGAGTCATATCCTGTAAATTCCCCATCATTCAATCTCTGAAATGGACTTGCAGTGTCTCACTGAAGAAGGAAAAATGGAACATCTTAAGATGTTATCGATGGAACATCAATTTTCTCATTTGGGACATTACATACTTCACTTCCACTATCAGGCATTTGGCCAAATCTTCATCTTACATCTACATCACAGATCCTGTTGAGGGTTGAGTTTTTTTGCAGGTTTCAACAATAGAGACCATATTTGGGTCACTTCAATACTTATTTTCAGTGGAGAAGGGTTCCCTTCCATTGGGAGGACAGTAAGGAAGGCCCTTGAGCATATTTACAGATCTTGGCATCATGCCATATATTTATTTTCCCCTACAACATAGTTTCTTTCCAGATCTGCGTTATTTTGAGGGAGGAGTTTCTAGGTGATTTCAATACACCATTTTGAGAGGAGGTTTTCTAGAGAAGGGATTGGCCTTTCATCTAGGAGATCTATTTGAGGAGGCTGCATTATTTCTTATATCAGATCAGCTAAAATTTCTATATCTATATGTTTCAATGGATCTTCAGCCCTAGGGCTTAGATTCCCATCTTCTACATGGTGTATTTTTTAAAACCCTCGCGGGGTTCTTCATTGGAGGTTGTATAGTGCCTAGATTTTTATTAGATTTATCTTTTGTGGCATATATCAGTCCATGATATTTTGTATATTCCTTTGTTGTAGCTTTGTTCTTTAAACATCGTTGTAGCAGTCTTTCAACATTTTTATGTATAGTAGCAGCACCTCTTTTGAGGGTTTTTCTCATTGGAGGCTTGTTATATCTTATTGTACATGTTATAGAACATTTATGATGCATATTTTGTTGCTGTTTTAAGGATGAGAAGGTCTCCATATTGGCCTCTTGATTTTATATGATGTTTAACACTGCTATTCCAACATTTTGCACTATATTCCTGCTTTTCCCATTTGTGAATATTTCAGTGATATCAGAGCATAATATTGTCACAGCCTGTGCATCTTGAAAAGCCAATATGTAATGTAAAGAAGGAGATCCTCTTACTGATAGAGAGAAGAGGTATCAAAGAATAAGACATTGGAAGTTTTATTATACAAATGACAAAGAAGATAAGGGTAAAAACCCTTTATCTAGAGGAGAAGATGAAGAGAATGAGTTTCCCAAGATTCTTCTCAAAGCTATGCAAGAAATTGCTAGAGAAATAAAGGAGGTGAGGATGGATAGATACAACGAATCCCATAAAGGATTTCAACATGGTGAAGGCTCCAACATTTCTCATCATTGGAGTGATCAACCAGTGCAACAACAACAAGCTTCCCAACGCTCTACAATGCCTACATTCTTAGCAGTGGGAAATGAAGGGTTTCAAGAATAAGAATCCCTTGAAGACTATTTCATGGAGTATGAGTCTCAATCTCAGAGATTCAAGGACCACTTGAGCTTTCCAGAATTTTTTCAAATCAAGGACAATAGGAGACCCAGGCATCACAATAGAGGTGGAGGATTCATTCTGAATCATGATAGACACCGCATTATGGGCTTATTTTTCTTACCCAACTTTGATGGGTCATCTAAATGCACTGCCAAATCATGGGTAGAGAAGCTTGACATCTACTTCTAGTTGAAAAAAGTACTGGAGGTAGAGGCCATTAAGATAGTAGTGATGCACCTTGAGGGTGAAGCACATGATTGGTGGTTCCATGGCTTTTCTACGTTGGGTCATGCCAATGTGACTACATATTCAGATTTCAAAAGGAGCTTGGTGGAGAGGTTTGATAGAAGAGATCCTGAGGCGCCATTCATGGGGCTTGCAAAGCTAAAATAATCAGGTAATCCAGAAACTTATATTTCTGAATTTTTAAGACTTTTTGTTATGGTTCCTTATTTATCTATAGCAAGAAGGGTCTATATGTTCATTGATGGGTTAGATGAACCTATTCATGGGTTGGTTAAGTCTATCAATCCCACTACCCTTCAATATGCCATTGAAAGGGCTAGAGATTTACAAGATTCCTTGCCAAAAGCAAAGAAAACATTTCAGCACAAGCCCTCTTTTCCATCAAAGGGAAAATATGAGAAGGCTCCTCTTTCAAAGGAGAGCCAAAGTAAAAAACCTCTTGATGATGATGCCCGAAGAGATTTGATGAGGAGGAAGCTTTTCTTCAGATGCCAAGATTCTTGGGCACCCGAACATAAATTTGCAGCAGGAAAGGCTCATTACATAGAGATCTTCTCAAATGATGAGGAGGAAGAAGAAGATGAACCAAGAAGAGGTCACATCACTGACACAATAGGAGATGAACCAACACCATCAGGTGATGGAAATGGGGCATTTGCTCCAACTGGAGGGGCTCTTGCATCATTGAGAGGAGTACTTAATTACTTGACCTTGAGGGTTCGAGGTTCCATCTTAGATCAGAGGGTTTCTTTTTTGATTGAAAGTGGGGCTACCCACAATTTTATTAATGCCCAACTAGTGCAAAGGAGGGAAATACCCACTGATGATTTTGAGGGATTCTCTGTTTTGGTCCCAGGAGATAGAACTATGCAATGCATGCACTATGTTCCATCCTTATCTGTCACCATGGGGACATATACATTGACTGATCACTTCTTTGTGGTTGACATACCTGACACCAATGTGATATTGGGTGTGCAGTGGTTGATTACTTTGGGGAAAGTCACCACATATTGGGAGACTTTACAGATGGAATGGGTGGACAGAAAGAGTGGAAAAACTCAGATGATTAAGGGCATGCACACATATCCCTCACATACAAATTCCACATAGAAATCAGAGATGTATTTGCGCAGTGGAAGCCCATGGGACATTATTATTTTGTGAAAAACCACCTGGGAGGCCACTTGATCCAGATTTGGTGACAAATGTCTCAAATCATGATGCAAAATTCATAGATCCAAGAGGAATGGGAACATTAGGAGGCCATGATATAGCGCCGAGAGTCTTGGGTAGACTCAAGGAGGAGGGAGACATTCCCCCAACATCATCATTACCTACTCTCATTTCAGATTCTGCGTTGTGGGAAGAAAAGCATGTGAAGGATAGTAGGTAGCCTTCCAACATATTATACCTTTGGCATGGGATATGTCAAGGAGAAGGGCAACCATATGACAGATGTTCTTTGTGATAGATCATCAATGCTGTCACTATGGAGGATAGATCCATATTGGAAATCCCAACTGTTAGTGGATTATTCCAAGCATCTTTTTACATGTATGATACTTGATGACCAGCTACATGAAGAGGGTTATTTAGTCCAAGATGAAGTCATCTATTATCATGGTATAATATTCTTATCTAGAGCCTCCAAGGTAAAGGAGAAGTTGATACAAATAACACATGAAGAATTCCTTTTCAGCCATACTTATTCCATGAGAGTCTACAACACTATCATGGAGAGCTACACTTGGAAAGTCTTTGAAGAGGAACTATATTAGCATTTGCAAAGATGCATGGACCTTGTGGAGATGGGAGAGATACATAACTCAATGAAGGAGGTATCACAACCGCCTCTTTCCTCTTTTGGAATGAGAGGGGACCTATCTATGGACCACTCCATTTGTATGAGCAGACATTTTGGTGAGGAACATGCTTATGTACATAATGTTTTATTTGATGAATGTTTGCATTCCTTTACCATGTATATGCAGGCCATTTATCCAAGGAAGATAATTCTTCCATATAAACTTCATGGCCAACTTTGGGCCATAAAATTTTTTGAACATGGCCACTCCCTAGGAGGGTATAGGGAGATGTTGTATCACTCTAGGTGCACTCCAAAGACACCAAGCATATATCACTTTTTCAGCCATTGTGAGAATACTTGGGCAACAAGTAAGTATTGGGGAAACCACTTACCATATCATTATATGATGAAGTCAGGAGATATACTGCGCTGGTTCCACACGTGGGACTATGACCCACCTCCATTTTTACATATTTCTGTTTGTATGTACTTAGTTTTGATCCCATACATTGATGATGTACTTATTTTTTTTATGGGAATGATTGGAGGGAGGATGTGAGGATTTTATGTGCCCTATGGGAGAGAAATTCTCCATGTTCATTATGCTACATGTTTCAGGGAGAAAATTGGGAAAACCATGTTTGTTGCATTGGATCTATTACTTCCTTGTGGGATGAATCATTTGCATCTCATAAGAACTTTGGAGGAGAATTTCATGCAGGGATGGATTGGGAGACACTTAGCTTATGAGGGAATCTTATCACATGATGGTGTCACCAATGAGGGAGGATAAGAGTTGCAACACTCACCTTGTTAGTTGCTTGAGGACAAGCAACATTTGGGAAGGGAGGACTGTAATATTTCCAATTAGCCATGAGCTAGTTGGAATATTAATTTTTGTTTTGCTGTCTTGTTTTTTGAATAAGAGGACAATGGAGGTCTATAATTCTCATCAATAATGAATAAATCAATGCCAATGTAAAAGGAAAACATCTTGACAACTTAATTGAGCACCCTTAGGCATGAAAAGGGGTTGGAACACCTTGATTGGGTCAACTTTAACCAAATCAACAACGATGTCATAGAGGAGTGGAAATCAATGAGGGACATCACAGTTTTAGATGGAGACACCTTGCATGGAAGTAGGGTCATAAATGAATGGGGCTTAGGTTTTGGAAGCTCACATCTTATAAAAGGAAGAGGATGGCAACCACATTCATCATGTTGATGTATTTGATATTTCTAAATATATGGTTTGTTTAGATATATAGCTTTCTTTGGCTATTTAGCTAAGATTTCAAGTGTTGTTTAGCACTGGGTGTTCCTAATCAGGAATCCCACCTCTTTCATTGAGTAGCTCTTGAAAGAGTCTTGTACTTCAATTCCACTATCAGGCATTTGGCCAAAGCTTCATCTTACATCTACAACGCAGATCCTGTTGAGGGTTGAGTTGTTTTGCAGGTTGCAGCAATGGAGACCATATTTGGGACACTTCAGTACTTCTTTTCAATGGAGAAGGGTTCCCTTCCATTGGGAGGATAGTAAGGAAGGCCCTTGAGCATATTTACAGATCTTGGCTTTAGGCCATATATTTATTTTCCCCTACAGCGCAGTTTCTTTCCAGATTTGCATTATTTTGAGGGAGGAGTTGCTAGGTGATTTCAATACACCATTTGGAAAGGAGGTTTGCTAGAGAAGGGATCAACCTTTCATCTAGGAGATATATTGGAGGAGGCTGCATTATTTCTTATATCATATCAGCCACACTTTCTAGATCTATATGTTGTAATGGATCT